>ML058363.1:7638863-8171363 GCA_003013855.2 Liriodendron chinense
GGGAAATCATCCTTTTTCAAAAAAAAATTCTGGTTTAAAGGTTGGATAACATGTGTTACTTATAATAGAAATAATCATGTGCATTTTACAGATTATGCATATGGTTTGTTATTTTTTTGTATTTTTTAAATTTCGGAATAATTTTAAAAATTAGAGAAAATCATTTTTTTTCAAAAACATGGAGAATCATATTTACAGATTAATGAGTAATGACTAATGTATGTTTATATTTTTATTTTTTCGACAGGTTTTGCCGTTTTGGAGCTTCGTAGTTGTACTTTGTAGGCTGTAGCCCATAGGGTTTAGTATTTGAATTTAGTAGTTAGTACTTGATTTCATTATCTGTATTTAAGATTTACAATTACATTTATAAATTTTAAAATCTAAGTATTTCACTCTTAGACTCAGTATCTAAGTGACATAGCCACATCACATAAGCCATCTCTAATTAAAAAATGTCTGGGACTGGAACTGGAAGTGGAACTGCAAATGAGGATATTGGATGGGAACATTTCAGAGGGTAGGTGGTGGAAGGCACCAAATAAAATGCAACTATGTGATAGAGTAATAAATGGTGGAATTACGCGACTTAAACAACATTTGGCACATCGAAAGGGTCAAGTTCAGGATGCACCAAAGTTCCCAAAGAGATAATGATACTGATGCAAGCCAATTTAGAAGAGTCAAAGGGGAAACGAGCTGCTGTGCAGAAAAAGAAAGATGATATCCTTGATGCGCCGACAAGAGGTGTTTGGTCCAGAATATATGGGCGTTCGTGGCGAAGACATACATTGATTCTGGGGAAGATTCTGATCGAGAAATGACTATAGCTAGGAGAGAAAGCGTGCGCTATGCTCGTGAAGAGGAAGAACGTCGACGCACGTTTGGTTCAAGTGCGAGTGGGAGTGGGAGTGGCCGGGGGAGTACAACTGCAGCCCCAACGGGAAGTACAGCTGGGGTTGGAGGGGTATGTTTGGTGGATTAAGGCGTATGTTTAGCAGCCGGCGGGGCACATCTTCACATGTAGCTCGTCATCCTATAGATGTAGATGTGGAAGAAGAAGATGTGCCTAGGAGACCCTCTGTTGATCCGATCCTCTTTAGGAAAGAATCTAGTAAACAAAAGAAGATAAAACAAATGTGGAGTAGAACTTCTGTTGAGAAACTAGGTAGGGCAGCAGCAAAGTTATTTATACATGCCAACATACCCCCTAATGCGGCAAACTCTCCATATTGGCAGGTGGTAATTGATGCAGCAGCAGAAGCAGGTGAAGGAATTAAAGCTCCCACAGCCAAGGAGATTAGGGGAAAATGGACAGACGCAGAGTATGCAGATACAAAGGCATACGTAAATACCTTTAAACCCATATGGCAGGCCAGAGGATGCACGATCATGTGTGATGGTTGGACTGGCCCAACAAGACGCAGCATGATCAACTTCATGGTGTATTGCCACTTGGGAACAGTGTACCACAAGTCAATTGATGCCTCGGATGAAATAAAAAATGCTAAATATTTTTTAGCTTGATGGATAAAGTAGTGGATGAGATTGGGGAGGAGAATGTGGTGCAGATTTGACAGATAATGAAGCAACATATAAGTCTGCAAGAAATATGTTGATGCTAAAGAGAACACATATATTTTGGTCACCGTGTGCTGCACATTGTATTGATCTTATATTGGAAGATATTGGAAAGAGAAAGAATGTCAAGGAAATGGTTGAAAAAGCAAAAGAAGTGACAACATTTATTTACAACCATAATCACCTAGTTGCAATAATGAGGAAGTTCACGAAGGGACGAGAGTTGCTTAGGCCAGCGGCGACTAGATTTGCAACAAACTTTATAGCTTTAGAGAGTTTGTATCAGCATAGGGGAGAGTTGAGTGAAATGTTTGCTTCCCAACAATGGCTCAACACAAAATATGGGAAGAAGACATCAGGGACGCCGGTTGATGTGTAAACACCATAAGAGACAACAAATATTGGAAGAGGGTTAAGAAAATTTTAAAGGTGATGGAACCACTATGAGGGTACTTCGTCTTGTTGAAACCGATGAAGCACCTACGATGGGCTTCCTCTACGACGCCATGGATAAAGCGAAGTTGGCAATTAAACGTGATTGTTCAAGCTGGCAATCTTACTGGAATTTGATCGACAAAAGATGACAAATCAGCTCCACCACGATATTCATGCAGCAGGTTATTACCTAAATCCTAGGTATAGATATGCCCAATCATTTGTTATGGATGATGAGATTCGTATTGGATTAAAGAACGTGATAAAGAGATTAGAGCCTGACTTATGTACAAATAAAGGCTTTGAATGAATTGGATATATTTGGAACTCGCCAGGGTAGCTTTGGAGATACTCTTGCACAACATGCAGTACTTAAGTTGCACCCCACCGACTGGTGGATAAATTTCGGAGAGGACACACCGGCTCTCCAAAAAATTGCAGTAAGGATTTTGAGCCAAACAACGTCTTCCTCTAGTTGCGAAAGAAATTGGAGTTGTTTTGCACTTATTCATACGAAGAATAGAAATAGAATTCAGACTAGGACGTTAGATAGACTTGTCTTTATGCATTACAACATGAGGCTAAGAATGCGCATGCATTCAAGGAGGCCTACCAGTAATGCCGGTGATGGGGATTATTGTCCAATAAACTTGGACAATATTTATGATGAGGATGACCCACTTCTACCTTGGTTGGAAGTAAGGGAAAAAGAAATAGAAGATGATAGTGAAGAAATAGAAGTTGAAGACCCAGAAATAGCAGGGCACAGCAAGAGAGTCGTGCATTTGTGTTGGACCCAGAAAGGGGGGCGGATTTCATGCAAACTCAGCAGAAGAGTGCGAGCTCTAGCGATACTGAAACAGATGATGATGATGATGATGATGATGCACCTAATGCTGGTCCCACTTCTGGCATTGCTCAACCCACCGGGGCTACTGATACCATACAGCCGTCTACGGATCGCGAGGCTGATGAACTTCGACGAAGCAAGCGGGGCCAAGGGGGTCGAACTTATGAGTGTACTGAGTCACGATACAGCCAGCAAGAGCCTGGCTCCAGTAGTGCACCTGCAGGTCCTGCACCTACAGGTCCTGCACCTACAGGTCCTGCACCTGCACCGCAATCTACACCGACAGATCTGGAACATCAGCATGCGTATGGCTATGATCCGAGGAATTATGGGTATTCTTACAGCCAATGGGATTATAGGGAACCTGTTCCGCCACTTTCATGTTGGAGTAGTCCTCCTGACGCTGTTCCACATCTACCATATGAACCAAATCCAAGTTATTCATCTCAATCTCAACAGCCTGGCCCTGAATACGAGTACAGTATGGGCACGGCTATTCGACGGGCACTAGTAGATATCCTCACTCAGGGTCAGAATCTTTGCCTAGTCAGGATCAGTCATCATCAGGTTTCGTTGACCTGATCTTTCCCTCTGGCACTGAATATTATGGATATGCAACAACAAGACCGCAACAACCCGATGATGAGACGACGACGACGTGGAGGTTGAGCAACCACAACAAAGCAGGTTTTCATTTTGGTGGTGAGTTCCGATTTGGTGAGTCTTTTCCATTACCCATGGTCATACATTCACCAAAAAAACACACACTTTACATTGTTGAACTTGTGTTTAAAATAACTCCCCTGACAAGTGCAACCAGTCAAGTAATCTTTAATCAACATGCTTGCAGGGGAGTATATCAGGTATTACTAATTTTTTTTCTACTTTAGAATGTTCAATTGGCAGGACAAGAGTCGGTCATAGATTCAAGATAAGAGAAGTCTTAATACATTATTTTTTGCAAGTCCTCACTCCTCACTCCTCAGGTATGTAAATAAATTGTAAATAATATAAAGTAAATTATAAAAATAATAGTACATGTGAAAATTGAAATACTTTGATGTTACATTTATTCTAATATACATATTATTGGTATTAGACAGTTAGAAATTTGAATTTATAAGTTCTGCAGTTAATTCCAGGTTATTAGCTTCATAAATTCACCAGACAGCCCGATACAGCTTTTTCACCAAAGAGTAGACCGCTTCACCACCATAAACATGTTCAAAATTATAAATGAATGCATATTTGGGATGTTTGGAATTTTCTGGATTTAATCCATATTTTTTTAAAATTTTTTGGCAAAAAAAAAAAAGTTGACCGTTACGGGGGGCGTATCGGCCGATACGGGGCCGTATCGGCCGATACGGCCCGTATCCGTATCGGAAACGGTGGGCACCGTTACGCCCACCGAAACCGATACGGGACAATAGCTTGGTGATGCAATTGTCCCACTGTTGATCGGTAAGCCTCCCTCGATAGACATTACCACTACGGTTAGACATTGTGACGTCGGAAAGTAATGAACAGAATATATGGTGGTTTCTGGTTTAGAATAGAAGATTGAATGGGCCGAGATTATAGACTTCAATGGATTGAAATAGGTTGGATTTGGACTGGAATATTGCTGATTTTTTTTTTCCGGGGGAGGGGGGGTTAATGTGATGGAATAGGCTGATTTTGGGAGTTTTAATGGGCTGGAATATGGATGAATTTGGAGGTTTTAATGGATTGGAATATGGCTGATTTTGGAGGTTTTAATGGGTTGGAATATGGATGATTTTGGGGGTTTTAATGGATTGAAATATGGCTGATTTTGGGGGGCTTTAATGGGCTGGAATGGTGCTGATTTGGGGGTTTTAATGGCCTGGAATAGGGCTGATTTTGAGAGTTTTAATGGGTTGGAATATGGCTGATTTTGGGAGTTTTAATGAGCTGGAACGTGGCTGATTTTTTCAGGTTTTAATGGGCTGGAATGGGGCTGATTTTGGGTTTCAATGGGCTGAATTATGGAGGTAGATGGCTGCAAAAATTTTGTCAAAGTCTCCCTTGTCAGTTGGACTTTTGGACTTTGTAAAAGAAAAGAAAAAAAGGTGAATGGGGGGTTAAGAGGGATGGATGCAATGAAGAAATAAAGAAAAGAGGCAGGATTTTATGATTAAAGAACCCAGAAACAATAATATCAAGATTGCTGTTGATACGGGACTTCAACCCAGCCGTTGGAACCCGCTCTGATACCAAATTGGTGCAGCCTACTGATGGGAAGGATCCGTCCAAGCGTACGCACCTTCAATCTAAGAACTCAAACTCAAACAAATAGAAGAGAACAATTCCAGAAATTTGATTCAATTCAAAAGTCCCTTCATACTACTCACCCCAGGCCCTTATATAAGCTTTTGAAATGTACATATACAGAAAATGCACATATACAGAAAATGCGTAATGTCATTGATAACCAATGACTTATTACAAATATGGAAAAGAGATAAAAAGAGAAAAGAATGCATTAAAAATGTTTGACTAGTGGACTATTCATACCTAGTTAATTGATTTTGCTAGCTAATTACCTAAATAGGAGGGATGGGCGAGTGGTTGGGCTCGGGCTTAATGGGCTTGGGCCTGGCCCATGGGTCGTGATTCCAGATCAGCCTGCATCAATTACTGTCCTTATTCTTTTATAATAGTGAGAAAGAGTCACCATTCTCCGCATTTCAGTTTATATTCAAGACCCTCTCACATGACAAGAGTTCCTTTTGCCACTGTAATAGGTGGGGTAGAGCATAAAGCCTTATACGTTTCCCCTACTCAAGGAACATAAGTTTCTTCAAGTCTGTAACAGTTTCGTAATTCGCTACAAAGGAGATTGGCTTGAACCAAGTCATTTAATGACTAAGTTACAGTCATGTCAGTTTGGAAGATCTTTGCAGTGTGTGCAGATCCTACATTATGCACCAGCATTCGGCATTTTTCACCTCGAATGGATCATTTGCCAGTTGTAAATCAACCAAGTTGCAGCTCCGTAGTTAACATGCAAGAAAAAATTGCCGGGTGAAAATCAAGCCCCAATCAAATGCACCAACCTCTAAATGCCGACTTCTCAACAGCACCATGGTCAAAGGAATGAATAAACAAGAATATAGTCCACAATCTAGGTTGTTGAGCATGATACTTTGAGTCGTAAAACCCCTTTTATCGTACATTGAACCTGAGTACTACGTTACTTCAGCGTACAGTGAAATTCGTAGGTTGTGGTGTACGATACTTCAGCGTACGCTAAACCTGAGTAGAATTCGTTCAATGTACGATAGGTTTGCCGGGGAATGTAATTATTCCCGCACAAACCTAACGGTCTTTTCTTTTGTTTCCTTTTAACATTATTAATAGGTTACTACCCAAGGGTACCTAAGGTACTCGTGATAGCCTTGTGCTTAAGGTAAAAGGCCACCGAACATCCCTATTGTTCACCTTTAGAAAAAAAACGCCCTATTATGAGTGTCACATTGAAAAAAGATCCCTGTAACTGATACCTTTTAACGTTGTTAACGATACACCTTAGACGAGAGAAGGAACGATAGGTTTGTTGTGTTTTTGCAGGGTAGTTACCTAAAGATATCAAAAGTAGGTTAGGTTTGTCCAGGATTACATTGTTTACTTACGGCTTTCACATGTATCGAGAGGGAGAAAACGAGTAGTACATTTCTAAAAGTACGGATCGAACTTATTTCATTGAAGTATACCATAAGAAATAAGTTCGCGAATCAGTACTATAGTCGATCGACGAGAAAACTCCCTCGAAACTAGAGGAACCAACTACCAGAAAGTACCCCTTTGGCTACCAGCTCGAACTATAGGAATCAAGATCGTACACCTTGACTCAATGAACGTTCCGTACACCTCGAAGATGGAAGTGTTCATCACCCCACCTTAATCCGCCACGATTGAACGAAGGGGCTTGGTTTACTTTATCGAACTACGTGTCGAAAACACGACCTAGAACTGTGCGACGAAGCGAAGAACGACGTGTTATAGGTCAAAAACTTGCGGACGGTGACCTGTTGGATGGGTTAACAGAACCTTATTCATACTCGTACTGGAAATTTACACGAGGAAAGAGTGGTTCCCTACTAACCTTACTTTATCAACTCGAGACATGTTGGGAATCAAAACAGAGAAGTTAGGAAAAACATTCCTTCCGATATCACCTGAATTTAGAGTGTTCAGTGTATATACCGTATAAACCTAACCATCTTTTGTCTTAAGTTGCCTTCTTTCTTTCGACTAAAGGAAACTACACTACCAAGGCGAGCAAAAAATTTCAGTTCTCCCCACTCCTTTAACCAAAAGTAAAGGAGTCTAAAGGAGTTTTCCCATTAAAGGAAAAGTAGAACTTTTGGATTCTTAACCTCTAAAGGTGGGAGAAACTCTCTGTTAACAGTAAAAAACTGTATGATTTACAGCTCACCCTATCGCAGCCCAAACCGAAACATGACCTCCTCCCCGTGTTGCATCGAAACTCGAAGACTTTTCTCTTCGTAACGTGGTGAACTGAAATGGCCTAAAAAGTTTCAAGCAACTCCACTTCACACTACGGAGCCCCTTCCGTTATCCTCGCCACCTCCCGTCTGGTCACCGCAAAATGTCACTCTTCAACCTACTGCGGCACGAAATAGACAGAAACCAAAGGAACGAACAACAAAACAGACCAAGTTATTATGGCGAATAGGATCACTCAAAATGCCCGGGTGGCCCTGATCTTCGAAGAGTTCGAGTTCGTAAATGAAAAGATCAATCTCTGGTTGCAGAACCTCGATTGCACCCTAGACGAGTTCCTGGATGACCAAATCCATTTATAGTTTACGTAAGGGGCTGTAACTAGTAAGACGCAAAGGTAACTTTAGCGTATACCATTTTGTTTATCCAATACATTCCTAAGAAAAATTGTCTAAAGAAAAGGTATCAAAAGGAAAACTGTAGATGAAAAAAAAAAAAAAACTTCCTAAAAGGAGTAGATGAAAATTCAAAAGTGGTTAGGTTTGTCCAGTTATTGCTAGAGTGTTCATTTACTCATTCCGCACTAACGATAACGAGGAAAACTACGGTCTAAGGAAGATTCTTGGTGAATTACAAAGTTTGGTTCGGGAGTCTCGAACGAACTCGTAAATATCTCGAACTTCAGCGGTACGTTCACCGACGAACGTGAAGAAGGAAATTGAACGGTGCCTTCTTCCGTAAGAAATGTAGATTAGATGGTTCTAAACTGGCATTCCCGATTGATTTCTCTTAAATAAAGAAAAACATGGTCGGAATCACTACCTCGATTTTCAAAGAAGTATCAAGTATGGTATGAGAAAACTTCATCGTCAAATGATACTTCCACGAGATAGTGCGAGCTAACAGGATAACTGGACAAGAAATAAAAACACATGGTGAAACGATGTTACTACAACAAAAGGGAAACTTCTCCTCGTTTCAGGGTTCGAATCAAGAGTCGTTGAGCAGTATAAGAAGAGAGTACCTTAGGTAGGTAAACCATAAACCGTTACGAAGGAGTTTACAGGAACTAAGTCAGAAAAACGTTAAAATTCATTTCGCTACAAGGTGATTTCTTCTTAACTGAGGAAATATTGGATGTTTTAGTAGTTCTACACTAACTTCTACCGGAACTCACCATACGGAATCTACTAATTAAACTCAACAACTCTTTGAAGACCTTGACTGTAACTTGGGAGTTGGGAAGGTTCTTCCACATTATGTTCTACTAATTGGTTAGGAAATTGAGTACTCATGTCTGGAAAGGTGCTCGTCAGAGCTCATGAAGAGATTTTGCAACTCTATGTTCCTATAAAATCCTTGTAGACATATCTTGACCTTCTAACTCACACCATCCTCAAGCTTCCCTCCACTGCTTCTCTGATAAGATGAGTCATTGTGAGGGCAGAATGATGTTGTTGTCAAGTTGATGAGTGGGTGCGATTGCTCTAGTAATTGTAATTTAGTTTCACTGGATCTCACATGGCAAGAGATAGAGAACTGTTCTAACTCATTCTGATAACACCCATACCCTCATGATTAGAATTATAATCCCACAACTACATGTATGAGAGATTTGTTGCTGATTCTTATTTGTAAAGAAAAGTTAGTGCGTGGATACAAATACAACCAAATTATGAAGAAGAGTTTATTTGGGTTGCTTGTTAGATGCTTGAAAAAAGTGAGGTAAAAGAACCGTGAAAATAAACTAAAACCCACACTTTCGATGCTGTGGTTTAGGGACGTGCAAATTAATGATGTTTTCTATGTCCCCGTAGATAGTTGTTTTTTTTTTTTATTTCACGGAAAGATGACAACAATTTTATCAAGGAGTGCCAAAATGCCAGAGAACAATTGAAACGAAAAGAAAAAGAACCTAAAAAGGAAAACAACAATCCCTTAATCCATTTTGACTAGGATGAGTGAAACTAGCCTAGGATGAATGAGGTGAGATCAAAGTACACACTAACTAGGCAATCAACAAATAAATTCAAGCAAATCCACACCATAAAAAATAAGAAATTCAGATTAACAACTAGATGGTCCTAGTTCATCACTACACAGTGTATGAAAAATATGAAATATCTCAAGAGTGGCCTCTTGGAAGTTAGGACTTCCAATCTAGCATAGGTAATGCCACATCCACATGAAGAAATAATGGTGTCAATAAAATTAAGATTTAGGGAAAATGGGTTTGTTTAAAATCAGATTTTCCCAAGGGGTTTTGGGATTTAGGAATTGGAATTTGGGAGTTTTGGGAATTAGGGACTTGGGAATTTTGGAGAATTAGGGTTATAGTGTTAGGCTAGGGTTAGCAAAGAGGGTAGGAGAGGATATAGTGAAGAGGAAGAGGAAGAGGAAGACAAAGAGGAGAAGGGCCTATCCGTTCGAACGTACGACTGTTTGTACGAACACACGTACGGACGTGCATGTGGGGTAATGGGGTTGGGCTTTAATGGGTTTGATGGAAAGGGAGAAGGAAGAATGAAATGGTTGTAGGGTTTAGGGGATTTGTAGGAGAAGAAAGAGGGAGAAAGGAGAGGAAGAAGGAGAAAGAAGAATGAAGTTGTTGTACCTTGAACGAAGAAGAAGAGAAAGATGTTCTAGGAGGAATCCACCACCAAGTTAAGTTTCTAATCCCTTCCATAGTTGGATTGGAAGGGAGAGTTTCCTCACAAACCCTAAAGAATAATGAAGAAGGGACAAGAGAGAACAAGCTTTCAAGCTCTTTTTTTTTTTTTTTCCAAAACTAAGTGAGGGTTGGACGCCCCCTCTTGTAGCTTTTATAATAGAACTTTTAAAAAATTGCAAATATGCCCCAACTTAATGTTTTATGGGGCCAAACTCAAAGTAAAATATCTAAAGCAAATAAAGCGATCCAAACCATCCATCATGTCCTAAACATAACATAAAATGAAAATAAATAAAATCAGGGTCCATGGGACCCTAGACCTAGAAGATCCGACGGTCCAATGACCCGATCAAGATGGTCTAACGGTCAGATGGACCAAAAATTAAAATCTTATGGCTAAAAACTCCTAAGCAACTCACAAGTGGGGTCTTCCCATGATGTGGTGTACCCACCCTCTATTGTCCATCCCCTCCAAAACACGTTTTTGATATAGTGATCCTAACTATTCCATCAATGGTTATGAAATGCATGGTTTGTATTTATTATGCTAGAGAAGATACTGTAAGTGATCTAGACCCTCCATGTGAGTCCCACCTTTCATTGTCGACCTCTCTCAAATATTTGATCTGATGGTCTCCTCAACTTTTCCTATCCATTTAGATTTCCATCTTGCGATTGTTTTCTTGTCGTTGATTTGTTAGGGGAATTAATGATAATTCTTCATGGAGGTATTTTAGTTAATTCACATCTTCTCATCATGTTTAAGCTCCTTGCAGCTTGTTTGGGTGTGACTATGGCCACGGATTTAAAATGCACTACTTTTAATGTGCTCGAGTTTATTTTAGAGGTCCTATGCTCCTGAGTTGTTTTTAGATTTCTTCTAGTTTGATTGGTTCTGATGGTCCTCCAATTTGAACAGTTTTTACAGTTGAGTGCTTGTGCTTTCAGATTACTATTCCCACTTTTCATGTACTATGATTCCATGTAGTTTGATTGGGTATTGCATCGTAGTCTTTGGTTTGAGGAATGTAATTGCCAACTTGTGCCTCATGTGCATGTCAACCACTCGTTTATTGTGTATCAAGTTTCCTTCTAGTTTCATTTGGTTTGGTGCATTTGATTCACGGGAACATTTACATCAGAAACATGCATCAGTTATTGTAAGGAATTCTTGTATTCTCTTGACTGCATAGTTTTTCTTCTAGTTTGATTGGGCATGATGGAAATTTGATTGCTGCTGCAGGTGACACGCTCATCTGATGGTGCTTCAAAGGAACATGGTAGGTTTTGACCCCCCCCCCCCTGTCTCTGTCTCTGTGTGTGGTACTATTTATCCATGCTTTGTTGGTTGAGCAGAGCACCGTGTGTGTGTGGTGTGTGTGTGTGTGTGTGTGTGTGTGTGTGTTTGTTGTGATACTATTTATCCATGCTTTGTTGGTTGAGCAGAGCACCGAGTCAAAGGCTCTGAGATTTTTGTTGGGGGTTTGCCTCGAACTGTAACTGAGGGCATGATTCAAGAGGTTTGTTTTCTTCTTATACCAAATTTTCTTTCTTTTCTATTAGAACTTTTGGGGATGCTACAAATACTCAAAACTTGAGCCCAAGTCTCTTTTGGACTTGTGCTCGGTCAGGGACTTTACAGAGACTTGTTTTCCAGTTTTAGAACACAACAATGTCTATAGAAGCAACCATGTCTGCATTGAATTGACCCAAATTCTAATCAGGTTGTGTTGACAAGTTTTTGAGCTATGTAGTGACAAGTGACTACATAGTTGACAGTAGTTATCTTGGACATTGTGCATGTCAATCATAGATGTTGCAGATGTTGTGATCACAAATTTTATATGATTTTAATGACAAAGGCAGAGATCTTTAAGTAGTTTAATTCATTGCTGGAGAGTTATTTGTTTTCCCTAGAGTTTCAGTTTCCAACAGAAAAATGACTTTGAATCGAGAATCATGAAGAAATTGCTTGGGAGATGTTTTCCAGCCATCCTTGTTATGGTGCTAAGAAATTAACTAAAATATAGTGTCTGATTGGTTGTGTTTTCCTCTTAGATGTTTTCTTCTTTTGGAGAAATCTTGGACGTGCGTATGATGAGAGATCAGTATGGCAACCTCTAAGGTATTGATGTGTATGCTCCCGCCCGCGCCCCCCGGGGTGTCTGTTAAGCATTCTCTTTATGTATTTCTCTATGTTTCTTCTCCAGTCTTCTTACTCAGCTATTCATCCAGCAAGCACCTTCAACCCCCTTTCCCCCCCTTTTCTTTTGTCTTTACAGGGGTTTTGCTTTGTACGTTTTGCCACAAAAGAGGCTGCTTTTAAAGCCCAGAAAGAAAAAAATGGATCTAAGGTAAAGTAATTACTGCACAAATCTGGCCTATTATTGTCTAGACCCTTTCATTTTCAAGTGGCATCTAGTTTCAGTACCTATCTCACTTTTAGTTTTAAATCACAGAGCCAATGGTTGCTTCCTGTCATGATTTCATACTTTGAAAATATGATTTACTTGGATGCAGAACTCGCTATCATATTTTAGCATTTAACTGGAAGTTTAGTTTGTAAAGTAAATCCCATTCATTTTAAAGCGAGAGAATATTTTCAGAAATTTTCTAGTCTACAGAGCATAATTTCAACAGCTTCTGTAGATTTTTGGGTACAATATGGCAACTTTTACATGTGTTTGGACAATATGTGAAGGCACTGAAGGGTCGAATGATGACGGATCTATATGAAATCAGGAAAGTTTTTTGTTTTGTTTTGTTTTGTTTTGTTTTGTTTTTGTTTTTTTTTTTTTTTTGAGAGAACAAAATTTATTAAGAAGCCCACCAAAAGCCAAGAAAAGAACACAACGCTACACCAACACTGAAAAAAAGAGGCAAAGATATAGCAGCCTTATCTGCATTTATGTGAGGGGCCCATCCTAAAACCAAACCCTCAACTTCACAAATCACCCTGTCTACTGACGACCTCTCATTTCTGAAAGACTGGTCATTCCTCTCTTTCCAAATAGCCCTGAAAACAGCCATGATGAGAAGCCTCCAAATAGCTTCCCCCCCGGAGAAGAGGACTCCATTGACTTCGGCATAACCCAACCCATGTGAAACGCCGAAAGGAAAAAGTCCCACACTTTTCGGGCGAAAGAGCAATGGATGAATAAGTGATTGATTGACTCCACATTCTCTGTACACATCAAACATATATTTGGGAGGATTAGAGACATTCGCTGAAGATTATCCATGGTCAAAATTTTCGTTTTGCCAACCAACTGCACAAATACTAAAACACGAGGGGATTTGGCGATTAATCTGAAGAGAGAATGGACCGAAAACTCTCTAGAACGGTGTCTGGTCCAAATCATCAAATTCTCTAATTGAGGCGAAGGAGCAGCATTCTTGAGACAATTAATAATGCTAACTAATTCAGTGATCTCATCATCTGCCGAATTCCCACGGCAAGGACTACATATGAAAGAACCACCACATGAAGAGACTTCCAAAACCCAAAAGTGGCATCTAGTTTACTTCATTGCATTCATTCCTCCTACCCCCATTTACTTTTTTTCTTTTCTTTTACAAAACCCAAAAGTCCAATTTACAAGGGGAGACTTTGCCACATCTACCTCCATAATCCAGCCCATTAAAACCCAAAAAAATCAACCATATTCCAACCCATTAAAATCCTTCAAATCGGCCATATTTCAGCCCATTAAGAAGTCCTAAAATCAGCCATATTCCAACCCTTTAAAATCCTCAAAATCATCCATATTTCTGCCCATTAAAGACCACTAAAATGAGCACCATTCCAACCCTTCAAAATCCCCAAATCAGCCCTAGTCCACCCATGAAACCCCCCAAAATCAGCTCTATTCCAGCCCCTTAAACCCCCCCAAAATTAGCCCATTCCATCCTATTGAAACCCCCAAAACAAAAACAAAAAAAAAAAAAAAAGAAAAAAAAGAAAGAAAGAAAGAAAAAAGAGAACGAAAAAAATGGAAAAAAAGAAATTAGCCGAAATCTGTCCATTAATTTCCGACGTCTCGATGTCTACCTGTAGTGGTAACGTCTATCGAGGGAGGCTTACTGATCAACAACAAGACAATTGCATTACCGAGCTATTTGCAAGGGTAGCTAGCCTGGAAACCACTGTTGACCAACTATGTGGAGAGCAACATGGTGAGCAACCTAAACCTATTGGAAATTCCGATGGTGATGCAAATCAAGGGTTCCAACTAGAACCTTCAGTGATTTAAAATGGCACGGGTCATTGGGAGTCTATTTATGCCTTCATGCAACTGCCCTTTCTGCAAAGAGCCCATGACACCGCAATAGAGATGGCCAAGAAAGATGATATTACCAATTAAGTATGGGTTGAAGTTTCGAACTTCATGGGTCGTCTTGATGCAAAGGCTTTTGTCGATTGGATTACAACACTACAAGATTATTTTGCATGGTACAGCATGGATGATGCCCAAAGAGTGGCCTTTGTCAAGGTGAGGTTGAAGGGCCCAATAAGAATTTGGTGGTGAAGCATTGGTGACAACAATCTTATCATGGGTCGTCCTGCTATCTCCAAGTGGGCTGACACGAGGGAGAAATTGGAAAGTAAGTACTTGCCTTCAGATTACATGGATACTCTTCTACAAGAGCTCTTCGCATTCAAACAGGGAACTTTGTCGGTGGATGACTACATCAAAAAGTTTAATGAGCTTTTTGTCCGTTGTAAGCTTGTAGAGATAGACCGTGTAATAGCCAACCGTTATAAGGCAGGTTACGCCAAGAGATCCAACGCGAGATGGTCATGTTTGATTTTGAGTCAGTTGATGATGTTCATCGGAAGGCTTGACGAGTTGGACAATAGCTGCAGCAGCATACTCTTCGACATTTTGGTTCTCCAGTTGGGAAACCTTCTGCGAGAAGGGGTTCGGATCCGCATCTTAACCAAATCCACCGTAGGGCTATCGACCACCTCTCCACCCTTTTCACCCGCGCCCACAGATGCATGCTCCTCTTATAAGGCAGCCTTAACCATTGCAATGCCCTTCGCCACAGAATTCATACCAAAAGCAATGAGCAGTGCAGGGACATGACACCGGGGGGCGAGGTCTTAATCCTAATCCTTCCCTCAGAAGAGAACGACGGGGTGTCGATTGTTACCGTTGCGGACAGATAGGGCACTTTTCTAATGATTGTCCGCAAGCCAGGAACATCCATTATTGCGGTAATGAGGACCCCTACTACCCGGATGGCCATGAGTATTATGATGGACACATTGAGATGGAACAACCTTATGTACCTGCATCACAACTAGAAGAACCTCCTGCTGAAACTGTGGTTGAAGTTGATGATGAAGGCCCTACTCTTATCATACGCCGCCTCCTTACCACCACCGAGGAGGAAGAGGAAGATTGATGACGGTCCATTGTTTTCCGTACGCGGGTAAAATGCCAGGGCATATGTAACATGATCGTTGATGGCGGCAATGCAATGAATATTGTATCTCAAGAGGTGATTGATAAGCTCAAGTTGCCAACTAAAAGGCATTTAAAACCATATAAGGTTGCGTGGGTCGACGACATTGCCATCCCTGTAACTCGAAGGTGTTTGGTATCATTTAAAATCAACATATATGAGGATGATATTTGGTGTGACATAATTCCGATGAATGTTCCCCACATCCTTCTCGGTTGACCTTGGCTCTTTGAGCGAAAGGTACAAGGTGATGGTGAAGCTAACACGCATACTTTCCTATGGCAAGGTCAATGTATCGTTCTTCGCTTGTTGTAACCTGCGTCACCTCCTTCATCTACACCTTCATCGTCAACATCGGCTGCTCTTTCAAACTCTAATGCTCTCACCATGTAGAAGTTTGAAGAAGAGAGCAAGGAGAAATGCATAATGTTCGCTCTTATCACAAAACAGGTACAAGAGCCTGTTATTTACCAGGTTGAGCCTATTCCTGATGAAGTCAAATCTATGCTGTATGACTTCTAAGATTTGGTCCCTGATGATCTTCCTAAGGAGTTGCCTCCATTGTGGATATTCTATATGCTATAGATTTGGTTCTCGGAGCACCCTTCCCAACTTACCGGCATACTGGATGAGACCCGCCGAGCACGCTGAGTTGAAACGTCAGGTTGACGAGTTGTTTAAAAAGGGCTACATCTAAGAGAGCCTAAGCCCATGTGCGGTGCCAACCCTCCTTACTACCAAGAAAGTTGGAAATTAGAGCAAGTGTGTGAACAACCAAGCTATTAATAAAATCATAGTGAAATATCGTTTTCCCATTTCTTGGCTTGACGATATGCTGGACTTGATGCCAGGGGCTAGCGTTTTCTCCAAGATTGATCTTCATAGTGGATACCACTAGATTTGCATCCGACCTGATGACAAATGGAAGACAACATTTAAGACGAAGGACAGTCTCTATGAGTGGCTAGTTATGCCATTCGGTCTCACAAACGCTCCTAGCACTTTCATGCAAGTCATGCGCAGTTGTTGCACCCTTTTATTGGTAAGTTTGTCGCTGTCTATTTTGATGACATTCTTATTTACAGTACGTCAAGAAAGGAGCACCTCAATCACCTTAGTCTTATCTTTAGAGTCCTTCGTCACAAGCGCTTCTACATCAACTTTAAAAAGTGTACCTTCATGAGCCCATTAGTGGTTTTCGTAGGGTACATTGTCTTGTTGCAAAGTGTAGAGGTGGACCCCGCCATGGTGAAAGCCATAATTGATTGGCCAACACCTACCACTATCTCTGAAGTTTCCAATTTTCATGGCCTCGCTACATTTTACAGACGTTTTGTGTGGAACTTCAGCAACATGGCCCCAATCACTGATTGTATGAAACAAAGGGAATTTGATGGACAAGTGCAACAACACGAGTGTTTGATGGGATCAAATGTAAGATGATCGAAACTCTAGTCTTGCGCCTTCCGGACTTTGAGAAAGTATTTGAGGTGAGCTGTGACGCCTCTAATGTTGGCATTGGTGGAGTTCTTAGTCAGGAGGGCCATCCAATAGCTTTCTTAAGTGAAAAGCTCTGATGTAAAGCAACGGTACTCCACTTATGACTTGGAATTTTATGCCATTGTGCAGACTCTACGGCATTGGCGTCACGATTTGGTTGGCAAGGAGTTTGTCCTATATTCTGATCATCAAGCAGTCGAGTATTTAAACTCTCAGCCATTATTCAAATTATCTCCGATAATATCGAAATATCTCCAATATTATCTCTATCTCCAGCTTGGTGATACCAATAACACTGGTAGCGATACCGATAACACCGTTAGTACTAGAAATTCTAGGTATCGATGATGTATCGCCAATGTATCGATACGGCTAACATTTTTTACTATGTAAATTTTAGGTGTTGCGTGTATTGCCAATGTATCGACATCGCCAATGTATTGCCAATATTTCGACTATGTAAATTCTAGGTGTTGCTTGTATTGCTAGTTTATCAGTGATATTTCAATATTATCGCCAAAATTTTTTTTATTAAAAAAATTTATTTCAATTCTTTTATGGGCGTATGGTTGCATTAGTGTTCAATTTGTTGATGATAATATCGATAACATCACGATATTATCGTTATCACAACATGGGCAATATTGAGATCGCAATATTTTGTTTTCTTTCTAGTTGTCGATGATTTCTCGGCGAAATATTATGTGTTGTTAATATTCCGAAATATAAATGGATGTTTGGATGGTTGGATGGATAGATGGGATGGATGAGATGGATTGATTTCTTATAACAACACATGCTTTTAGGTCCTCATTAAATGGAAACTTATTATGCATGCATTCTTTTTGTAATTTTTTATTTCCTAAATATACAAATATGTATAGTTTAACATCTCCTGAAGTTTCACTGAAATTTTTTACCGTTTTCCCCATGTTTCCCCAATGCTTCCCACAATTCTGATTATTGACGATGTTATGGGCGATATCAATAATGTTTCCGTATCCTCGGCCAGCGAAACTTGTAGCGATATTGATACTTCGAACACTGCTCTTAGCAGAAGATGAGTGCTCGTCATGTCAAGTGGAGCACGTACCTTCACAAGACTGGCAAGGACAATCAGGTTGTTGATGCATTAAGCCGCCGTGCACATCTATTGTCATCGATGGCGGTAATTGTTCTGGGATTTGAAGAGATACAGCATGAGTATGTTGACGACAAGGATTTTAGATGTATTTATACCGACATTCTTAGTGGAGAGCATGCGAGACACCCATATTTCAACATTCATGATGGCTACTTGTTTCGGGGAACGCAACTTTGCCTACCCAATACATCCGTTCGTGAGTATGTTGTGAGGGAGTTACACGTTGGAGGGTGTAGTGGACACTTGGGTTGAAATAAGACCCTAGCTCTTGTTGGAGGTAAATACTTTTGGCCTCGTATAAAATCAGATGTTGCTAAGATTTGCCAGCTCATTAAGGGTCAAAAGAAAAACAGTAGATTGTATTAACCACTGCTAATCCCACATGCGCCGGGGGAAGATCTTAGCATGGACTTTGTCCTAGGTATGCCAAAGACCGCTCGCAAAATTGATTCAGTATTTGTGGTGGTTGATCAATTTTCAAAGATGGCTCATTTCATACCATGCTCTAATATAGCATACGCTCTCAAGATTGCTCCATTATTCTTTCGAGAGATTGTTCGTCTTCATGGGCTTCCAAAGTCAATTTTGTTTGATCGTGATACCAAGTTCATGAGTTATTTTTGGAAAACCCTTTGGGCAGCAACGAAAACCAAGTTTCAGTTCTTTAGTGCATACCGCCCTTAGACCGATGGCCAAATGGAAGTGGTCAACCGTAGCTTGTGCAAGTTATTATCGTGTCTTGTCTGTGATCGTGTAGCTACTTGGGACCTAGTTATACCCATGGTTGAATTTGCTTATACTAACTCAATCAACAAGTTTACAGGGATGTCACCTTTTGAAGTAGTAACTGGTATATGACCGCGTCTTCCAGTTGATTTGGTTCCTCTACCTGTCGAGTTGAGACTGACTGCAAAAGCTGATGATTTCATCTGCCATATGCAGCAGGTGTATGTTGAAGTTCGATGTAATATTGCTGCAAGTAATGAAAGTTATAAGCAACATATAGACACAAGACATCACTTTCTTGAATTTGAGGAAATTGAAATGGTTATGGCCCGTATTTGTCCTAAAAGGTTGCCTCCCGGCACCTTGAAGAAACTCCATCCTCACAATGCGGGACCGTTCAAAATCATAAAAAAGATAAGTGCTAATGCTTATGTTTTAGATCTCCCACCAGATTTATCTATTAGTCCTACTTTCAGTGTGGAAGGTCTTTCCATCTTTCATGGGCACCATACTGATGATGGTATTGAAAAACAAGCCATCATACTTTCGACCATTTTACCACCTCACGATCGTTGATGTTCTTGATGACCAGATCATCTCCATGCACCAAGGTGGTTACTAGAAGTTTTTCGTCTGTTGGCAAGGATTACCTCTCTCCGATGCTACATGGGTTATAGCTACCGACTTCCAGCATTTGAATCTTGACCTCTACAAGTAATATTAAGCCATTAACTCGCCGGAGTTGAGTTCTTTCAAACGGTGGGGGACTGATGCAGGCTGATCTGGGCCCACGATACATGGGCCAGGCCTAAAGCCCAACCGTTTGCCCATCAATAAGGAGGCCCAAGCCTCCTATTTAGGTTGCTTGTCTATTTAGGTAGTTAGCTAGCGAAATCAATTAGCTAGGTAAGAATAATCCAGCGGTCAAACGTTTTTAATGCATTCTTATCTCATTTTATCTCTTTTCCATATTTGTAATAAGTCATTGGTTGTCAATGACATTATGTTTTTTCCTTGTATGTACGTTTCAAAAGCCTATATAAGGGCTTGAGACGAGTAGTATGAAGGCACCTTTGATTTGAATAAAATCTCTTGAGTTATTCTCTTGTATTTGTTTGTGTTCTTGTGCTTAAGATTGTAGGTGTCTACGTTTGGGCGGACCCTTCCCATTAGCTAGCTGTGCTAATTTGTGTTTAAGAAAAATTATTTGATGTTATTCAAATGGATTTTAAAAATGATCCCAAGAGTAGTATTTTATCCTCATTGGATTTGGTGCCTCTCCAAATAACATCAACGAAATTGAATGGCATGAATTATCTATAGTGGGCCATGTTTGTAGAAGTTTTTCTGATTGGAAAGAAAAAAGTTAAATATTTGACATAACCCAAACCTAATATCACTGCGACAGATTATGATGATTGGGTGGCAGAGGATGCCCAAATTAGGGCATTGTTATGGAATAGCATGGAACCACATATCAGTACCAATGTAATCTTCCTCAAGACTGGCAAAGATGTTTGGGACACCTTGAAGGAGATGTATTCTGGTGAGAAAAAACTTAATCCGTATTTATGAATTCCTACAGAATATATTTGCATTCCAGTAAGGAGTTAGAAGTGTGGGAGAATATTATTCTATCCTACGTAGCATGTGGAAAGTTGAATGTATACCAACCGTTGTCAACAGATCTTGAGGTCATGCATAGGCAAAGGGAGGAATTTCGTGTTGCCAAATTTCTCTCTGGCCTTCGACCTGAGTTTGAGCCTGTGAGGTCCCAGATTCTCAGAGGTAGTGCAATTCCCTAAGTGATAAAAGCGTTCGCCAGAGTTTAAAGGACAATGGGCATGTCTACCCAGAATTCCACTTCATGAGATTATTCGACTTTTATCTTTGTAGTGGGCAGAGGTGATGGGGGAATTCGAGGTAGCCATGGTCGAGGCAGTAGATTTGGAGGTGGCTGTGGTCATGGTCGTGGTCGTGGTGGCAGTAGTGGTTGTGGTCGCGGTAATCATCACTACACTCATTGAGGCCATCATAATGTTGATTCATGCTAGGATTTACATGGGAAGCCTTCTTGGGCTAATTAAGTCAACTCACCGGAGGATAGTTCAGATGGTTATATATCCAATCCTGCCACTCCTATTAAGCCGAGTACTTTAGGCGACATAGTCACTATGTCCAAGGAAGATTATCCAAGCTTCTGAAAAATCATTCCACTCATGCCTCTTCCTCCATTACTACCCTTGCTTAGTCAGGTACATCTTCTCTTACATTTTCCAAGCATACTCTATTGATTATTGATTCTAGTGCTTCCAATCATATGACCAGTAAGCGTAATTTGCTGTCCAAGTTAGTCCAATCTTCATCTATTTCATTTGTCACCTTGGCCAAGGTGTCCCGTAGCGGTATTGGTGGGCGTAACGGTGCCCACCGTTTCCGATACGGATACGGGCTGTATCGGCCGATACAGCCCTGTAACGGTCCAAATTTTTTTTTTGGCCAAAAAATTCTAAAAAAATATGGATTAAATCCAGAAAATTCCAAACATCCCAAATATGCATTCATTTATAATTTTGAACATGTTTATGGTGGTGAAGCGGTCTACTCTTTGGTGAGAAAGCTGTATCGGGCTGTCTGATGAATTTATGAAGCTGATAACCTAGAATTAACTGCAAAACTTATAAATTCAAATTTCTAACTGTCTATTATAAGTAACACATGTTATCCAACCTTTAAACCAGAATTTTTTTTTGAAAAAAATGATTTTCCCTAATTTTTAAAATTATTTCGAAATTAATCTGAAATTAAAAAAATACAAAAAAAATAGCAAACCATATGCATAATCTGTAAAATGCACATGATTATATTCTATTATAAGTAACACATGTTATCCAACCTTTAAACCAGAATTTTTTTTTGAAAAGAATGATTTTCCCTAATTTTTAAAATTATTCCGAAATTAATCCGAAATTAAAAAAATACAAAAAAAATAGCAAATCATGTGCATAATCTTGAAATACACATTTTAACATTTTACAATGGCTAGAACATCATATTAAGGTGGAAAAAAAGCGATTAGAGGAAGAAAAATGTATAAATACCTATTTTCGGATTTCTTCGAAAAATGGCTCACGGAGCTTCGATTCATCCAAATCGTAGAAATTGGTCGTTTTAATTATTCAAAATAGACTAATTGTGGTCCTTTTTAGCAGTGTTCGCAGTATCGGTTTCGCGTTACGTTTCACACCCTTGGGATACAGATACATATTGCGTATCAGTGGGAAATATCGGTTGTATCGCGGAATGTATCGTACTTTTTGGGAAACATGGGGAAACATTGGGAAATTGATTGAATTTTTCAATGAAACTTCAGGGATTGTTAAAATTGACCTCAATACACACATTTAAATAATAATATGTATAAAAAAAAGTCCACATAATGGAGTTCTTTTGTAAAAGGATCCTAAGCTATGTGCTATCTGACTGAATTGATGCAACTATTGTTTAAATTGATTCCATAATATATACAAATGTAACAAGACATTAATGTAAACATAACCAATGTATTAACAAAGTAAAACAAGCAAGAGAGTTGAGAAATATTCTAGTTTTGACTGAATGAGTATCCTCCAAATGTAGTTTTGACTATTGAACTTCAATTCAATGCAAGCTATCCTATATGGCCTAGATCTATATGAGGATTCAATAAAATCTAAAAAATAGCTAACTGGACTCAACAAACTATGACCCCTACGCAGAGTTGGAACGCGGGTCGAGCTGCGCGATCAGCTTGCCGGGGGTGCAGGGGGCGGCGCGCCCCTGCCCGGGGTTCGGGGCGGAGCGCCCGAAAGCCTAACGGTTTTTTTTTTTTTTTTTTTTTTTTTTTAAGGAGGAGAAACTAGAAGAAAATCGAAAAAAAAAGTCATTTTTTTCTACAAAATGGGGACTCTTGTGTGTCTAACCGATATAGTAAAATAGGCCGATCTGCAAACACTGGTTTTTAGCAAAAGAATAGATTAGAAAAGAAATGGGGGAAGAAAAGTGTAAAAAAATAAAAAAACGTCAGATTTATATATAAAAAAAAACTAGCCGTTTTCCGACCGTTACGGGGGGCGTAACGGCCGTTACGCCCCCCGTAACGGCTGTTACAGATCAAAATTTTGGGGGTCCCCGTTTTGGACCCCGTATTGCGTAACGGCGTCAGCCGTTTCCGTTACATATCAGCCGATACGGCCGATACATAACCGTTTTGGCACACCTTGTGGCTGATGGCACTTCGACCAATGTATCTAATGAAAGCACCGTGTGTCCTACATCAGATCTCTCCTTGTCTTAAGTTTTGTATATTCCCAAGTTTTCGTTGAGTCTATTATTTGTAAGCAAACTAACCAAATCCGTAAATGGCCTCGTTAAATTTTATCCATATTATTGTGAGTTTCAGGATCTAAAGACGGGGGAGGATGATTGGTGGAGGTCATGAATCTAATGGACTACTATTTTAAGAGTGGAACGATTAGAGTTGGAGCTGAATTGTAAACTAACATCTCTCCTTATCAATGAAATTCTAGGCTTGGGCACCCATCCTTAACTAATTTGAAGAGTCCTGTCTCGTCTTTGTCCTATGTGTCTCAGTTATAACGTGAAGCTTGTGAGTTAAGCAAGCATCATAGAGTGTCTTTTTTTTTTTTTTTTTTTTCCCGTGAAGATAAAAGTTAGTGATAGACCATTTTATTTGATACATTCACATGTTTGGGGACCCGTTCTCTAGTTTATCTAACTCTAAATATTTTGTGTTCTTTGTTGATGATTGCTCTAGAATGACATGCTTATATTTGATGAAAGATCACTCTGGGGTGTTTATGTGTTATAAAGAATTTCATGCCCAAATCTAAACTCAATTTGATGCGTAAGTGTGTGTTCTAAGATCAAACAATGCCAAGGAGTACATATCAAATCTTTTTCATTCCTATCTCATATCTCATGGTATCATTCATTAAACATCCTGTGCACACACACCGCAACAAAATGGAGTTGTGGAGCGTAAAAACCATCATTTGCTTGAGTGGCTAGGGCATTATTATCGGACATGAAGGTTCCAAAGAGTTTTTGGGGTGATGCCGTTTTAGCTGCATGTTATCTTATAAATCGGATGCCCTCGTCAGTATTAGGAGAGAAAACTCCTTTTCTGTCTGGTATCCCCAACATCCTTTTCTCTTCCTCTTAAAATTTTTGGATGCATATGTTTGGTACATCAATTTGATTATGTCTTCGATAAGTTTAAACCCAAAGCTGGAAAGTGTGTTTTTGGGTTACTCACATACTCGGCGTGGCTACAAATGTTATCATCCTATCACCCATAGATGATATATGTCCATGGATGTCACCTTCTTTGAAAATGCTTCATATTTTTCATTAATGGGAAGACATTGCAACTTTCTAAAGACTCTACCACCCTTCTTGTGGTGACGGAATAGATTTACCTGGAAAGCAAGCCACCGAGTCACATCTAAATCCACCACCGTTGCAAGTCTCCTCCAGATGTTCTAAGAGAAGTACTGAAGTGCTTAGTAATTTGCCCTTTACTAGTTCTACCGATCCATCTGAAGATCCTCCTCTTTAATCTCCACCAAACTTGCTAAATGAAGCTGATCAACCTACTGCCATTCGAAAGGGTATACTTTCTTATACTCTACATCCTATTTTCAATTTTGTTTCATAGAATGGTCTATCACCTTCATTTTGGCAGTTTGCTTTGTCCTTGTCGTTTGTGTTTGTCCCTTGATCATTTTAGGAGGCTCTTCATACTGATGGGTGGACAAGAACTATGGAAGAAGAAATAGCCACACTTCATCAAAATCAAACTTGGACTTTGGCTAGGTTATTTGTACGGAAACATGCAGTAGGGTCTGATGGCACTGTGGATCGTTTAAAGGCCTGGTTGGTGGCAAAATGGTATACTTAGACTTTTAGAGTAGACTACTTTGAAACCTTCTCCCTGATGGCTAAGCTTCATTCAATTCATGTGGTGATCTCTACTGCTACAAATTTGGACTAGCCCCTATATCAACTGGATGTGAAGAATGCGTTTCTTTATGGTGATTTGCTTGAAGAAGTGCACTTGGAGTAACCGCGTGGCTTTGTTGCTCAGGGGGAGTCTAATAAAGTTTGCCGGCTAAGAAAATCAATTTATGGTTTAAAGTAGTCTTCATGCGCGTGGTTTGACAAATTCAGTAACGTGATAATTTAGTTTGGAATGAAATGCAGTCAGGCTGATCACTCAGTCTTTGTTAGGCAGAGTGAGATTGACACTCTGGTTCTTGTTGTTTATATGAATGACATCATCATTACTGGAAACGATGGTGATGGCATATTTGAGTTGCAGCAACACTTCTGTACAAAGGATTTAGGCTTCCTTTAGTACTTTCTGGGTATTGAGGTAGCTCGGTCAAAATTGGAAATTAATTTATCACAAAAGAAATATGATATGGACTTGTTAGAAGAGACAAGTTTACTCGGGGCTAAGCCGGTTATAGCTCCCATTGACACAAACTCTAAGTTAAGTGCACATGAAGGAGACATGTTTGATGATCTAGGCAGATATTGCTAATTGGTTGGTAAATTGATTTATTTAACCATTACTCGACCAGATATTACTTATCCAGTCAGTGTAGTTAGTCAGTTATGAAAGCCCCTCGTGTATGTCATATGGAAGTTTTGTTCCACATACTAAAATATTTGAAGGGGGCCCTAGGCCATGGGATTCTCTACATACGAAATGGACACCTTAGACTGGAAGGATTCTCTAATGCAGACTGGGCTGGATCTCCTTTAGATAGGCGATCCACCACAAGTTATTGTACCTTTCTAGGAGGTAATGTTGTTACCTGGAGAAGCAATAAGCAACAAGTCGTTGCTTGTTCTAGTGCAGAAGTAGAATATAGAGCCATGGCCTATACCACGTGCGAACTTGTGTGACTGAAGACATTGATGTGTGAGTTATGTTTTGTGGTTGATACTCCCATGAATCTATATTGTGATAACCAAGCTGCGTCATATATCGCCAATAATCCAGTGTATCATGAAAGGACCAAGCACATTGAAGTGGATTGTCACTTTATCAGAGAGAAGGTGGTGAACAATGAAATATTAATCCCATTTATTAAATTTGAAGATCAAGTTGCCGATATGTTCACAAAGGCTTTAAGTCAAGTAATTTCACCTTTTAAGTGAAAGCCCTAGTATAATAAAACAAAAGGTGGGGCGTGTGGGGCTGTAGTATCATCATGTTCTCTCACATATTTTCCCTTTTCTTCCTCTCGTCTCTTTCTTCCATTCTTTCCTTCTTCTTCTCCAAGATTAACACATTTTATGTTTTTTAATTGTTGGGGGATTTAAGAATCGTTTAAAAAAGGAAAATTATTTTATTTGTTCTTTTTAAGAGATTAAATGATATATATTCTCTTAAACGTTAAATCATGCAGTTTTTTATTATTTTTTATTTTTTTTTGTGATTTCTTACTTCTTAATTGGTCACAACACCAAATTGATGTATGACTTACCTTTAAAGTTTATATGGATGGTTACGATCATTTCGACTTATATGTATTATGAAATGATGTTTAGATATCAAAATATCTTTTTTCGTCAGTCTACAGTATTAAAGGCCTCTTTCCCACCATTATTCTACATTCAAAGAAAGGTAACAAGGACATAAATTATTGAAGGGCCCTTGTATGTTTTTTTAAGGGAAATTTCTTGAAAGACAAAAAAATAATGGAACAAGTATCCTTTAACACTATAATGACATGGTATTACTTGGCGCACATTGATGGCAAACGGAAGATTGATGAGTTTTAAAAAAAAATCTGATTTATTTATATTTTTCATTTTTTAAAAAATTGTCAAAAAAATCTTATGATTTACGATATGATTTGCGATTCAATACGATTCAACCTGTACTACGATTTGTGATACGATAACGATTTTGACAACATTGCTTGCTAACAATAATTTCCCTCCACGGCCTCCTCGCTACTATGCCCAACTTCCATACCCACTTTCCAAGAAGTGCTATGTTTATGAAGCCTAGATTCTTTATACCCGCACCCCCTTCTGTGATTGGCTTGCAAACCTCCCCCTATTTTAGGAGGTGGAACTTACGAAGCTTTTCAAGCCTATTTAAAATAGACCAGGGGCACTTGAAAAGAGACATGAAATACACATGTATATTAGAGAAAGCAGCTTTACTGAGGGTCGGCCTCCCTCCCAAAGAGAGATATCAACATTTCCATTTGTCTAGCTTCCTCTTAATTCTTTCAATGACCCTGTCCCAAAGGTGCTTGGCTGCCTTCCCAATGCAAAGAGACAAACCAAGATATGCAGATGGGAATGAACGTGTCTTGCACCCAAAGACATTCGCAAGCTGCACCAAATCCTCACCTGACACATGAACTCCCAACAAGTCTCTTTTAGGTACATTGATCTTAAGACCTGAAACACCTTTAAAGCACACAAGGATTTTGCGGAGATTATCCATGGAAGTTGCATCCGCGTTGCAAAACAATAAAGTGTCGTCCCACATACTGGAGATGGCTGACTTGGATCCCGCTTTCAAAGACTTTAAAGACGCTAATTTGGCCATTTCCCTCTCCCTTGTAAAGCATCTTGCTGAGAGCCTCACAAACGATCATAAATAAGGAGAGAGAGGATCGCCTTGCCTAAGCCCTCTAGAAGCCTTGAAAAAGCCACTAGGCGACCTGTTCGCTAGAACAAAATAATTGGCGGACTTCACGCAGGACCTCATCCATCCCCTCCATTTCTGACTGCAACCCACCTGATCTAGCATGTAGTCTAAGAAATCCCGGTTAACCTGGTCGTAGGCCTTTTCCAGATCGAGCATGCACACCAATCTGCTTCTCTTCTCTCTAAATCTAGAGTCAGTGCATTCATGGGCGATCGGGGCGCTAAATTTTTTTTTCCTTGCAGTGATAAAAAACCCCTTGATTTCCACGATAAACCTAGAGAGAACTCTCCGAAGCAGCAAGGCAAGCACTTTTGCTAGGATCTGTTGATAACACCCAAACTTACATTTGCATGCTTTTAACCTGGATGTTTGATCACCTCCCTCTTTGGGTTGTGTTATGCTGAATGCTTATGTATGCAGAGGAGACCTTATCTCCATCATGCCATATGTTAAGTTACTGATGCAGTTAACAGCAAGTACTAACTTGACCTTTGGTTATGTCCCTTTTCCTTCTATATTTGAATTCAACAGGCTTATTTAAATAACATTGTCATTTATGACCCTAAATATTTCAGATACAAGGAAAAAAGATTGGTGTTTCTCAATCAGCAGATCAGGACTCCTTGTTTTTGGGCAATCTTCACAAAGGTTGGCTGTATTTTATCCCTTCCGCTGTGATGTCTTTATCCGAACCGCTAGATTTTGATTTATCTTAGTTATCCATGGCAATTATGTGAGCCTTTGCTGCTCTTCTAAAAGTGTGTGTGTATATAATAATAATAATAATAATAAAGTTGGCATTTTCTGCTAATCTATTCATCATATTATTGTTTCTGTGTTCTAAATTGCTTTTGTATTCATTGCATTATTTTTGCTTTTGATCTCCTTTTCTTTTCAGATTGGAGCTTCGAAGAATTTAATAAAATGATTTGCCAGGTGATATTGGTTTTAGCAGTATTGTTTGTTAGAATGAACTAGTGCTCTTGCTGGGTTTTGAATATGTATTTATTTCTTTGTATAGGCTTTTCAAGATGTTGTGTCTGTTGAACTTGCAATGCCTTCAAAAACTGGAGATTCTGCCAACAAAAAGCAACACAACCGAGGTTTTGCCTTTGTGCAATTTTCCTCTCATGGTGTAAGTTATAGATGCCTCTTTTTTGGTTATTGTTCTATCATACAACGAATGATTTTATGTTTGTCAAATTATCCTTCCTAATGTGGTGTGAGTTGGTTTTTGCATTATGGAGTTTCAGGCAGTCATATGTGTTGTTTTTTTACACCTCCACAGGATTGAGGTTCTGGCTGTATGTAACTGACTCTGTAGATATGGTTGAATCAATTACTAATTTTTGTCATGTTCCTTTGTTTTGTTTTGTTTTGGTGACCGACAGAAATACTGTTCGTGCATGTGTAGCCTTATGAGAGATCAATTATCTCGAGTGACTTCGACATACAAAATCTTATCTGTACTCTTTTACTGTAGCCTTGAAAATCTCATCCCTATGGTTATCCATTCTTACATACGGATAGGATCTTATCCCTGCTCAAGAACGTTCATGATTTCTCATGTTAAGCGTGTACTTTTGACTGTCACTTTGTCTATGTCTATGCCTGTTCCCTTGATGATTAAAATATTCCTATCTGATTTTGGAATTCAATTGCCCTGATTGTTCTTCCTCAATTAATCACCATATAAATGGAGTAGTGAAAGATGCATCTGTGATTTGGTTCATTAGCTGTGTTTGTATGTTTTAGTTTCAACCTACTTGCCTTTTCAACTCTCAATTCCAGGAACATTCTACCTAAGCTGTCATTCCTGTCCTACTTTGGAATCCACCTTTCACTCCCGCATCAGAATCCTTCTCACACTCCTTCCTAGATGTTCACACTTACAGAAATTTTAAGAACTGCTGTGCCGCTCCTTCATTCGATCTACTTCCTCTCATGCTTCCTGTAACTAATCCTTCACGTCATCATATTCCTATGTGCGTATGTGCACATGATTTACTATCTTGGTTTGACTGAAGAAGATATCTTTCGCACAATAGAATGACCTCTTTGGAATTGAAAGAAATGAATTTATCCTCTTCTCTATGATCACAGATAAACTTAGCTAGCATTTATAACACTGATGCGTACATCCACAGATACTCAGCTCCCCTTTATTAATTTCATTTTTGAAACCTTGTTGTATCTTCTTTGCAGACTAGTTCTTTGGTCCCCCTCTGAAATAATCCGCAAATGTTCCACATTCTTTTCCAATGATGTCATGGTGCTGTTGAAGCATGTGCTAACCCTTATTTGGAGGCATTTAACTCTTTTTTGGGCAGCATAAGATCTTGCAAGAAGTATGTTAGGTGACTTCCTGTGTTCATGCCTGTTTCAAAGAGCTGGATGATGTTATAATAATTGGCATTTAGAATCGATATCATGCTCAACAACCTAGATTGTGGACTATATTCTTGTTTATTCATTCCTTTGACCATGGTGCTGTTGAGAAGTCGGCATTTAGAGGTTGGTGCATTTGATTGGGGCTTGATTTTCACCCGGCAATTTTTTCTTGCATGTTAACTACGGAGCTGCAACTTGGTTGATTTACAACTGGCAAATGATCCATTCGAGGTGAAAAATGCCGAATGCTGGTGCATAATGTAGGATCTGCACACACTGCAAAGATCTTCCAAACTGACATGACTGTAACTTAGTCATTAAATGACTTGGTTCAAGCCAATCTCCTTTGTAGCGAATTACGAAACTGTTACAGACTTGAAGAAACTTATGTTCCTTGAGTAGGGGAAACGTATAAGGCTTTATGCTCTACCCCACCTATTACAGTGGCAAAAGGAACTCTTGTCATGTGAGAGGGTCTTGAATATAAACTGAAATGCGGAGAATGGTGACTCTTTCTCACTATTATAAAAGAATAAGGACAGTAATTGATGCAGGCTGATCTGGAATCACGACCCATGGGCCAGGCCCAAGCCCATTAAGCCCGAGCCCAACCACTCGCCCATCCCTCCTATTTAGGTAATTAGCTAGCAAAATCAATTAACTAGGTATGAATAGTCCACTAGTCAAACATTTTTAATGCATTCTTTTCTCTTTTTATCTCTTTTCCATATTTGTAATAAGTCATTGGTTATCAATGACATTACGCATTTTCTGTATATGTGCATTTTCTGTATATGTACATTTCAAAAGCTTATATAAGGGCCTGGGGTGAGTAGTATGAAGGGACTTTTGAATTGAATCAAATTTCTGGAATTGTTCTCTTCTATTTGTTTGAGTTTGAGTTCTTAGATTGAAGGTGCGTACGCTTGGACGGATCCTTCCCATCAGTAGGCTGCACCAATTTGGTATCAGAGCGGGTTCCAACGGCTGGGTTGAAGTCCCGTATCAACAGCAATCTTGATATTATTGTTTCTGGGTTCTTTAATCATAAAATCCTGCCTCTTTTCTTTATTTCTTCATTGCATCCATCCCTCTTAACCCCCCATTCACCTTTTTTTCTTTTCTTTTACAAAGTCCAAAAGTCCAACTGACAAGGGAGACTTTGACAAAATTTTTGCAGCCATCTACCTCCATAATTCAGCCCATTGAAACCCAAAATCAGCCCCATTCCAGCCCATTAAAACCTGAAAAAATCAGCCACGTTCCAGCTCATTAAAACTCCCAAAATCAGCCATATTCCAACCCATTAAAACTCTCAAAATCAGCCCTATTCCAGGCCATTAAAACCCCCAAATCAGCACCATTCCAGCCCATTAAAGCCCCCCAAAATCAGCCATATTTCAATCCATTAAAACCCCCAAAATCATCCATATTCCAACCCATTAAAACCTCCAAAATCAGCCATATTCCAATCCATTAAAACCTCCAAATTCATCCATATTCCAGCCCATTAAAACTCCCAAAATCAGCCTATTCCATCACATTAACCCCCCCTCCCCCGGAAAAAAAAAATCAGCAATATTCCAGTCCAAATCCAACCTATTTCAATCCATTGAAGTCTATAATCTCGGCCCATTCAATCTTCTATTCTAAACCAGAAACCACCATATATTCTGTTCATTACTTTCCGACGTCACAATGTCTAACCGTAGTGGTAATGTCTATCGAGGGAGGCTTACCGATCAACAGTGGGACAATTGCATCACCAAGCTATTGTCCCGTATCGGTTTCGGTGGGCGTAACGGTGCCCACCGTTTCCGATACGGATACGGGCCGTATCGGCCGATACGGCCCCGTATCGGCCGATACGCCCCCCGTAACGGTCAACTTTTTTTTTTTTGCCAAAAAATTTTAAAAAAATATGGATTAAATCCAGAAAATTCCAAACATCCCAAATATGCATTCATTTATAATTTTGAACATGTTTATGGTGGTGAAGCGGTCTACTCTTTGGTGAAAAAGCTGTATCGGGCTGTCTGGTGAATTTATGAAGCTAATAACCTGGAATTAACTGCAGAACTTATAAATTCAAATTTCTAACTGTCTAATACCAATAATATGTATATTAGAATAAATGTAACATCAAAGTATTTCAATTTTCACATGTACTATTATTTTTTATAATTTACTTTATATTATTTACAATTTATTTACATACCTGAGGAGTGAGGAGTGAGGACTTGCAAAAAATAATGTATTAAGACTTCTCTTATCTTGAATCTATGACCGACTCTTGTCCTGCCAATTGAACATTCTAAAGTAGAAAAAAAATTAGTAATACCTGATATACTCCCCTGCAAGCATGTTGATTAAAGATTACTTGACTGGTTGCCACTTGTCAGGGGAGTTATTTTAAACACAAGTTCAACAATGTAAAGTGTGTGTTTTTTTGGTGAATGTATGATCATATGGGTAATGGAAAAGACTCACCAAATCGGAACTCACCACCAAAATGAAAACCTGCTTTGTTGTGGTTGCTCAACCTCCACGTCGTCGTCGTCGTCATCATCGGGTTGTTGCGGTCTTGTTGTTGCATATCCATAATATTCAGTGCCAGAGGGAAAGATCAGGTCAACGAAACCTGATGATGACTGATCCTGACTAGGCAAAGATTCTGACCCTGAGTGAGGATATCTACTAGTGCCCGTCGAATAGCCGTGCCCATACTAGTACTCGTATTCAGGGCCAGGCTGTTGAGATTGAGATGAATAACTTGGATTTGGTTCATATGGTAGATGTGGAACAGCGTCAGGAGGACTACTCCAACATGAAAGTGGCGGAACAGGTTCCCTATAATCCCATTGGCTGTAAGAATACCCATAATTCCTCGGATCATAGCCATACGCATGCTGATGTTCCAGATCTGTCGGTGTAGATTGCGGTGCAGGTGCAGGACCTGTAGGTGCAGGACCTGTAGGTGCAGGACCTGCAGGTGCACTACTGGAGCCAGGCTCTTGCTGGCTGTATCGTGACTCAGTACACTCATAAGTTCGACCCCCTTGGCCCCGCTTGCTTCGTCGAAGTTCATCAGCCTCGCGATCCGTAGACGGCTGTATGGTATCAGTAGCCCCGGTGGGTTGAGCAATGCCAGAAGTGGGACCAGCATTAGGTGCATCATCATCATCATCATCATCATCATCTGTTTCAGTATCGCTAGAGCTCGCACTCTTCTGCTGAGTTTGCATGAAATCCGCCCCCCTTTCTGGGTCCAACACAAATGCACGACTCTCTTGCTGTGCCCTGCTTATTTCTGGGTCTTCAACTTCTATTTCTTCACTATCATCTTCTATTTCTTTTTCCCTTACTTCCAACTAAGGTAGAAGTGGGTCATCCTCATCATAAATATTGTCCAAGTTTATTGGACAATAATCCCCATCACCGGCATTACTGGTAGGCCTCCTTGAATGCATGCGCATTCTTAGCCTCATGTTGTAATGCATAAAGACAAGTCTATCTAACGTCCTAGTCTGAATTCTATTTCTATTCTTCGTATGAATAAGTGCAAAACAACTCCAATTTCTTTCGCAACTAGAGGAAGACGTTGTTTGGCTCAAAATCCTTACTGCAATTTTTTGGAGAGCCGGTGTGTCCTCTCCGAAATTTATCCACCAGTCGGTGGGGTGCAACTTAAGTACTGCATGTTGTGCAAGAGTATCTCCAAAGCTACCCTGACGAGTTCCAAATATATCCAATTCATTCAAAGCCTTTATTTGTACATATAAGTCAGGCTCTAATCTCTTTATCACGTTCTTTAATCCAATACGAATCTCATCATCCATAACAAATGATTGGGCATATCTATACCTAGGATTTAGGTAATAACCTGCTGCATGAATATCGTGGTGGAGCTGATTTGTTCATCTTTTGTCGATCAAATTCCAGTAAGATTGCCAGCTTGAACAATCACGTTTAATTGCCAACTTCGCTTTATCCATGGCGTCGTAGAGGAAGCCCATCGTAGGTGCTTCATCGGTTTCAACAAGACGAAGTACCCTCATTAGTGGTTCCATCACCTTTAAAATTTTCTTAACCCTCTTCCAATATTTGTTGTCTCTTATGGTGTTTACAGCATCAACCGGCGTCCCTGATGTCTTCTTCCCATATTTTGTGTTGAGCCATTGTTGGGAAGCAAACATTTCACTCAACTCTCCCCTATGCTGATACAAACTCTCTAAAGCTATAAAGTTTGTTGCAAATCTAGTCGCCGCTGGCCTAAGCAACTCTCGTCCCTTCGTGAACTTCCTCATTATTGCAACTAGGTGATTATGGTTGTAAATAAATGTTGTCACTTCTTTTGCTTTTTCAACCATTTCCTTGACATTCTTTCTCTTTCCAATATCTTCCAATATAAGATCAATACAATGTGCAGCACACGGTGACCAAAATATATGTGTTCTCTTTAGCATCAACATATTTCTTGCAGACTTATATGTTGCTTCATTATCTGTCATAATCTGCACCACATTCTCCTCCCCAATCTCATCCACTACTTTATCCATCAAGCTAAAAATATATTTAGCATTTTTTATTTCATCCGAGGCATCAATTGACTTGTGGTACACTGTTCCCAAGTGGCAATACACCATAAAGTTGATCATGCTGCGTCTTGTTGGGCCAGTCCAACCATCACACATGATCGTGCATCCTCTGGCCTGCCATATGGGTTTAAAGGTATTTACGTATGCCTTTGTATCTGCATACTCTGCGTCTGTCCATTTTCCCCTAATCTCCTTGGCTGTGGGAGCTTTAATTCCTTCACCTGCTTCTGCTGCTACATCAATTACCACCTGCCAATATGGAGAGTTTGCCGCATTAGGGGGTATGTTGGCATGTATAAATAACTTTGCTGCTGCCCTACCTAGTTTCTCAACAGAAGTTCTACTCCACATTTGTTTTATCTTCTTTTGTTTACTAGATTCTTTCCTAAAGAGGATCGGATCAACAGAGGGTCTCCTAGGCACATCTTCTTCTTCCACATCTACATCTATAGGATGACGAGCTACATGTGAAGATGTGCCCCACCGGCTGCTAAACATACGCCTTAATCCACCAAACATACCCCCTCCAACCCCAGCTGTACTTCCCGTTGGGGCTGCAGTTGTACTCCCCCGGCCACTCCCACTCCCACTCGCACTTGAACCAAACGTGCGTCGACGTTCTTCCTCTTCACGAGCATAGCGCACGCTTTCTCTCCTAGCTATAGTCATTTCTCGATCAGAATCTTCCCCAGAATCAATTATGTCTTCGCCACGAACGCCCATATATTCTGGACCAAACACCTCTTGTCGGGCTCAATCAAGGATATCATCTTTCTTTTTCTGCACAGCAGCTCGTTTCCCCTTTGACTCTTCTAAATTGGCTTGCATCTGTATCATTATCTCTTTGGGAACTTTGGTGCATCCTGTAACTTGACCCTTTCGATGTGCCAAATGTTGTTTAAGTCGCATAATTCCACCATTTATTACTCTATCACAGTAGTTGCATTTTATTTGGTGCCTTCCACCACCTACCCTCTGATAATGTTCCCATCCAATATCCTCATTTGCAGTTCCACTTCCAGTTCCAGTCCCAGACATTTTTTAATTAGAGATGGCTTATGTGATGTGGCTATGTCACTTAGATACTGAGTCTAAGAGTGAAATACTTAGATTTTAAAATTTATAAATGTAATTGTAAATCTTAAATACAGATAATGAAATCAAGTACTAACTACTAAATTCAAATACTAAACCCTATGGGCTACAGCCTACAAAGTACAACTACGAAGCTCCAAAACGGCAAAACCTGTCGAAAAAATAAAAATATAAACATACATTAGTCATTACTCATTAATCTGTAAATATGATTCTCCATGTTTTTGAAAAAAAATGATTTTCTCTAATTTTTAAAATTATTCCGAAATTTAAAAAAATACAAAAAAAATAACAAACCATATGCATAATCTGTAAAATGCACATGATTATGTTCTATTATAAGTAACACATGTTATCCAACCTTTAAACCAGAATTTTTTTTTGAAAAAGATGATTTTCCCTAATTTTTTAAATTATTCCGAAATTAAAAAAATACAAAAAAAAAAACAAACCATGTGCATAATCTGTAAAATGCACATGATAACATTCTATTATAAGTAACACATATTATCCAACCTTTAAACCAAATTTTTTTTTTTGATAAAAATAATTTTCCCTAATTTTTAAAATTATTCCGAAATTAAAAAAATACAAAAAAAATAGCAAACCATGTGCATAATCTGTAAAATGCACATGATTATGTTCTATTATAAGTAACACGTGTTATCCAACCTTTAAATTAGAATTTTTTTTGAAAATATTAATTTTCCCATATTTTTAAAATTATTCCGAAATTAAAAAAATACAAAAAAAATAGCAAACCATGTGCATAATCTGTAAAATGCACATGATTATGTTCTATTATAAGTAACACATGTCATCCAACCTTTAAATCAGAATTTTTTTTTGAAAATATTAATTTTCCCTAATTTTTAAAATTATTCCGAAATTAAAAAAATACAAAAAAAATAGCAAACCATGTGCATAATCTGTAAAATGCACATGATTATGTTCTATTATAAGTAACACATGTCATCCAACCTTTAAATCAGAATTTCTTTTTGAAAATATTAATTTTCCCTAAATTTTAAAATTATTCCGAAATTAAAAAAAATAGCAAAAAAAATAACAAACCATGTGCATAATCTGTAAAATGCACATGCTTATATTCTATTATAAGTAACAGATATTATCCAACCTTTAAACCAGAATTTTTTTTTGAAAAAAATGATTTTTCCTAATTTTTAAATTTATTCCGAAATTAAAAAAATACAAAAAAAATAGCAAATCATGTGCATAATCTGTAAAATGCACATGATTGTGTCCTACTATAAGTAACACATGTTATCCAACCATTAAACCAGAAAAAAAAAAAAACATGATTTTTACTAATTTTTAATATTAATCCGAAAATAGACAGAAATTAAAAAAAATATTAAAAAAATATAAAAATTAGTTGCATAATCTTGAAATACACATTTTAACATTTTACAATGGCTACAACATCATATCAAGGTGGAAAAAAAGTGATTAGAGGAAGAAAAATGTATAAATACCTATTTTCGGATTTCTTCGAAAAATGGCCCACGGAGCTTCGATTCATCCAAATCGTAGAAATTGGTCGTTTTAATTCTCCAAAATAGACTAATTGTGGTCGTTTTTAGCAAAAGAACAGATTAGAAAAGAAATGGGGGAAGAAAAGTGGGAAGAAATTACAAAACAGCAACTATTTAAAAAAAAAAAAAAAGTTACCGTTTTTTTACCGTTACGGGGGGCGTAACGGCCGTTTTGGGCCGTACCGGCCGTACCGGTCCAAATTTTCGGGGTCCCCGATTTGGACCTTGTATCGCGTAACGGTACTGGCCGTTTCCGGTACGTATCGGCCGGTACGGCCGATACGTAACCGGTACGGCACACCTTGAGCTATTCGCAAAGGTTGCAAGCCTAGAAACCGTTGTTGACCAACTACGTAGAGAACAACATGGCGAGCCACTTGATTCTATCGGAGATCTTGTTGGTGATCCCAATCCACAATAAGGGTTCCAACTAGAACCTTAGGTGAATCAAAACAGTATGGGAGTCTGTTTATGACTTCATGTAATGACTCTTTGCAGAGAGAGCACCACGATAGAGACACCCAAGAAAGATAATATTATTAGGGTGCTAAATAGAGTAAGTACAAGTCTTAAACTAGTTGTCTTCAATTTTGTTATTTCGGTGCTAAAAGAATATAAATGTTTTGAACTTTTGATGTATTGTCCATAGTTGGAAATAAATGCGCTTTGTTGGGGTAGCTTCTCTAATACACTTTCAGAAAGAGCAGTTTGTAAGATAGCTCTAGGTAACAAACTCAAACTGATGTCTTATTGTTATTATCTGTGTTATATATTTTTTTATTACTTAGTGATGTGTTGTTCACACACACACGCACATATTTTAATTTCTGTACAGTTGATTGATGGATACATTTTGGAGAAAGTGCAAAGGTTCTGAAGACAATTTCGATTAAAGCCTTAAGACAGACAGTTTCGTCCTCTAGTTGTGGTTGGAACCATAATTGTTTTGCACTCATCTGCATGAAGGATAGCAATAGGTTGCAAGTTAGGACATTGGATTGGCTTGTCAACATGAAGCTAGGATTACAAAATGCATGGCATGTAGCAAATTTGGTCGATGAAGGCGAGTTCTGTCCAATAAGCTTAGACCACATTTACAATGAGGAGGATCCGCTTCTATCTTGGTTGGAATAAAGGGAGAAACAGGTAAAAGACAACATTGAAAAAGTCAAGGTGTGCAATCCAGTGATATGGGCGATGATACAAGAGAATCTTGTAGCTGTCTTGGACCCAGAGAGGGTATATTCGTCTTAGTAGAAGAATACGAGCAACAGTAGGAATACTGATAGTAATGATGATGATGATCCACCTACTGGTCCTTTTCGTGTCTCCTATAGTTAGAACACCATATGGTCGTCTATAGATCACGATGTTGATGAGATTCGAGGGAGATGAGGATGTCGTACTTATGAGTGTACAGAGTCACTATACAACCAATCAGGGGAAGAGTGGGATCATGGGAAGACAGACACTTGTGGCACTGGAGGAGATGAAGCACTAGGAGGAAGAGGTCTGGGACATTAGACCGCTATTTATGAATATCAGTATGACCATCACCATGGACATTATGCTACTTTCATTTTAGACTAGTCCTGGTTGCTATGTTCCATCTAGATACACATCTAGATTCATCACATTCTTGCTATCAACATTATGGGTATGAGTAGCAGCAATACCAAGGGCAGGGACAATTGCAGTACGATGGATATTCTCACTCAGGGTTGAGGTTGGGGTTAACACATCGGACGCCCAATGAGGATTGTGATCAGTCATCTTCGGGTTTCATTGACATGGTTTTTCCCTATGGCTCTGGTTATTATGGATATGCAGCACCCGTTCCAGAGTTGCATCCTGATGATGACGAGGACATAAAGGTCAAGCAACCACAAGCAATAAGATTTTTGTTCTGATGGTGATTAACTAGTGAGTAAGATGTGTATATAAGTTGTAACTTTGTAAGTATAGATAGAGTTTTTACATTCTTTGTAATATTATTTTCATTATTTTTATGAATTATTAGTCATGATTTGTGAATCAACATGAGCAAACAAGGAGCTCGGTCAAAACATAAATCACTAATACTCTAGTCCAGCTGATGAGAAATCAACGACTGATCTGCTGGGGAAAGCACACTCATCTAGAATTTGATGTTCCAAAGGGCAAGCCCTGAGACTCTAGCTGGGGGCAACGACTATTTCTTTCACGCCAGATTTCCCAAAGAGTTGCCAACGTTGCCAGCTGCTAAGCTTTGGAGAGACTTCTGTCAGTGCTGAAGAAGTGCCCGACGAATAGTAAAGAAGATACTGAGTCTAGCATAACCCAAAGAACTTTGAACTTGGAGAGACTGGTAGACCATATTCCTTGAGCGAAAGGGCAATGAAGGAAAAGGTGATTGATGGTTTCCTCCATCTCCATGCGAAGGATACTGATGTTGGAAGGATGAGGCCCCTACGCCTGAGATTGTCTATCGTCAGAGTTCTCTCCGTCACAAAAAACTAGATAAAAGCAGTGACCTTCCAGGGGTGGGGGTGATGTAGGACAAAAGGAAGGGAACTAGGGCAGCAGAGGAGGGCTTCCTCTGATGACTAAGAAAAATGACTTGTGGGAGTACTCCCTCAAAGGAGACAGGGTCTAGGAAAAGGTGTCAGGAGCAGTTGAATTAGGATGAATTCCTTGGAGGAGATTTAAAAGCTCCAACAATTCTTCTAATTTAACGTCCAATAGGGGTCTTCAACAGGGAGGGCACCAAGCTCCAGATCCAGAAGTAGAGAATACATTAGCAACCAAAGAATCGATGTTAGAGCTAACTCTGGCTAGGTTAGGGAAGACGGAGAGGAGAGGTATGTCGAGAAGCCACCTGTCTAACCAAAAATGAATTTTAGAGCCATCACCTAAATTGAAAGAAATTCCTTGGAGAAGAAGAAGCTTAATACTCATAATGTTTTTCCAAACCGAGTAAGGTCTATACATTGAGGAAGATCTGGAGAACCAACCTCCTTCCTGTAAGCCATATTTTGCAACTGAAATGGTTCTCCACTAAGAGGAGTCCTCATTGCCAAACCGCCAAAGCTACTTACGCAGAAGGGAGGTATTAACTGCCAATAGCTCCCTAATGTTACCTCTCCCTTCCACATAGGGTTTCCACACCTCTAACCAAGAGAGGAGATGGAATTTGGAACTGTTTGACTTTCCATTCCATAAGAATTCTCTTATGAGTTTATCCATTCTTGAGATAATTGATTTAAGGTAGGAAGATTAGAAATGGCAGTTTTTATGAGGTTGAGGCGTCCCCCAAGGGAGAGGTATTTGCACTTTCAAGGTGCTAGTTTTCTTTCAATTCTTTCTATGACCAAGTCCCAAAGGTGGATTGGAGGTTTCCTTATACAAATGGGCAGACCCAGATAGATGGAAGGGAATGATCTACTCTTGCATCCAAAACAACTTTGCATAGAGAAGAAGAGAGGCTTCAGAAGAGTTGATAGCTAACATTAAGCTTTTAAAGAGGTTAATTTTGAGGCCAGAGATAGCCTCAAAGCATCGAATTATTCTCTTAAGATTAACAACTACTTGAACAGAGGCATCACAAAACAATAAGGTGTCATTAGCGAACTGGATGTGAGTGACAGAAGGGCTATCAGGAGACACCTTAAAACCATTAATCAGCCTAGTCAACTCACCTTGTTCAACATACGACTTAGGCCTTCCACAACAATCAAGAAGAGGAATGGGGAAAGAGGATGTCCCCGTCTAAGTCCTCTAGAGGACTTGAAAAAAACCTCTAGGAGAGCCATTCATAAGAACAGAGAAATGAGCCGAGAAAATGCAAGAATGGATAGATCCACCCTCACCATTTAGAACCAAAGCCAAGGCAAAATAAAACATAATCTAGATAATCCCAATCAACACGATTAAATGCTTTCTCAACATCCGGCTTGCAAACCAAGCCACCCAATCCTTTGAATCGAGCATGGATACATTCATGGGCCACTAGGGCATAATCTAGAATCTGTCTCTTGGCTAGAAAAGTCCCTTAAGCCTCAGAGAGGACTTGGGAGAAGATCAACGTGAGTCTGGAATCAAGGATTTGGCAAGATTTTGTAGGGTCGACCTAAGAGGTTGGTCAAACAAAAAGCTTTTAAGGCCCGCCGCACCCTCAACTTTAGGAATCGGGGCGATGAAGGTGTCTCCCTTAGCCTTCAAGATGGAACTAATACAAAAAGTGTTTAAAATAAAATCAATGATATCATTTTTCAAGATGTCCCTAAAAACCTGGAAAAAAGCTATGGTATAACCATCCAGGCCTGGGGATTTATCTTTACCTCAGGAGAAGACTGTCACTTTGATTTCCTCCTCAGAGAAAGGAGATTCAATAGCATTCCTTTCTTCTTCAGAGATTTGGGAGAAATCCAGATTATCCAGTCTAGGCCTAACCCAATGTTCAGTAGTAAGGAGTGGAGTAAAAGGAAACTATGTGATCACATACCTATTGTTTGTTAGTGATTGTGGAACCATTGGATGAAATTGAAACTTATCTTATTGGTCTGGAGTTAGAGATGGCGATTACATGAAAGAAGGCAATGTTTTAATCGTTGTCCTTCATCTAGGTGGATCTGGATCTCTGTCTCCATTTGATCTCCAACTACCTGGCTATTGAAGCATAATCAAGCCTATTCGCATCCCTATAAGTTTGATCTTCTCTAGAGAAGGGGGCCTCCTCTTCTTGCACATCTAACGTTTGGATAGCCATTAGAGCATTAAAAATGGCAACCTCCAAGTTGTCTTGAGTCTCTTTCCCCCAAGAAATCAGGGTAGCTTTAAGGAGGTGGAGTTTTCGACTAAGGATGAAAGTGTGGGGGGGGGGGGGGGTAGAGATAGAAAGGAGACCTCCAGTTAGCAATCGAAGACGAGAATCCATCGATCTTAAGCCAGGAAAATTCAAACCTGAAAGGTTTAGGTCCCTAGCTATCTTTAAAAGAGTCGAGGAGGATTGGTCAGTGATCTGAGACAGGCCCAGGCAACCCTTCTACCTTTTTTCAAGGATTTGGAGCTCGAGCCCACCTCGTAATTGATCGATGAGTGAAGATTAGAAAGCTCACTCCATCCCCTAGGGGACTTGGGGGTTTTCTTGATTGCCAAGGTTGCTCAAGCTCCCCTTTCCTCGATGAAATGATACAATTCTATATAATCCTCTTCATTTTCCCCGAACAACATTCCCACTGATTTCCCAAACTCTAAAATTGCCTCTTTAGCCTTTTAAGGGTCTTCGTAGTTAGAAAGAATAGAGGTAGTCACTGGGGAAATAGTGGACCTACAGCTACATGGGTCTAGAGGGGAGGTATCGTCCGAGAAAAACCTGAAGCTGGGGGGGGGGGGGGGGGGGGGGGGGGGGGGGGGGGGGGGTTAGAATCTGAGGGGCGGTACCAGCTATGCGCAAGGGGAAGATCTTCTTGTCCCACCGACACCATAGGTCAATGAATGGACTGCCCTTAACAAGAAGAGCGAAGAAGGGAAGTAGGGAGATGACAAACCAAAATAGTCGAGAGATGGAGGGGAGGAGAATTATAGGAGAAGGGGAGGAAAAAGTTGTGAAGAGGGGAGGAGATGGAAGAGTCTAGAGAAGTGCGTAGGAGCGAGGATTGACCCTCTAGGATCCCACTTGAGGAGAATCCTCCACATGTCACCAGAAGGACATGCTGATTCTCAGGTGGACTTGGATTCTCCATTGTCGACAGGGATCGAGGGGAAAGGGCGAGACAAGTGTGAGATGAGCAGGGGGCTCGAAACATGTCGACGGCTTAGACGTTAATAAAGGAGGCCAGGTATACGTGTCACCAGGTGGAAGGTTGAGATCATCTCTCGAGCCGAAATTATGGCTTGATGGAGCAATAGATGGAGACACGTCGTCAACCGCCTTGTCCTTGCTAATGAATTTGTCAGAATCGTAAAATGAGGAGATTAGAGGCGTTGGAAGGCAGCTCAGACGAGACATGTGTACCCACTTGATTAGCTTATGAGACGGTCAATAATAAATGACTAGTATCATGAAAATCTCCTGGTGACATCGATAGAGAGAGTGACTAATGTAAGCCTACTTGGGGATGGGTTGAGATCGCTCTTGGTGCGCCACGTAGAGTAGCTTCTCCCGAGGAGGGACAGGTGTCCTCCCCATCTCTTTCTGGACCAACGATCAGAGTCTCGAGATGGAAAGAGGGGGCTAGGCATAAGGCATGTCTCTCGTTTGGTAGACGGGAGATGAGATCTGTATCGTTCGTTGAGGGAACGTGTGAACGTCTGAGAATCCAACAAGCGATCTGTACCGTTCGTTGAGGGCCCCTTTATGACAGATGAGATCTCATGCTCGTTTTTTGACACCTCGACCTGTCGCACGTTGGGAAGGGAATGTGTGGGACTTATGAAACAATGTAGGATGACTCGTTGGTCTGGAGGGCTTCTTCTCGAAGGTTAGCTGATGGCGAAAGGTTGCCATTGAATCTGGCGACGATAGGAGTATCTCCTTCTGGATTAACGGAGACAGTGAAAGGAACGTCCCCCACTGAAACAAGAATGCAGGATATTTGTGTGGAAAACCAATTTCTCCGAATTCGAATCCGGGCAGAGTGGAGGTCTTAACCTGATTCATTAGATAGATCAAACTGGGGAATTTCTCCTACGTGGGAGCCCACTGCCGATAAAAATGCGAGATTCCATAGTTTTAGAGGAATTCGGAAGAAGAGGAATCATGTGTCGAATGGGCCGAAGAGGGAGAAATCCTCCCATTTTCGGATGAAGATCACTAGATGTTTCGGTCTTGGGCACCCACTGACAGAACACGAACCATGTTGGCGTCGGTCCTAATATTGAGGAGCATTTCAACCTTCGCCAGGGGTTTGATGTTGAATTTGTCGGAGGGAAGTTTGCAGACTTTATCTAACCAGCTCTTGATTTTTGGCCTGGAAGATCCTTTTCGGCATGAAATAACAAAACTTTTGTTGTATGCTGCAGCAGCTTCTGAAACAAAGGAGGGCTCCACTCGGATTTCATGCCTAAAAGCTGAAGTAGAAACCTAAACAAGGTGTTCTGTATCCATTACGATACGGCCGTAAAGGCCGATACGTATAGGTAATGTTTATGACTGTTACGCAATACGGGGGTGAAACAGGGCAATTGTTTTTTTTTTTTTTTTGGACCGTATCGACTGTTACGGAGGCTGTAAAGGCCATCACAGGACATAACAACCGTTCCCCCGTAACGGTCGAAAAACGACCACTTTTTTTCTATTTAAATCCATTTTTCTCATCATTTTTTTTTTCACTTTTCTCATTCCAAAAACTTTCCTAAATTATTTTACAAAAGATTTCGACCACTCTTGCTATAGTTTTTAGGATTAAAACCGTAGATTGAAGCGATTTAGGCGAATAGAAGCTCGAGGTTCACTTTTTCAAACAATCGGAGAAGTGGTATTTATACATTTTTCTCCGATTTCTAGTTCTAGTACTTGATTTTGATGTGTAAATATTAGAGACACAACCATGTTCATAAATTCACCAGACAACCTGATACAACACGCTCACCAAAGAGTGGACCGTTACGCTACCATAAACATGTTCAAAACAAAAAATGAATAAATATTTGGAATATTTACATTATTATGGATTTTGTAAATATTTTCCAAGAATTTTTCGGGCAAAATAAAATTTTCAACCATTACAGGGGTAATGACGGTTGCTACGCCCCCGTATAGACTGTTATGGCCACTACCCGTATCAATAATGGTGGTGACCATTACGGCCATTGTTATCGATACGGAATACCTTGAACCTAAATCCTCCCTTTTGGGCTTATCGGAATACCGCTTGAGGGGCAAATGTTGAGAGGTTCTTGAGGAACTGGGGAGGCCAATGAAATGCGGCCCCTGACCACTACTAAGAACGATTGCCTATCCACCCTCAAAGTGGTGGGATTCATCGGAGGAGCGTGACCATTCGCCTGAGCCGAGGAGGGCTGTTTGTTGATTTCGAGCCCCAGAACTAGCGTCAAGGACATCGGAGAGGGGCTGTACTTTGCCATCTGGACAAAAATACACCTTCCTGCAAACCCAGCTTTGTCCAGAAGGGTAATAGGTTTGGCAACGATCACTATGGATTCTACCCAGACGAAGGTGAAGCCCCTTTTCTCCGAAGTAGCTTTTTTCCTTAGGATGGCCACCTCTTTGATAGAGCCTGCCCTGTTGAAACTGCGAGAGAGCATATACTCATCCCACTCTATCGGAATGTTTGAAACAAAAAGAGTGGGAAAAGATGCATAGATGGAGACGAGAGCTCTTTTCCTTATAGCTGGAGGCTTCTTCTTTGTGACCATGGTCCAACCCTCTTTTGCCAGAGGACTTAGCGCCTTCCCGACAATTGGTGCTTTCCCCAAAATCCCCTGGTGACCTTCATAGAAATAGTGCATTAGGCTTCTCCCTTTCATGCGTTCTTGTCTCCCAACTTGGGTATTGGCAGGGATTTGTAAATGATCTCTCTCCTCGGAAGGGGTTGGCATGAATTCCATGAACCAACCCCCCTAGAGCCTTTGTCGTGGTTTTCCACCACACAACCAATGCCGTTGGGACCTTCCAAAACGATCTTCTCTCCCGATCTGATCTCTTCTTCCATCTGTAGTCATCAATCTCATTCACCACGTTCCTTCTGCCAATCTCTCTTAGCAGCCTGTTTGCTTTCATACCTGGAGAAGTCTCTCTAATTGAAGATTTGTCGCTGTGGTATCCATCTTTGGGATGAGTTTCTTTCACCTGCTTAGTAGATTGCCATCCTCCCTTCTGTCTCCTGAAGTTGGACTTTTTCTTTTTTATTGTGGACCTTCAAAAAATAGATGATAGATCAAACTTTCAATCATCTTAATTCTTCAGTTATGAATCATTCGCTCGTGTATATTGTCCATGATTAATTATTTATGTAAATAACTAAATATAAATAATTAATTGACAAATCATTCACTCATGTGTTGTCTGTATCAAATGTAATCTTATAATTGATATACATATTTTGGAAATTAAATTTAGGAGTTTTGAAGTCAATCTAAGCCTATTAGGTTCATAAAATCATCAGACAGGCTGTGACAACAATCTCACCAAAGAGGGGACCGTTATGCGATCATAAACATGGTAAAAAAAGAATACATATTTGAAATATTCTAATTATTCGAGTGTTTCACACATTTTTTCTGGATTTTTTTTTTTGCTTAAAAAATTCCATCTGTTATGACCGTTATGCATAACAGAAACAGGTGGGACCATTATATAGAGAGATTTTTTTGTAAGAGGGTAGTTTAGTCTTTTTACCATTCAATGGGCAATATTGTAATTTTCTTCTTCTTTTAATATAAATAAGATTAGTCTATCAATATGATAGACTAATCAAACCCTTTCCTGTTTCCTCCATTCTCTTATATCTATCTCCTTTCTCCTTTCTACCTTTCATATTCCTAATTCTTTCATTTTCTCTCTTGTTTTTGGATTTTTATACATCAACTTGGTATTAGAGCAGTTCTCCAGACTTTTTAAGTTGATCACTACTACAGGACCTTGCTGACGTCATAATGCGAACATCTGTACTGCCAGTATGTACATAGTTGATCGAGAAGGGTATGGTCTGATTAATTTCAATTTTAGAGAAATTGTGGTGATTTTTGTGGATTTTTTGGGCTGATTTGACGTGAGTTTTGTGCCAATATTCTCATCCGCGGAACGCGGCCCAAAATCATTTTTTTCTTCTTTAGATTTTTCTCAAATCGATTAATATTTTGTTGTAAATCCAACGTAGGGTGAATCGGTTTTGCCCTATTTAGTCATTCATAGCATTTTTCCTCATCTTCTTGTTCGATTTATGGAGTTTCTCTCCTTGATTTTGGTTTTTTGGCTGCCAGTTTTGGGTTTTTCTTGGATGAATGTTATGTCTGTTGCATGGGGTATTTCAGCATGTCATTTTTAGTGTTTTGAAGAAACCTTTGATTTTGGAAATCTATTATTTAGTGACATACACCCTTTTGTAATTTGCTGTTTCGGAATGGCCCCCTTTTGTAAAAGCAGCAAAGTCTGCTAATCTTGATTCTTGGTTTTTGTCCTAGTTGCCGGGCTGTATTCTTTCCCACCCTTGGGCAGTTTCTTAATAAATTTTCAATTCTCTCTCTAAAAAAATGGAAATCTATCCTTGCCGGTTGAATTTCTATAGGCTTTTCTTTTATTTGCGTGACATACACCCTAAGATATGTGTATATTCGTGTTTTTAAGCCCTATTTGGTCTCCGTTAACCATAAGTGACACGTTGTTGGGTCTGATTGCATCCTTTTCCACTGTGGACATTTTTTTTGGACTAGGGTTCACATAGTTGGCGTGTGGGGTTGTAATTTTCTTCTTTTAATGTAAATAAGATTAGTTGATCATAATGATAGACTAATCAAACCCTTTCGCATTTCCTCCATTCTCTTCGCTCTCTCCTATCTCTTTTCTTCCTTTTATCTTCTGACTTCTTCCATTTTCTCTCTCTTATTTTTTGGATTCTTATACACCAACTCATTACACCCATCATTTCTGTTACTGCATACCTTGCGTAGCACCCTCTTATTACTAATCTGTCAAGAAAAGAAGTGGTATCTTGTTGAGGACCTCTAGTTCTCCGATTGTTCAATCATCTGGGGAAATTCTCAAGTGTCAGATCGTTTATTAAGCATTCACTCTTCTATTACGTCTATATCCTGCTTAATTTGTTTCATCTACATTTGCATTTGCTCGACTGCTCACACGGCACTGTCTAGATGCTTCACCTTTTGACATAGTTTTTTAGAATCATAATCAAAATAATAGAATACACATTATTTGGTGAATGCATTAGCAAGATTAACTTTGTACAAGGAATGAAGATGGAAAAGTCAACTTGAAAAGGAAAAGATGTTAAATGATCCGCCTTTCGAGTTCTGTTGGAATGAATGGGATTCCAAACCAGGAGCTCATCAGGCCTTGATGGGGGAAATACTAAAGACAACATGAGTCAGTGCTTTGTTGTTGTAGTTTCTTATTTAATTCATCAACAATGATGTGCTGAATACAAATGTAACTATCAAGTGGATGAATGTGTTAAAATCGTCTGAATTTCATTGGGCAATCATGATCATATATCTTGTTCGAATTGGCAATTTGGTTTATGAAAATTTTCTTCAATTGTTACAATTTATTCATTTCCATGTTCCACCATGGTGGGTTAATTGGCAAATTATTGTGATTACAAGCCAAAGATTTTCCTCCATGGATTTTGTGAATCCTCAGCTTAGAGCTGAATGTATACTTCAGAAGATCTTATTTCCCTTGAAACAAAGAGAACCCGGAGTAAATGTTTTGACTGCTGAAATAGGATTGTTAATCATTGCGGGTGTCAATGTTATATCATGGACGATTGAATTTTTCAGGCACCTATGGATACTTATAAAGATGAAAAGCTTGAAAATAAAGAATAAACTTAGAAGAGTAAGATATCCATTAAACATCTATTTCTTATCCACATCCATCATTTAGGCTGTCCTTGTGTCCTAAAGTAGCAGCTGAGCAGGATTGATTTGGGCAAAAGGCTACATAACGTTTCTAATCCACTTGTTTCAGCTCCTAAAAACAAGTACTGTAATTCTTTTGTGACGGTTTGATCGAGAACAGACATCACACTCACTAACGAATCATTTTTCCATGCTTTCGTAGATATGTTACTTCCCAATGCCAGGTGGCCTCAGAAGGGATCCTCTAGAAATATCTGGTTTGGAGATGTTACTGAATGTAGATTTAAGTAGGAATTACTAAATACCCTTCAAAAAGAACTACTAAATCATGACACCAAGGTTCCATCATTGAAATTGGTGCAATGAATCAATAGTATCGTCATCAATTGGCTCTCGTTGGTGTTAGTCAGTGAACTATGCAAGATTAAAGTTGTTCATAGATGGAATTGTCTGCTGAAGGGTTGGTGGAAGCTTTACTTCTATGGGTCTGCCCTTGGGCAATCTTTTATGTGTCGGCATCACACCCTTGGGATGTGGAAATATCACGAGAACCATTGGGAGATAATATTGCATGTATTATGTATCATAATCTGAGGGACACATTTGGGAAACTTTAGGAAATTGCTGAGATTTTTCAAGGAAGCATCATTAGATGTTAAATGGCACATGATTACACACTTAGAACTCAAAAACATTGCAAAAATATCTATAATGGTTTCCAATTGCTTAGGGGGACAAAACTTTGAGCTGTTGGCCATAAGTGATTCAATTATAATCCAAAATGAGTTCATATTATTCAAGTATCATAGAATGCAAGTAATAAGATACAAACAATACAACAAAAAGCTAAAAAGAACAAAAAAAAAAAAAAAAAAAACACTTTGGACAGAGATCCACATGTAGTTACGAGGCGACTCGAAGTCTTCATCCCAATCTTTTAAGGGGTGGGCCTAGTACTTCTGTGCTATATAATTGAAATACTATTTCCATGAACTGATGATACTAGGCCGTGTACCCTCTAACATACCTCTAGTGCTCATCCTTACCAAATTGCACTAGTGTGCCCATACTGAGTAGACACGGTACCTATTGTCATTGCCATTGTCATATCTATAAGAGGGGGGCGCAGTCTGATTGACGATTACTCTTTGAATATCTCTTGCAACCATGTGAACCCCTATTTGATCCTAATAGCTTATGGTCCTTGGCTCCAGATGCTTGGCTCCTTGTCAAGGAGTCAAGTGAGTCGTCTTAGGACCCCACTTCTTTATCTAGAAATTTGTCTTCATCAATGCCTATGGCTGCTGCCTATTTGCCTATTGTGGACGAGTGTGTCAATTTACCTCATAGCTTCATGATGTCAATGATTCTAGGTGCTACCTCTTTGCCTATTGTGGGATGAGTGCATTGGCTTGCCTTGTAGCTTCATGTTGTAATGGCAGAACATGGGCTTTTGGAGTTTTGAGTACCCTAACATGGTCCTTTTATTTGTGTGGATCAGGGAAAACGTCCTTTAGTTTCTCTCGCATGGCAATGATAAAACTATCTTGGTTAATACATGGATCACCGATAGCTTCAGGGTTGGGTAGTCACTCATTCATTGACCACCACATGTTTGTCAATTGCTCGTATATATTTATCAGTCTTTAGTAAAGCATGTGCGCAGTAGCTAATTCATAAATCAACTTAGGTACACAATAGGAGTATACTCACATGGCATCATCAACACCCTTGATTCAACTGCAACTTCACTTATGAATAAGCTCCTTACATCTTTTAACTATTTTTTTAGTAGAAGTGAAACTATGTTCCAATCATTTGTGATACTACATGATAGTGATATATCTTAGACGGAGGTGTTCAAAGTAAGTGAGTGCACTGAAACCTAATTAAAAAATGAATTAGCAATATAAAAATAAGAATCAATAGGCTAATGCTAAATATAAAAGCTAAAAACTAAAAACTTACTGTGTGAAGTGTGTGCCTGAGGATACTGCACCACCATTCATTAATGAGATTGTGCGCCCATTTAAATGACCGCAGGGCTGCAATCTCGATGGTCTCTTTCATGAGTGCATTGACTCATACATTGGCCTCATCAATGACTATGTTTTGTTGCCCACCATCCTCAGGACTATAAATAGGCTCCAGAATGGCAACCACATCATGTACCTTCTCCTAGAGTGCGTTGCTCTGAATAATCCCCCAACTCTTCGCCCAATGCACTAGCGCTCTTCCCAATCTGCCCATTCAATGTGGGGAAAAACACTCTAAATCCAGCCTTATGCTTACTAATGCTCTTTGATGTGATGAGATAGTGTTGCCCATATCTGTACTATGCCACTGTCCCAATGTTTTCTCATCGCTGACAACAACTAAATGTGATTGTAGATGAAACTTGTCACTGCCGTCGCATTTTCCAGCACACTCCTTACATCAACTGAGAGGATCTTGATCAATCCAAAGAGCCTTTCGGTTCTATTAGTAAATAGTAATAAGGATCCTGAATATCACACATCAATCAATCAAACAGAGATTCAACGACTAAAAGAAAGATCGATTCTTTGGGATCCTTTTTCTTCAAACGGATTGAACAGAGACAGAATCGGATTGATTCCCAAAATGCCTTTCTGGATAGTCCTCAATTTTCCTGCTATTCGCGGAACGTGAGAAGCAGATGGATAATCATATGTTTCTGGAAAAATAAAAGAATTTCCTAGGAATCCTACAAGATCAATTCATTCTTTTTTCTCTAAAAGATGGTTAGAATTTCATCTGGGTTTGAATCCCACTGAGAGGTCCATGCCTTTCCCATATTTCCTAGAGCTCGAATCAATGCAATGAGCCATGCATAGGGTCCAATTATAGTTGCATTAAGCGTGAAGCACAGTGACAATAGATTCAGGTGGGGAAGCATTTTTTTCAAAATGTAGTCAAGTATGGATGGTATGCTGAAACAGCTCTCCATTTAGCTGTAGATATGTAGCAGGAGAAGGAAAGTAAACTAATTAACTGATAAAGGAGATTCTGAGATTCTTGTAGGTTTGAGGGTTTTGAAAAAAAATCCCAAAACAAAATACTTCCCAGAAGTGCTTAGTTGAAGTGAGATATCATTTGGATCTTCAGCCCCCCAAATTAACTCTAGCAAGTCTGAAACATTAAACAATACTGTTGTTATTCCGAGCCACAACAAACCCGTATCAACCTTAGGTATTACAAATTCGGATCTAATACCACCGTCAATTCGTGCGCTTTGCAGAAGCATGTTCAACGAAGATAGAACAATCAAAATAGAATAAACCAATCAAGCAAACAAACAAACACATGATTTTATGTGGAAAAACCCTTGCGGGAAAAAAACACGACACAAAGCGACAAAGATCTCCACTATAATCAAAGCCTTAAAGTTATTCCACTCACCTTCTCTGATTACAGAAGCAACCCGATATCCCCTTGCAATGCACACCCCTAGGAAACCCTAGCCCTTGAGAAAAATCCCTTCCCAAGCCCTTACAAGTGTAGAAAACCCCCTCACCCTGCAAAACCCTTGCCCTATGAGAGAAAACACTCTTATTCCTAAAGCTCTAATCATATTAGATCTTAAATACCCCGATTTGCACAAAATTGCATAACTAATCGGTGTCCGTTAATCAGACCGAATTGACTGTCGGTCAGACCGACAGAGTCCGACTCTGTTTTGTCTTCAGACCGAGAAAACCTATACTCTACTGGTTGGACCAACAGACCATCGGTCAGATCGGCAGAGTCCTACTCTATCTCCCAAACTGTACAGAATCCAAGGCATCCACACAACAAATATAAAACCAATTTTATAGGTCGTGGTTCAGCCCAAAACCATGATCATTGTTTTGTTGACGGAATGGAGGATTTGAATCATGAACAGTAAGATCTACCCAAAAGAAAGTGAGTTTCAATTAGCATGTTTGGTGAAAAGGATTTTTGGATTCGAATCAAATAGTCACTTTCACCATCTGCTTGAAATTGTAAGATTCTACTTTAAACCATAGTTATTGGAGGGATTTACTCGAAGAAGATGATATTTTGAGTAAGACAACAATAAAAGCTGGTCTTGCTGATTTTTTTTTCTTTAGAATATTACTCATCCACTTCCCAACACATGCAGATAATGTCAAAAGCATCCCTTAGATTTGGAGGTTGAGATGCTTCATATAATCAGTAGTTTCTTTAGGATTAGACTGACCTCCATATTACTCTAATGGTTGAAGATGAGAGTTTGAGTATGGTGAAGGGCAATCCCAAGGGTACTCAAACTTGATACGCTAAATCAACCATATGCCTTAGAAGAGAATACACTGATAGAGAAAGTTTCTTAAGAATTACGATATTTCAGAAGAACAATTTGTTTTCATCCAATTTCTGTGTCCTATTGGATTCATCATACTTTTCGTTGGACTTTGTTAACTTTGCTAATGTTTCCTGTGTGGGCTTGAGAACTGAAACTAGAATCAGATAATCTCTTTTTTCATTTCATAATCCCCAGCATACCAACTGAACAGTTTTCTAAATGTTATGCCTCTATCTTATGATGGAACTCTCCATACAATATCCTTTCCGTTGAAGTTTCATTTTTCACTCACTTTCATCAAGTCAAGAGGTCAAATCAGAATATCAAAATTTACCCTTATTGATTGCTCGCAGGCATACAATTTTTGTTTAATTTTATATCTCGATAACTTATTCACAATGTTCCTTAGCATTTCATACCCTGGATCAGTTCAATTTGTTCATCATCTTTGTCATCAGTATTTGTAAAGATTCAGGAGACCATTGACAGTTGGACTGTTAAAAATCTTATCAGAAGTCGGGCACTCTTTAATTTTCTGCTTCTCTTTTTCTACGATCTTGAGCACTGATGCACTTACCTTGCATCTCTGCTGTGTCAGTATCCCTTTTACTTCTGTGTATTTATCACCTTGAGTATATGGATCATAATCTTTTATGGTATCATCTTGTGGGGGACGGCTCAGCAGATCCATAATCACTCCATCCCAGCTCTTAGGATTTGATCTTGTCCACTTTCAAATTCAATCACAGGCTGCAGCACGTGCGCATAGAATTGGGTCGAAACCAGATTTTGTGCTTGGTGATAAATGGCATCCTATTGTTGATTGGGCTGAGAAGGAACGTGAAATTGATCCAGATGAACTGGTGAAGGTAGTGTTCTTTCGTTACTTCTTCAGCTTCAAAATATGGTCTTGGGTATGAATATGTTGTATGTTATCAGCATTTAAGTTATTTCAGACTGGTCTTTTCATATTTGTTTGACTTCTAGATTAAGGTAGCATTTGTTGGAAATCTTCCAAAAAATGCCGATGAGGGTTATCTCAAGAAACTGTTTGAGCCATTTGGAAAGGTATGCTATGGTCACTGAAGTAATTCCCAAACTTCCATTTGTAATCGAATACAGGAGTTCTTATTGTGCAAATATTTGTACCTTTCAGTTGGAAAAAGTGGCGCTGTCCCGGAAGGGCCACTTCCCAGTTGGATTCATTCACTTTGCTGAACGCTCAGTAAGTTTTACTGTTTCCGTTTGTTATGCCATTTTCTTGGTAGTAAATGTTTCATTGTCTTTTATTCTCTTATGCACCCAAGTACTCTGTTAATCTTTCTTAGTATTATAGTCAGCATGAGCTTGTATTTACCGAAACGAAGTGGAATGAAATTGTGAAGGCTGGTTGTTCTTATGGTTAAATGGATGTCATCAATATGATCTGTTGTTATATACCTAATTCTAAAGAATGGGCTTCATGATAAAATCCCGTCCTCATCCTCCTGATGAGTGATGAATTAGGATATGAATAATTTCCTGATGTGTGTTACTTAGTTGCCGGATCCTTTAACTGATGTGTGTTATGTAGTTTCCTGATCTTGGGTAGAAAGTATGGGGTTGAGGAAGGGGTCAAGGGGGTAGATCAATAAAAGCTTCTTCTTTTTAAGGGCTTCATCACCATAGAAATTGGTGATTTTGTTCAAAATTAAGGTTTGGGAGGGGGTGGGTTTCTCATTAGGTGATGGTAAAAAGATTAGGATTTGGAAAGATCTGTGGGTTGGGGTCCAAAAGCAAGTATTGCTTTCCTCAGTTAGCAAGGATTTCCCTAGAGCCAAATATAACGCTAGATAGATGTTTTTCTTATCACTACGAGGAAGCTATTTGGGTGCCTCCTTGCAGAAGAAATCTGAATGATGAAGAGGTGGAAGATTTGCTTAGATTGCTATAATTACTTTCCAATGAGCTTCCATTAACCTCGGAAGCTGATTGGAAACTATAACGCTATGGTGTGGTTAACAGAAAAGTCTGAAAAATTCTTGGTAAAATCTTTCTATATGATGATCGATTTGGGGGGGGGGGGGGGGGGGGGGGGGGGTGTTTATTAAGCAGTTAGAGTGTCACACAGCCCATATTTGTCATTATCGTGCTCCTTTGATTATTCCCAATGTGTGTTTATTATGCTATATCAAGAGGAGGAAATGGTCGATCATCTCTTTATCCATTGTCCTTTTTCTGTAAAGATTTGGTCAGTTCCTTTAATTTGTTTGGAGCTGCATGGGTTATTCCAAGTTCAATTAATCAAATTTTCTTAGCTTGGCATGGAGGGGGCAAGGGTAAAGTTGGGAATCGGATTTGGCATCTATGTTTATTAATAGGGTTATAGAGCATTTGGTTGGAAAAGAATAGCCATTGTTTAAAAAATCAAAGGGGTTGCAGCTCAGAAGTCTTCAGTGGGGCGAACTGAGTGTTATGGAATGGGCACGAATGTTCTTGACTGTATAATTCTAGGTGTCGCTTGTATTGCCAATGTATCAGCGGCAGTGTTTTAAATAGCTATGCTATGTAGCGTGTAGCTTACGCTATGTAGCGTAGCTTCGCCTTAACGCTACATAGCTCAAGAAAATAGCTTAAGTCACATGTAGCCTACGCTACATGATAATTTGCATACGCGACACGCTACATAAACTAGGCTACACGCTACATGCCTTACATTACAAGTTATTTTTTATTACAACATTAAATTCAAATAATATTTTTGATGATTTGTTACATTTTTTTATTTTCAATATTTAATGCTTTTAGTAAAATGATACAAGTAATAGTATTAAATTAGTTTTGTTTCTCTTTCTTTTTCCTTTACACTTAGTGATTACCCTTTTCTATTACTTTAAGTCATGTTTAGTTGCACCAAAATATCATGAAAATTTGTTGAATTTCATTATTAATCAGTCTAATTTGGTGAATATCATGGAATTAGTGCAACCAAGAACAACCTTAATTAAAAATCTAGAAGTAACGTGTAGCTTACGCCTCACGCTTCAGAGGGGTGAACGCTACGCTACACGCTATTCGCTATTTAACACACTGATCAGCGGTATTTCAATAATACCGCCAATGTATCGATATCGCAAAAAATCTGTTTATTAAAAAGAATTCCATTTCAAAATATTTTATGGGTGCATGTTGCATGATGAAATGCATTGTTTGTATGTGTGTATGTGTATGCATGCATGGATTGATGGATCATGGACGTATGAATGTATGTAATGCATGGATGGTTGGTTGAATGGATGGATGGTTCATTGGTTGGATGGATGTGTATGCAGCATGTAGGGATGGATGGATGGATGGATCTTGCATGTGTGTATATATGTATGTGTCGTATGTATGCATGCATGGATTGTTGGATGGATGGATCATGCATATGTGTGTTTATATGTATGTATATGCAATTATGCATGCATATGTGTTTGAATGTATGCATGTGCATCCGTGGATGGAAGGTTGGATGGATGGGTCTACCATTTCCCCATGTTTCCTCAATGCTTCCTTGAGTCAATGATACATGCTTTTAGGCTCTCATTAAAGGGGAAACTTCTTATTTGATTCCTAAATATGCAAATATGCATCTTTTTTGCTATTATTTGATTCTTGAATTTGCAAATATGTGTATTTTAGCATCTCTGGAAGTATCATTGAAAAATTCCACCATTTTCTCTTTGTTTCCGCAATGTTTCCTTTAGTCAGCATTACATGCTTTTAAGCCCCCATCAAAGGAAAACTAACTATGCATGCGTCTTTGCAATTATTTGATTCCTAACTATGCAAATATGTGTATTTTAGCATCTCCTGAAGTTTAATTGAGAAATTCCACCATTTCCCCTATGTTTCCTCAATGTTTCATTCAATCAGTGATGGATTTCCCAGTATCAATGATATCGATACATGTTTCAGTATCCTCAGCCAGCGATGCGTGTAACGATGCTGATACTACGAACACTGGTTATTAATGTACTGACATGTACTAGGTAGGACTTACTCGTCACACTGTGTTGACGTGCGAGTGTTACCAATGTGTGCCTCTGCCATTGCCAGTTCCCAAGGGCCAATGAAAGGAGGAAGGTTGATTCCTGTGGGCGGCCAATTGTAGCTTCTTTTTTTTTTTTTTTTTCCCAATCTATTGTTTAAAAGCTGACATTGAATTGCTGGAAGAAGACAAAGATGATGATGTTGATGCCTATTGTAGTCCACTGCTCAAAGGAAACTCCAGCTCAGGAGATTTTTGGGTGTCCCCAAATTCATGATGGGTCTCATGAGGTCAACTGTCTGAATCATCAAACACTGGGTCCCACTTCTCATGATTGGCACATCATGATGTTCTTGTCCTAATGCATCAGGACCGTATAATTCATCTTTAATTAGACTTGTTAATCCTCTTGTTTGCATTTCCACCTGGACTTCTCTCATGCATGATTACATGGTTTTTATTTCTGTTCTATAAATAAACATTGATTGGATGCCTTTACCTGGGAAATGTCATCGCTAAGGGTGTCAACAGGTGGGCAGCTTGCTGGATCATCAGCCCTGGCCTGTCATGGGCCAGGCCTGGCTCAACTAGGTTATCAATCAGATTTCAGTCAAGGTCCTTTGATTAAGTAAGAGTGCTAGTTATACTCTTAATTAATTGTTTCACAAGCAGCTGTCCTAGTTTTAGTAATTAAGCGACTTGTTTTACAAGAAACAATTCTAGGTTTGCCACGAAATGGCTAGTTTTGTGGCTTTTAGTCTTTTAGGACTTCTACTTTTGGCAGTCCCTTAATCAATACGAGAGTCCAATCTTCTGGTTTATTATATGTCCCTTTTTAGGTGTCCAAAATGAGTGTTGGCAGGTTGGAAAAATTGAAAAGTTAAGGTGGGAATTCTATGGCAGGTATCACAAGAAAAACACAAGTTCCATCTCTACTTAACTGGGAAGGGGTATGCAACCCAATCAAGGAAAGAGGAGTGGGTCTTCGGAATGAATTTAGCTCTTTTATGGAAGTAGATTTGGGGATTTAGGGTAGACCAAGGAAATCTTTGGAGAGGTGATTGAAAAGAAGTATGGGCTTCAAATAGGGGGTGGTGGACAAAGGAAACACCGTTGTATAGGGCGTCATCGGTGTGGAAATCGATAGCGAATTTAAGGTGTAAGTTTATGGAGAATGTGGGCTTCTCCTTTGGTGACGAGAAGAATATTCGATTTTAGGAGGATGTTTGTGTTAACGTCGAAAACTGGTTACAAGTAACAGGCTAAGAATAAGAAGGATTCTCCCTCTTATAATTCACAATCCTCCAAAGATGGCTTCCTTCAGCTCCCTGAAATCACAGATAAAAACTAAGGGTGGCCGGCACTTGGCCGTTAGCCCTCCGATGCTTAAGTCAGTGATAAGCTTTAGCAAAGATGAAGTGTGAAACGTGGGCTAAGAGATTCCGTACCATCGTTGTAAATAAGAAACCCTATTTATAGAGATCTTGCTGGAGTAATCTGTTACGTATATGGTTGAGATCTCCCTAATTTCGTGGGATAAGATGTTATCTTATCCAATTCTATACAGGTTAGAAGTCCAGACGATCACGTTACTTGATGTAGATCCCTCTGATGCTGTATTGACGGAACAGACATGTATAAACAGATCAAAGTGGATTAGTAATCTGGGCCAACTCCTGAACTATATGAGCCACTAGGACTACGGCTCAAGATATGTTCTAGACAATTGACTAGTGACCAGGTCTGCTCGGAGACGAACTATATCTCAAATAATCATCTAGCGAGCAGGTCTGCTCGAATAATCTTGAGGAATTGGGACGTGCCCACTCTTGTTCGCTGAATAACATCTCCTGTTGGTCTGCTCGCTGGTCCTAGTTCCAGAATGAAGGCGCTCGCATGTTGGCCAAGTAAAACTACTTGATGAATGAGGCTACTTGTTACCTATAAGAACCGTAGACTTCAACCAACTTTATTCTATAACAATTTGGTTGGGTGAGAAGGCTTTGATTGAAGTGTTTCCGAGGTCGAGGTTAGCAAGAATTTCTTTGAAGGCAAATATTTCAGTGCCCCCTCTCCCCTTTCCCGTCAAAGGAATTTGTCAGAAATTGAGGTGGAAGATTTGGTTAATTTGTTGCAATTATGCTAAGCGAAGCCGTCGCCGGATGTGAGAGACGAGTTGGTGTGGATTAATGGAAAATCGAGGTCTTTCTCTATCAAATCGTGGTACAAGATTCTAAGTGGGTGTTCTGAGGATAGTCAATGCTCTCATATAGCTCCTGTATGGCGATATAGTGCTCATCCTAAGTTTGGGTGTTCGCTTGCCTTGTGGGAAAAAAAAAAGTTGCTTACGGTGGATAATTTGCGCAAGAGGGATAATTCTTCCAAATGTTTGTGTCTTGTGTCTATGAAGTGGCTAGTCGGTAGATCATCTCTTTCTTCATCGTCCTTTTGCAAGAGGTATTTGGAGTGGTTTTTTGCATCTTTTTGGGGCGGCATGGGTATTGCTGTGTATGTGCTCGATTAAAGGTTTTTTATTACTATGTGGCATGGAGGTGGAGTGGGTAAGGTTGGAAAGGCTTTAATGGTTGGTTTGTCGTTTATATGGGGAAAAAGAAATAGTCATTTCTTTAGTAATAAAAGCTAGCAAATCTTGGAAGTGCTTAATAGGGAAAAATCATGTGTAATGGAAGGGACAACAAGGCTAGGGGACTAAGACTTGTGGGCCAATGAATATTTTATGCTGGAACATTAGGGGGTTGAGGAACGCAGACAAGCATACTTAGGTCAAAGAGGCATGTAAAAGGAATAAAGCTCAGATTGTAGCTCTTTAGGAGACTAAGTTGGAATCCTTCAACGATCGCATTCTCCACTCCATCTGGGGGGTCAAAAACACCAAATGGGTAGCATTAAATGCTGAAGGTGCGGCAGGAGGGGTGTTGGTAGCCTACAACAATCTATATGGGAATTAGAGGGATATCACATTGGGGCTTTTTCAGTTTCGGTCTCTTTCAAGGAGAAGTCGGCGTAATCAGTGTTCGCATTGTCGGTATCGCTACAAGTTTCGCTCACCAGAGATAAAGATATAATATCGTTATCGTCGATAATATCGCCGATAACTGGAAATGTGGGGAAAAAAGGGGGAAACATGATGAAAATTGTGGAATTTTTCAGTGAAACTTCAGGAAATGCCTAAATACACATATTTGCATATTCAAGAATAAAAAAAACTGCAAAAAGAATGCACTAAATAATAAGTTTTCATTCAATGGGGCCCAAAAAAGCATGCGTTCATAAGAAATTACTCCAATAGCAACGAAAATGAGTTTATATAATACAAATGCAGCCACCATATAATAATTAAGACAAAAAATTAAATGAATTCAAAAGGAATACTTTTTTGCCATATTTCATCCCCACATGGAGTGACGAGGTGGCTCATAGTCATCATCCGGATCCCGTTCCCGTTGGTTGTAGTGTTGTTCACCAATATGTTGACAATACTGTTCCCATGTCATCCTCTGCTCATACCAATGGAGTTACTCTCTTATGTATCTTTGATTGTCGTCCTCCTCGAACTGTACGAGATAGCCCAAACGTGGGTACTGCGTGACATACATCGACGACATTGGTTGAGTAGGGTCTTGAGGGAATATATCAAGTCCAACCCCGACTCCCTGATAGTATTGCTGTCAGTCATACGGGTACCCCGAATATCCTCCTGTCAAATGACCAGAACTCGAAGAGCTATCTGCTGGCTGCTCGTATCCATGAGTAGACGAATGCGACTGAATGTTAGAGCTGTCATGCCCATACTCGTGATATCCCCCATGCGTATAAGGTGGGACGGAAGTGGAGCTCCCCCGCTCTGAACCGATGTCCATGGATGACAAGCTACGTGTAAGAGCATCCGCCGCGGCACGTCCGGCTTTTTTCTTTGAACGACACTCAAACATATGTGTGGGCTCTGATGCTCTCATACACGAGGGTGGACGAGATCCATGGTCCTCGTCTTGAGTTGCATGGTCAAAGTACTGCTCCTCAGTGAACTGACCAACGGATCGCTGGCTCTGACCTGTCATGTAACCCCCACCACTGCCACCTCCACCCCCACTAGTACCACCTACATCAGTGTCGGTGCCTCTATCACCTCCCTCACCACTGTTGTCGTCGTCGTCGTCCCCACGACCAGTGTCAAGTGGGGGTTGAGTCTCATCATCATCACTCACTACGACTTGATGATGACGAGGCGGCCGTGAAGATGCCTCCTCGCCATCATCATGATGTGTCCAACTCCTCATCAAAGGATCAAAGGAGTCTGTATCTGCCCTCTGTTGGCTTACTACCTTATCGACATCGATACCAAGAGACGCTGTTCCCTTGGCTACTTGCAGTGCAGGGCCTCCATCTGCATCATCTAAATCAACTGACTTGACCCACTCATAAAGTAGGTTCTCAGCATCGTCACCTATTTGTGCCATGGTACCTATCGACAACAGGTCGAGCGGGTTCGGATTTTCCACCATGTCTTGGTCTACCCGTAACTGCCTCTCCCTTAACTTCATATTGTAATGGCAGTAAACGAGCTTCTGTAACTTATCGTATGCCAACTTGTTCCTCTTGCTCGTGTGTATGATTGACCACGTGCTCCAATTCCTCTCACACGGGGAGGAGGATACAGTCTGTGCGAGAATACGGACTGCAAGTAATTGTAGTGCAGGTGTGTCCACTCCGTACATTGCCCACCACTCACCTATATATCCATGAGCATGTTGTTTTAGCTTGAAGTAAGGACTTATAATGCAGTTACCTAATAATATACCATATTACCTAATAAAAAATTATACTCACACGGCATCATCGTTTCTCTAGATGCTTTGGCTAGTGCGGATGAGAACGTACCCCTAGCATCTTTAAACCGCAACAACTGTAACATATGGATTCACATGTCATCATTTTAACTACCCGTATATCTAAAGACTATGAGGAAGAAAATATATTCTATCGATTACCATCAGCGAGATCCACTCAAATTGCATTACCTGGTTACCAAATTCTAATCGTGCTGGCGATTCAGGAAACAACCGTTCGAACACCCGGTGGACGACCATCGTCAAATCACTATCTCCATGAAGTCGGCGCTTGTAATGGAATCTAGGATTCGGATAGTATGCTGAAACCCAAATATTATTTACTCAGTTGCATTAACTTGCAAACATAAGTGATGCTTACAGTGCAAGTGCAAGTGGTAAAAAATACAGGTGAACGTAACAAACTTACCAGCCTTGTGGAGTGCATGATCAAGGGTCTTGGTCCATCGTTCATCGATGATATCGATCACCCTTATGTGCATTGGGGAAAGCAGTCTGTATCCCTTCTTTCATAATTCTCATAAGCTCGTACATTGACCCCATTGAAGGACACATCTCACTATCTACGACGCGTAGGACACTGTAGATCGGTTTTAGAAGGGAAACAACATCATGAACTCTATCCCAGAAGAAATCAGAAAGCAGTATTTTCGATGTATTCTTTGCACCATTGGTCTTCCTTTGATTCCACTCCAAGTACTTCTCAGTTCTAAACAAATTCCTAGGACCCACACGGTGCCTATACAAGCTGTCGAGTGCAATAAAGTTCGTGGCGAACCGTGTTGCACCTGGTCTAACGATGTCCCCTCTACAACACTCGCGCATTGCAGCCAACAACCAAGAGTGATTATATATGAAGTTCGTCACTCTCCTCGCATCCTCGATGATTTTCCTGATCGAGTCCCTTTGGCCTATTTTCTCGAGCATCAAATCAATGCAGTGTGCCGCGCAAGGGGTCCAATAGAGATGGTACTTTGTCATTAATTTCTTTCCTGCCTTAACGAATGCATTACCGTTGTCTGTCACAACTTGGATGACATTTTCAGGCTCAATACTTATGATGACTTGTTTCAAGAGATCATATATGTAATCATGATCTTTTATTTTGGCAGATGCATCAATAGATTTGAGGAAAACGGATTGCCCTTTACTGTACACCATAAAATTGATAATGGACATTTTCGTGGGTCCTGTCCACCCATCACACATGATCGTCACCCCATACTGCCTCCAGTTCGGAGTGAGTGCGCATACCCAAGCACGCATCTCCTTGTATTCCTGATCAAGGTAGACACCAAGAATCTCTTTTGGCATCGGAGGCTTCACACCAGGCCCATGTCGCTGCACCTCCTCAATCATATTTGTGAAGTGAGGACTGACAGCTGCATTGGCTGGTATGTGGCTCGAAATGAACCATCTATATATGACGCTCCCCACTTTCTCTCTGATCCCCTTGTTCCATATATTTTTTAACCTCTTCTGATTAACACCCGCAATGGTTGCATCTGTAACGCAGGCCATCTGTGTGCGCTGTAGTCCATGCCCGCCAGAACCACCGCTACCCATACTGCCTCCCCCAAACCTTCTACTGCTCCCACCGGCCTCATAGCAGGAGCCCCTAAATGACGGCCTAGTCTTGTTGAGCCTTCTCCTCTGCTTCCCCTCCCACCCTGATGCCCGAGACTCGTGGATCGCCTCTCTGAACTCCCTCTTCTCCCGCGTCGTAACACAGTCATCGGGATATGCAATCCCCTCGTCGTCGTCGTCGTCGTCGTCATCATCTTGCTCCTCAACAGTACATAGGCCCTGTCCAGGACCCCGCAACTGTTTCCTGAGATCCTTCTCCCAATCCTTCTGTTGCAGCTTATGTGACTTCGCCTCAGCCAAAACTCTTCTCATCTCCTCTCTCACTGGTTTTGTTATACTTGTGCAGTCTTTCACGTTTTTTAACCCCCCTGCCAAATGCTCCTTCAGCCAAGACACCCCCTCACTCCGTATCACTTGGCCGCAGTAGTTGCATATAGCTCCATATTTATTCCCCTCCACTGATCGTCTATGTTTCCACCCAATGTCCCTTGCTCCTCCTTTTCCGGATCCAGACGACATTTTGATCCCTAGTAGCATACAAAATTGAAAAAATGCTTGCACTAGCATTGGAATGAATGGCCATATGGGAACAAAAATGTACACTTCAAGCTTTTATGTTAAAAAACATATGCAACAAAGAATGTGCCGGATCAAATACTCAAGTGGGATGACATTTTAATCAAGCTAATATTTGTGCTTTCAGCCCATCCCACTTGGATGACATTATGAATGGTATGGATGACATATAAACATCACTGTGGACCCAGGGAGGTTTCAACGGTAGGAATTTCCGTTCCCTCCTTTTCCTTTAGTGCGGTCCACTTAAGTATTGGATATGGTTCATTTTTGGTCACATGTACTAAAATGAGATGTAAAATCGGATGGACGGCCTGAATTTCTCACAAACATCACAGTGGCCCTTATTGTGGGTTTACCGTGGGCCCACCTTGATGTATATATTATCTATCCATTCTGTCCATCCGTGGGCCTCACTAAAGGAAAAGGTGGGTAGGTAAATTACTGCCGTTGAAACCTCCCTGGGGTCCACAGTGATGTTTATATGACATCCATACAGTTCATAACGTCACTACTACTGGGATGAACTGGAAACACAAGTATTATCCTGATTCGAAACTCATGTGCCTCCACAAATATTTCAACTGTGGACGTTCAATCCTCACGTTTTCGGCCCACTTGAGTCTTAGATCCGGTTCATTTGTGTTCTCATGTACTACAATGATCTCCCAAAACGGATGGACGGGGTGGATTTATCAAACAACATCACTGTGGGACCACCTTGGTTCCCAACGCAGGAACTTCCTGCGCATGGCTTTCGCAGGAAATCCGCGTCCGATAACAGCTTAGTGGGTGTTACCTTACCCCTATCGTATGGCCCACATGGATGATTTTTTGTATATCCACTCCGTCCATCTGTTTCTACAGACCATTTTAGGATGAGTTTCCAAAAATTATGCAGATCCAAATCTCAAGTGGACCATACCACTAGAAACAATGTGATTGAGTGCCCCACCATTAAAAAATCCAAAGAGCCCATCGTAAGGTTTTGGTAATGTTTATTTTCAATCGAAGCTCTTGATAATGTCAATAAGGTCTTAATGAACGGAAAATATAAAGATCAGATTGATCCAAAACTTTTGTGGGCCACAAAACATTTTAAATGGTTATTTATCACTGTTTCTAGTGGTATGGTCCACCTGAGATTTGGATCTTCTAAAGGTTTTGGATCACATCCTAAAATGATATGAAAAAATAGATAGACGGCGTAGATATATAAAAACTACATCAATATGGGCCCCACACGGTTAGGGTAACACCCACTAAGCTGTTCCCGAGGTAACACTGCGCCCGACTGCGTAGTGAGTAACTGCGCACCCGTGCGGAGTAAACTCTGTGGGGCCCATTGTGATTTACTTATTTTATCTACTCCGTCCATCCATCTTAACAGATAATTTTAGATATGGTGCAAAAAAATGAAGCATATCAAAATCTAAAGTGGACCACACCACAGGAAAAGTGTGAACTGAATGTCTACCATTGAAAAATTCTCGGGGGACACAGAAGTTTTGGATCAAGCTGATATTTGAGTTTTCCATTCATCCATGTCCATGTGATCTTATGAACAGGTTGGATGACAAAAAAACATCACTGTGGGGCCTGGGAAGGTTTCAACGGTGGAAATCATTATTCCCACTGTTTCATGTGGCATGGTCCACTTGAGATTTGGATATGCTTAAATTTTGGGCTCACCCCTGAAATGAGATGGAAAAACATATGGACGGAATAGATAAAGCACATACATTGTAGGTGGGCCCAATAGAGTTTACTCCGCACGATAAGGGCGTTCCCGCACGGCCGCACCGCACACAAACACAAAAGGCCTCGAGAGCCCTTTTCTGCGGACGAACGGAACAGGGTTCCGAAAGAGGGGAAACCCTCAAATCCCCCAAAATCCCCCAAAATCGTCGGAGAATCCCTCCTTTTTCGTCGATTTTGTACGGTGCACGGATCGATTGCATGGAAGGAAGTAGAAAGTGGAGATTTTCGAGCACTTACCGCACACGGATTGATCGATTGGCCCACTGCAATGTCCGATGAGTGTTCCTCTTCTAAGATTGGCCCACTGTTACAGCGCTCCTCTTCTATAGACAAGAGGTATGGAAATCCGACAATCTCCCTAATTTTCTCCTCTTTTCTGTCGATTTTTTTTGGTATTTTCGCAATCCCTCCAATATCGGTCCTTTTATCGACAATAGGGGGTTGTTAGCTACAGTTATCCCGTGGAAGGTAGGTGGCTACAGCGATTTCTTACCGATGTCAGAAATTGTCGGCAAATGTCGATAAAATCATCGAAATTTCGGCGATATCTGGAAGAGAAACGAAAAAAGGGGGTATCGGTGTCGCAACGGCAGCGACACCGATATTATCGACTTTTCGTCGACAATGCAAACACTGGGTGCAATTTAGATGGCCTTTCTCTGCGGTGTATGGTCCATGCATTCCGATAGGCAAAAATCTATTCTGGGAAGAGCTCAACCTAGTCAAGAATTTGTTCAATCTTCCGTGGTGCGTCGGGGGCGATTTCAACGTCATTCATTTCATTCATGAGAAATCTCCTCTGGGCAAAATCACTAATAGCATTAGGGGCTGTGAGGATTGGGTTAGTAGTGAATTAATTGATATTCCTATGGGGGGAACAAAATATATGTGGTCGAATGGGAGAGAGTCTCCCATGTTGGCAAGGTTGGACATATTTTTAGTCTCCCCCGATTGGGTCGATCATTTCCCGCTGACTACCCCCCCGGCTCTTCCCAAAATGGTCTCCGATCATCGTTCCATTCTTCTCCAGGTTAAGGAAGAAAGTTGGGGTCCTAAACCGTTTCGGTTCGAGCTTGCATGGCTGGAAGTGGAAGATTTTGCTAACATGGTGTCCGAGTGGTGGAGATCTTTCATAGTCTCAGGGTCGGTAGCTAATAAGTTAGCCCAGAAACTGAAGCTCCTTAATTCAAAACTCTCAGAATGGAACAAGGAGGCTTCAACTAGAACAACGAAGAAGTCGACAAATATTATTAAAGAAATTCAGGCCTTAGAAAGCAAAGAAGAAGCAGATTCCTTGTCTTCAGAGGATCAAATCAGTCGCCTTTCGCTTTCGGTGGAATATGCAGATATGTTGAAGCAAGAAGAAATAGCTTGGAGGAAAAAATGGTTGTGTGGCTCAAGGAAGGAGATAGAAATATGTCATTCTTTCACAGCATAGCCAGTGCGCAAGCAAGGCAGAACTACATTAGCAGCGTGTGGGTGAACGGATCTATGATTGTGGATAAGGAATTAGTCTGCTCAGCTATAGTAGAGTTCTATATTAATCTGCTTACTAGCGAGGATTGCCAGTGGCCGATGCTTGATAACCTTCAGTTCAAAAGCTTATCAGAGGATGCCAAGCTATTCCTAGAGACCCCAAATCTTAAAAATAAATATCAAGGAAGACATTAAAGCTTTGGGTAACGATAAGGCCCCCGGAACTAGACGAGTTCCCTATACACTTTTTTCAATATTTCTAGGACGCCATCAAGAAGGAGGTAGTGGAATTCATCCAGGACTTTCAAGTTAAGAGACATCTCCCTAAAGGCATGGGGGCCACATTTTTAATGCTCATTCCCAAAAAGGAAGGCGCATAATTGACTACAGACCCATCAACCTTGTCGGTAGCCCACACAAAATCCTAGCCAAAGTGTTGGTTAACAGATTCAGGAAGGTCGTACCCTCCGTGATTTTAGATAATTGAGGCGCCTTCATAGCAAACAGGCAGATTTGAGATTCAGCTCTCTTAGCCCACGAATGCATAGATTCAAGACTAAGGCAGAAGAAAAAAGGGGTGGTTTGTAAGCTTGATATTGAAAAGGCGTATGATCATGTAGATTGGGGTTTCTTGAAATATATGTTGGGTAGAATTGGTTGTGGTACCAATTGGATAAATTGGATGATGGAATGTGTCTTCGACTTATTTCTCAGTTGACGCAGGATGAGTAACCACTTTCTTTAAAAGCTCGAACTGATAGCGTGGTGAATCAATCCCTTCATCTAATAGCCTAGGCCAAGCCAGATCCTCGGCCGAACCCTCCTTCGTGGGCCCCACCTCACATGGGTCCTGCCTCACACGTCGCCCCACCCCTATTGTGCCCCCGCCTCGCACAGGCCGCCCCACTCAACCTCGGTGCGAAAATGCCCCTGCATTAATCACCCTCGGTGAGGAGTCTCGAACACAAGACCTCCTGCTTTGATACCACTTTTGACGCAAGACAACTAATCACTTTCTCTAAAAGCTCAAACTGAAGAGCATGGTGAATCAATCCATTTATCTCATAGTCTAGGCTTGGCTAGGCCCTCAGTCGAACCCTCTTTCGTGGGCCCCGCCTCACACGGGTTGCCCCACCCCGAGTGTGCCCCCACTTCACACAAGCCGCCCCACTTGAGCTCGGTGTGAAAATGCCTCTGCATTATTAGTGTTGGTGAATAGTTCTCCAAAAGGCTATTTCGACGCTTCAAGGGGTCTAAGGCAAGGAGATCCTCTCTCCCCCTTTTCGTTTCTGGTAGTAGTGGAGACGCTTAGCAGAATGCTAGCCAAAGGTCAACAAGTGGGCCCGATCTCTGGATTTCAGACCTCTAGGCATGGCCCCGTTATATCCCATTCGCAGTTTGTGGATGATACGTTGCTGTTTTGTGACACAAAGCCGGCAGGGATCTTCGAAAAAAAAATTGAAGAAGTTTCGAGGCTGAAAATCAACTCGAGGAAGAGTAAGATGCTAGGTATCGATGTGTCCAAAGAAGATTTAGGAAGTTTTGCTCAAATTTTTAGATACCAATCTGAATCTTTTCCCTCTTCATACTTGGGCCTCCCATCATACTTGGGGAAACTGGTGAAGCATTTATGGAACAAGGTGGTAGAAAATTTCAATGGAAGTTATCAAGATGGAAGGGGAGACACTTATCGCTAGCGGGTCACGTAATCCTCATCAAAGTGGCATTCTTTAATCTTCCGGTGTATTTCATGTCCATTTTCAAGTGTTTGAAGTCGATTCTAAATAAGCTTGAAAAATTGAAGAGGGATTTCTTGTGGCATGGAGCAGAGGATAATCATAAATTTCATCTTCTCAAGTGGGACGATGTTTGTTTACCCATGGGGGGGTAGGCTTGTGATGTAGAACGGGTCGCTGATTATTTCATGGCCCAGATGGAGCAAAAGAAGACCGGTCGGGGTCGAAAGTGATCCGGACCGTCAGCACCGTAAATCGGTCGTATCTCACAATCCGGAATGAGTTACGGGATGTATAATATATCAATTTGGGGTAGCTCGAGCTACTTTAGCCAACCAACCCCGCTACGCCGGGTTGCCCAAGCCGGAATCGCGAGAATCGACCATATCGACGGTCATTAGGCTAGTTTATTTTCAGTTTTACTATTTATAGTAAGTTTTAATTCGATCATAACTTTACATCCGTATGGTTTTAGAGTTAGTGCCCAACATGAAAAGGGCTTAGAATATTTAGTAGAACAACGTGGTTGAGGCCGTTTGAAAACTTTCTATTTTTGGCCGAAAACCAAGAGTTCTAGTAGGATTGAACGACTTCTATAAATAGTAAGTTTACTATTTATAGTAAGCTGCGTTTTCTAGGAGTTTTAAGTTGGAGTTGGATTCTGATACTTTACCTAGGGTTTAGTTTCCTATTTATATGCATTGTAATTTCGTTATTATTCATTCAATCTTCAATAAACAATTATTTGGAATTAAATTCCTTTTTTAATCTTTTCTTTCTTCTCGTGGATTCGAGAAACTATCGGTTAGGGAGACGGTGATCGACCTACCACGTCCTCCCTGCATCATTGGTATTAGAGCGAGGTTTCTTCCTCAGGACGATGACCTCTAATGAAGAGATGGATCCTTATCCTAAGGACGGTGCTCCAAGGGACTATCTAACGGCGACAGCTTTCGAAGCAGCGCAACGGGAGAACCGGTTGATCCTGCAAGGTATACAGGCGACCCTCGACCAGATTGCAGCACCGCAAGCTCCGCTTCGAGCCCAAGGCGACCAACAACCACCAACCGTTGCTATACGGGACAATCATGTTGTCCGTAGAGCACCTCAGGTGGATAATCGTAGGGCTACACCAGACGAATTAGAACCAAGCGATGACGAGGTCGAAGACATTTTGGTACGACGACCTGCGCTAGGGAATGAGCGTGTGGAACGAGCAGAACGAGACTATCAGGGCAAAGCTGATCTTCCTAGCTTTAATGGCCTACTTCGAATAGAGGAGTTCCTCGACTGGCTGGCAGAGGTCGAGCGATACTTCGACTATATGGAAGTGCCGGACGACAAGAAGGTAAAACTAATTACTTATAAATTTAAATCCGGTGCTTCAGCATGCTGGGAAAACCTACAGGTTTCCCGCACCCGTCAGAATAAGACACCCATCCGAACATGGCCTCGGATGAGACAGCTTCTGAGAGCTCGATTCCTCCCTAGCGACTATGAACAAATTTTGTTCCAACAATATCAAAATTGTCGTCAAGGAAATCGAACCGTTTTCGAATATCTTGAAGAATTCCAACGATTGGCTACACGGAATAATTTATCGGAATCAGAGGCACAATAAGTATCACGATTCATTGGTGGGTTGCGATTTGCAATCCAGGATCGAGTCCAGATGCATCCAGTCTGGACGTTGAGTGAGGCCAACCAATTGGCCACTCGAGCAGAAACACAGTTGTCACGGCCCCCTGCTCGACCCTATCCGGCAACACGAAATCCCAACACCGGACCCACTCAAGATACAACGTTGGCCAAAGGCAAGGAGCCTATAGGAGGGCGTCCTCAACCTCCTACGGTCACGAACCGGGACTGGGGAAGCGGTTCCTCAAGACCTCAACGTACAGCTCCCACTACAGCGGGTTCCAGCAGGATCCCCAACCCATATGGTCGGCCAAGACCAGACCATTGTCTCCGTTGTGGCCAACCAGGTCACTGGTCGAACGCTTGCCCTCAATGCCCTGCAGCACACTTAACTACGAATGAAGGCGACGTGGAAGGCGAGTCAACAGAAGACAACCCTGAATTGGAACAGGCCGAAGAGGGGGACACAGAAGATGTCGATTGGCTGACTGAAGATCATGGGAAATCGCTAGTAGTAAGACGACTACTTTACGCTCCCAGGAAGGAAGTGCACCCACAACGACATAATATTTTTCGCACAAAGTGCACCGTGCAGGGCAAAATCTGTGACGTGATCATAGACAGTGCGAGTAGCGAAAATAGTCTCGAGAATTATGGTGGATAAGTTACATCTGCCTATGACGAAGCACCCTACCCCTTACTCTATCGGTTGGATCAAGAAGGTGAACGAAACCAAGGTAACTCATCAATGCATTATCTCGTTTTCCATTGGTAAAAGCTATAAGGACGAGGTTCTCTGTGATGTGGTTGACATGGAAGCCTACCACATGTTACTTGGGCGGCCATGGCAATCGGATCGAGATGTGACCCACAGTGGATGGGGAAACATATACATGTTCACCAAAGATGGTCGGAAAATTGTTTTGGCCCCTAGGACACCAGACAAACACCCTGAAGCTTCTAAAGTGGAGGGGAACTCTCTCCTTACCATTCGCGAGTTTGTTAAGGAATCAAAGGAAACGGGCGAGATTTATGCCGTTATGGTAAAAGGCGAGGAGCCAGGATCCTCTAATATTCCTCAACGCCTTAAACCACTGCTAGAAGAATTTCGAAGTACTTGGCCTAGAGAGTTACCTGATGAGTTGCCTCCCATTCGAGACATACAACATCACATCGACCTTATCCCAGGGTCCAGTCTACCCAACTGACCGCACTATCGGATGAGTCCGAAAGAGTGAAATTCTACAGGGACAGGTGGAGGAACTGATCCGTAAGGGTCTTATTAAAGAGAGCATGAGCCCGTGTGCCGTTCCGGCACTCCTTACCCCAAAGAAGGACGGAACATGGCGTATGTGCATCGATAGCCGCACGATCAATAAAATAACAGTTAAATATCGATTTCCAATACCGCGGTTGGATGACATGCTGGACATGCTCGAGGGCTCCAAGGTGTTCTCGAAACTGGACTTACGGAGTGGATACCATCAAATCTGTATTAGGCCAGGTGACGAGTAGAAAACGGCCTTCAAGACCAAGGAAGGGCTATATGAGTGGCTGGTTATGCCCTTCGGTTTGACCAACGCACCAAGCACCTTCATACGTGTAATGAACCAAGTGTTGAAGCCGTTCATTGGCCGTTTCATTGTCGTTTACTTTGACGACATTCTAATATACAGTCAGGATGAAACGGAGCACATGACCCACATCAGAAAAGTGCTACAAGTGTTGGCCGACAACAAGCTATACTTAAATCTGAAAAAGTGTAGCTTCTTAACTGATCAATTATTGTTTCTGGGGTTCATCGTGTCGTCCACGGGTATCCGAGTGGACGAAGAAAAAGTACGAGCTATTCGGGATTGGCCGACTCCGACAAACATTCATGAGGTACGAAATTTTCATGGGTTGGTGACCTTCTATCGTCGATTTGTGCGGAACTTCAGCAGTATCGTCGCGCCGATTATCGACTGTATGAAGAAGGGTCCGTTTCAATGGACCGAAGGGGCTGAGAAGAGCTTTGCAGAAATTAAACATCGGTTGTCCACTACCCCGGTCCTGGTACTCCCTAATTTCGATAAGCTATTTGAGGTAGAATGCGACGCATCTATTGTCGGCATTGGGGGAGTCCTTTCTCAGGAGGGCAGGCCGGTTGCCTTTTACAGTGAGAAACTCAGCGACGCACGACAGAAGTGGTTCAGGCACTGCGCCATTAGTGCCATTATCTTATTCAAAGGGAATTTATACTGTACACTGATCATCAAGCCTTAAAATTTATCAATACTCAGACTAATGTGAATCGTATGCATGCTAGATGGATTTCGTTTTTACAGGAATTCACGTTCGTTCTGAAACACAAATCAGGGCAGCAAAACAAGGTGGCAGATGCACTAAGCCGACGTGCATCCCTTCTTATTACAGTGAGCAGTGAGGTGATCAGATTCGACTGTCTCAAGGAACTTTATGCCGAGGACGAGGATTTTGCAGATGCATGGAAAAAGTGCCAAGAGGGGCACCCGAGTGACCTTCTAATTCAAGATGGTTTCCTCTTCAAAGGAAATCGACTTTGCATCCCGCAGAGTTCGTTACGGGACAAAATTATTATCGAGCTGCATGGCGGTGGCCTCGGCGGTCATTTAGGACGAGATAAGACTCGAGCGATGGTGGAAGAGCGGTATTACTGGCCGCAACTTGCTCGTGATGTTGGCAGGGCGGTACAACGATGTCATATTTGTCAAACCGCTAAGGGACAATCTCAAAATACAGGTCTTTACACGCCATTACCCGTGCCAGATGCCCCTTGGGAGGATTTATCTATGGATTTTATATTAGGGCTCCCACGAACACAATGCGGCATGGACTCAGTGTTCGTGGTGGTAGACCGATTCTCCAAGATGGCACACTTCATTCCGTGCAAGAAGACCTTTGATGCAATACACGTTGCGAACCTTTTCTTCAGAGAGGTTGTGCGACTACATGGGATTCCTAAGACGATTACCTCAGACCGGGACACAAAGTTCGTTAGCCACTTTTGGCGAGCCTTGTGGAATCGGTTCGGTACAAGACTTCACTTCAGCAGTGCTTATCATCCACAAACAGATGGGCAGACTGAGGTCGTCAACCGCACATTGGGGAATCTCATCCGTTGCCTTTCAAGTGACAAACCGAAGCAGTGGGACATGGCCCTGGCTCAAGCAGAGTTTGCGTTCAACAACATGGTAAACCGATCGACAGGAAAGTCTCCGTTCCAGATTGTTTATGGGTGCGTGCCTCGTCACACACTCGATTTGGTTCCCCTGCCCAAGCTTCCGGGCATGAGCGTTACAGCTGAACATATGACAGACCGAATCATGGACATACATGCAGACGTGCGCAACAAATTACAGGCTTCGAACGAGAAGTACAAAGAAGCGGCCGACAAGCATCGACGCGCCAAAGTGTTCGAAATAGGTGATCAGGTGATGGTCCACCTACGTAAAGAGCGATTTCCTACCAGTACCTACAATAAGTTGAAACACAAGAAGATTGGACCGGTACCGATCATTTGCAAGATCAATGACAATGCCTACGTTGTTGATCTTCCGGGTGACATGGAGATTTCAAGGACTTTCAACGTGGCAGATCTTTACGAATATCATGAACCATAGCAAGACGAGAACTCGGGGTCGGGTTCTTTCAAAGTGGAGGAGACTGATGTAGAACGGGTCGCTGATTATTTCATGGCCCAGATGGAGCTTAAGAAGACCGGTCGGGGTCGAAAGTGATCCGGAACGTCAGCACCGTAAATCGGTCGTATCTCACAATCCGGAATGAGTTACGGGACGTATAATATATCAATTTGGGGTAGCTCAAGCTACTTTAGCCAACCAACCCCGCTACGCCGGGTTGCCCAAGCCGGAATCCGAGAATCGACCATATCGACGGTCATTAGGCTAGTTTATTTTCAGTTTTACTATTTATAGTAAGTTTTAATTCGATCATAACTTTGCATCCGTATGGTTTTAGAGTTAGTGCCCAACATAAAAAGGGCTTAGAATATTTAGTAGAACAACGTGGTTGAGGCCGTTTGAAAACTTTCTATTTTTGGCCGAAAACCAAGAGTTCTAGTAGGATTGAACGACTTCTATAAATAGTAAGTTTACTATTTATAGTAAGTTGCGTTTTCTAGGAGTTTAAGTTGGAGTTGGATTCTGATACTTTACCTAGGGTTTAGTTTCCTATTTATATGCATTGTAATTTCGTTATTATTCATTCAATCTTCAATAAACAATTATTTGGAATTAAATTCCTTTTTTAATCTTTTCTTTCTTCTCGTGGATTCGAGAAACTATCGGTTAGGGAGACGGTGATCGACCTACCACGTCCTCCCTGCGTCAGCTTGAGAGACCTTCAAGCGATGAATACGGCTCTATTAGGCAAGTGGCAATGGAGGTTTGGGGTAGAAGGGGGTCTTCTTTGGAGGGAAGTGATAGCAAAAAAATATGGGGTTGAAGATAGGGGTTGGGAAACTAAGAAGTCTACGCTTTATTGTGCCTTGGGGATTTGGAAGGCTATAGCTTCGGTTTATCCGTCGATATTCAATTTTACTTCTTTCAATCCAGGGAACGGTTCGCAGATCATATTTTGGGAGGACTAATGGTGTGGCGAGAGATCATTGGCAGAGCTCTTCCCCTTCCTTAGCAGTGATATCTCTGAAAAAAGATATTTCTATTGATAAATGCTTCACTTTTGAAGGAGATGCGAGTGCTTGGTGTCCTCCATGTAGAAGAGCTCTTTCACGATTCTCGAAGAGTTTGTTCATCTATTGGCTCATATCCAGCATTTTTGGCCTTATCCTGGTGAGTCGGATTCTCTGTTTTGGTCGGGAGATCCCATCGGGAGTCTTCACGATTAAATCTTTCTATTCCAAGATTCGCCCCTCAAGGCTCAGCATGGAAGAGGTCTATCCTTATGCATTTTGGTCCTATGGGGCTCCTCCGAAAGTTTCCTCATTTCTTTGGTTGGCGAGCGGAAAGCGGATTCTAACAGTAGACAATCTTCAGAAGAGGGGAATGGTTCTTCCAAACGTATGTCTTCTATGCATGAAGGAAGCAGAGTCAGCCGACCACCTTCTGATTGTCCATATGCAGTGCAGATCTGGAATCATATTCTCAGAATTTTCGAGGTGAAATGGACAGCTCCAAAGTCAATTTTTCAGTTCCTCTGGGCGTCGAATGGGATTAACCTGTCAGGAGATACTTTAGTTCTCTGGAGACTTTTATTACATGCTTGCTTTTGGAATGTATGGACTGAACGCAACGGTCACTGTTTTGATAGCAAGGTTATCCCATCGGAGTTAGTTTTATGGAAGGCAAAAAGGGATGCAGTGGAATGGGTTTCTATTTTTATGTAATGTTGATATTAATGTAGCTTGAGCCATCCTGCATCTGTAAATCTCTTTTGTATTCTGTCCTGCTTTTGTCAGGGTCTTTTTCAATAAAACTTATTCATAACCCTTCAAAAAATGTGTAATGGAAAGGGCAATAGCTTCCAATGTATCAACTGATAGCTTTTTTTCTCTTTCATGGTCTGATCTATAATTTTTAAGGCTTTCCCTATTTATCAAAAAGTTTATTGCCTTTCCAAAAAAAAAAAAAACAGAGAGTATGAGAGTCCTAGTTTAGTCTAGTTCTTACTTTGTGCGCCAGTTATCCAACGTGGGTTTGGATTGGGGATATTTGAATGACGTGGATATTTTAATTACCAAGTAGTGTAATGTTGGGGTATTAACATTGCTGGTCACTATTTTTTTTTTTTTTTTTTTTTAATGATGAGAAATTGAATTAAGAAAAAGGCCAAAGCTAGAATATATAAAAAACAAAGAACTATACACTAGCCCCAAATCCCTTAAAGCTCAGCCCATGATTCTGGAAACCGCGCTACCACCTTCGAGGCCACTGCCCATTCTATAACATGCCATTTTGCTTTCTTGAACAGTTTCCTTGCTCATCCTTCAGTACTCCTGAAAACTCTATTATTCCTTTCCATCCATAGGGACCAAATACCGGCCAACATCGCTAGCTGCCAAACTTTCCGACCCACATTCGAGTGCATTCCTTTGTGCCACGCAAGGAAAAAATCACCAATGGGTTTTGGGGAAACCCACGAAACTCCAAAAAGGCCGAAAAACTCTTGCCACAGTTGCCTCGCAAAAGCACAATGAATGAAGAGATGGTCCACCGACTCCTCGTCTCGAAAGCACATAACACAAACATTCAGAAGAATCATATTCCTGTTCCTGAGATTATCAATTGTAAGAACCTTCCTACACCCTACTAGCCAAGCAAAAGCCTCCACCTTTGAGGGCACTCCATACTGCCAAACAAAAGCCGATGGACTTATCCCAATGCTCGTAACACCTCCCTCTAAATACTTATAGAAGGATCTAACCGAAAATTTTCTGGATCTCTCTTTCAGCCACACCATCGAATCCACTTCTGATAATACCGGCGTCACCTAAGCAAGAAGGGCCAGCAGATTAACTAACTCCTCTACCTCTTTGTCGACTAAGTTCCTTCTGCAAGGCGGCGCCCAAATCACCTCATCACCTAAGATCAAATAACAACTAGCCACCGCAATCCCCTCCCCTGAAGCCAGCCTACCTAATCTTGGGAAAGCCTCCCCTAGTTTCTGATCCCCTATCCATATATCATCCCAAAACTTAACCTTCAAACTGTTACCTATAGAGAAACCAACGCCTTCCCACACTTTACTTCACATCCAAGCTACTCCTTTCCAAATCGAGGAAGACCTATACAATGAGGATGCACGAGTCCACCGGCTCCCATCATCGACCCCATATTTCCTACCCACTACCTCCCTCCATAAAGACTCTTCTTCCACCCTGAACCTCCAAACCCATTTACCTATTAAAGCATCATTTATTTTCTCCAAACTTTTCAGACCGGCATCCCCTTGATCCCTTGGCTTGCACACCTCACTCCACCGCATAAGATGAAACTTCTGCTTATCTTCAATCCCCTTCCAAAGGAAATCTCTCTTGATCTTTTCTAGCCTCGCCAAAATCAATTTCGGACATTTAAAGAGTGACATAGTACACTAGTAAATTTGACATTGTCGCCTTGATGAGAGTGATCCTCCCCCCTAATGATAAAGTTCTAGTCCGCCATTTCGAAAGCTTCTTTTGGAAACGTTCAAACACCTTGTCCCATACACACTTAGGGGACATACCTATACACAATGGCAACCCGAGATAAGTGGACGGGAAAGATCCTGCCATACACCTTAAAACACTCGCATAAAAGGCCACTTCTTCATCAGATATACCCACTACCAATAGTTCGCTTTTTGAGATAATAATACGAAACCCCAAAACAACTTCAAAGCTAACTATGATCAAATGCAAAATCTTCACCCATTCTTCGTCCGCCTTACATAACAAAAGCGTATCATCCGCATACTGAAGATGAGTCACCTGAAAATCGGAATTATCAATAGCAAAACCCCTCACCAACTTTTCCTTTTCCCCTTTGTCTATCATTCTACTCAAAGCTTCCATAACAACCACAAACAGGTAGGGAGATAGAGGATCTCCTTAACGCAACCCTCTTGATGAGGAGAAAGAAGAAACTGTTTGGCGAGCCGTTAACCAATACCGAAAACTTTGCCGATGCTAAACATGCACGGATCCAAGCACGCCATCTCTCTCCACAAACCAACCGACTAAGCATGTAATCAAGAAAATCTTAATCAATGTGATTGTATGCCTTTTCAATATCCAACTTTCACACTACCCCCCTTTCCTTTCTCCTATGGCAAGCATCTATGGCTTCATGCGCCACCAACACACTATCCGCAATTTACCTCCCTGCTACAAAAGCCCCTTGGGACTTAAAAATGACACCGCCGATTGCTTATTTGAATCTGGACGCCAAAACCTTAGTCAAGATTTTATATGGCCCACCCAAAGGACTTATAGGCCTATATTCCTTTAAGCTTTCTGGACCCTCCTTTGGAATCAACGCTAAGAACGTCGCACCTAGCTCCGGGGAAATTGTTCTTGAAAGAAAAAGGAAAAAAAAAAACCTTGTTAATAAAACCAACCGCCTCCTTTTTTACAATCTCTTAGAATTTCTGATAGAACAAGATCAAAAAACCGTCTGGCCTGAGCGCTTTTTCACTTCCCAAGTCGCTGATAGCAATTTTGATTTCTTCTTCAAAAAAAGCTTTTTCTAAATTTTCCGCCGCATCCCTTGAGATTGTCTTGAAAGAGAGATTGTCTAGCCTCGGCCAAGCCCAATCTTCCCTTTTTAAAAGATGCTTATACAAGTTTACTATTGCCACGCAAACCTTGGGCTTTCCTTCTATTCTTTCCCCCTCCACCACGATTGACTTTACTTTATTGACTCTTGCTCACGCACTCCATGTTGTGGAAAAACTTGGTATTCTTGTCGCCCTCTTTAAGCCATAAAACCGTTGACCGCTGCCTCCATTTTATCTCATCCTCACTCAATCTAACATAGTACTTCACCGAATGAACTTCCCTCCAGGCTCTCTCTTCCTTCGACAACTGACCATTTTCTTCCTTTAAATCTAAGCACTGAATTTGTAATAGAATGGCCGTAGACTTCTCTTCCCGCACACTTAGAACTTCCTTTTTCCACACGTTGATCTTACCTTTTAACAACTTCAATTTCTGAAACAAGTTGAAACATGCTCCCCCTCGATCCGGAAAAGGCGATCACCACTCCTTGATCAGGTCTGAAAAGCCCTCCACTTCTAGCCACGAGAATTCAAATCTAAACGGCCTCAGGCCCCAGTCCTCATCTAATTCTAGCAAAATTGGACAGTGATCTGACAAGGGTCTCGGCAAACCCCTTTGATGCACCAAAGGGAACTTATCAAGCAATTCTGGCGAGAGAAGAAATCTATCTATCTTGGACTGGGTAGGAGACGCTCGTCCGTTTGACCAAGTAAACCTAACCACGCCCAATGGTAAATCTACCAAATCATTTGTAGATATCCAATTTGAAAAATCCCGCATGCTTCGATTAATCCTGCCCCCATTCAATTTTTCATATGGAAATCTAACTACATTAAAGTCTCCTCACACACACCAAGGATAAGGCCACTTGCTTCTGCACACCTGAAGTTCTGCCCAAAGCATCTACCTTAAACCAGGATTATTTGGGCCATATACCACCGTCAGTGTCCATTTAAAATCCGAGGCTAAATCTTTGAGCACCAGCGAGACAAAGAACTGGCCCTTAAAGCATTCCTCAAGACTCCAAATCTGAGCGATCCAAATTATCAAAATACCCCCTGACACGCCTACTGCATCCAGCGATTCCCATCCCTTATTTTTCCTTCCCCACAACGAATCCACCATTCTACTATCCACCCCGTGCAGTTTAATTTCCTAAAAGGCCACCAATTGCACTTTGTATTTCTTACAATAATCCCTGATTTGTAACCATTTTTGGGGGCACCCTAGCCCTCAAACGTTCCAGCTAAGTATCTTCATAAAAGAAAAAAAGAAAAAAAGAAAAAAAAAACCCAAAATTCCCCTGACCTGCCCCTATAGTAGAGAGGCCTCCCTATGGCCAATTCCGTCTTCAATTTCCCCGGTAACGTTATCTGATTGCAATTGCGCCATATTTTGTCGCCCTCTGTCTTCCACCCACTCAAATAGAGCAACAGAGTCTTCTGAATTATCCCCAAACGACAGCCCCACAAGACGTGCAATTTCTCTTGCCACCTTCTTAACCCTTTCATTCCCTGAGCCATTGACATCTTCGTACCTTTTCCGAACTCCTGTTACCCCTGATTACTGCTAGCGGGCTAATAATTTGGACCTCTTCAGAATCTGGCATCGGGAACTGAATTCTGCTGATCCCTCCCCCCAAATCGTCATTTTCTGCTCGAGCCATTGCTTCTTGAGTTATCGCACTCCCTGAGGGTAGAAGACCCTGTCTTACATACTGAGCCTTCCGAGAACCTACTTCTGAAGAGTCTGCGAGTTCTGATCTCTGAGAAGGAAGTAAGCCGACATTTTTGCCGCACTGGATAAGATTTCGCAGAAGAATGCCACCGCTCGGTGATGCTGAGGACTCCCCTATCTCTCTCTGCTGTTCGGAAGAAGAAAAGGTCGCATGCGAAGCAGCTAACCGAAGCGGGTTGAAAGCAGGATGTGCGCATGTGTGCCAACTTAAGTGAAAAGCCACTTGTGTGAGTAAACCAACATGAGCCACATGTGCGAAGAGAAAGCTCATCGACTCACACTGTGCACGAGCCACCCTTTCCTCTTCACAGCTGGCCACCACTCTCTCTCCGCCCACACATATCTCACTAGGTGTCAAAATACAAGAAACTCCTGCCTCCTCGATACAAGCGTCTGACGCTACCTTGCTTGACAGGCCTGAGACGACACGTGTCTCCCTGCTATCAGCCTCTTTTGATGCTCTCTCGTCCTGTCCAATAGAACACGGAACCGAGATTTGGTTCGGTACCCTGCGAGAAACAATATCGCGTATCCCTTCATCTTCTCCGTCTATGTCTGCCATTAATTCTTGGTTTGTAACCTCCTTTGGCATTTGCAGCGCTCTCTCTTCTCTGATAATCCACACCAGGAGCTTGTCATGCCCTACCTGAATCGTCACCAAGCCTGGTGGAAGGAGGCTCTTCATCCTTCTAACCCGCACTCTCGCATAGCACAGTATTTCGCAGTTCAGCGTGCAATTGTCAACCGACACCACCGAACCCACACAGGCACCCGCTTCCTGGATAACATCATCAATCCAGAGTTCAAGTGAAGATCCCAGATCTGAAACCAGCTAACCTCCCATCCGAGGTGCGACCATTCCTCCCATTGTTGAACCTTTAGCACCTTACAATCTCTGTGTCGGTTGCAAGATGTAAGGAAGAGATCCACCTCCTGTTGCGAGCAAAGGGATCAGATATACACTGCCTCCTCTGTCAGCTTTTTCACCTCCATGTCTTCCGCATCTATCCCACACTTCTCAGCCAGCCAATCTACAATCTCTTCCTCTGAAGCCTTCAATATGACCGTCGCCACACAGCCAAATTCGAAAGATTTAAAAGATTTGTCAAGCACTTTTTCTTTGATACACACCACCAGTCCCTCTTCCGAAAGTTCCGACCAGACTTCTTTATTCGAAGGGACTTGGGCTTCTTTCCTGACAGCAGCAGAAGCTTCGAAATTAGAGACCACATCTCTGTAATCTTCCTTCCCATATTTCCTTGAGACACCACAGCCGCACCCGATGCTCTGTAGGAACCTCCATCATCCGTTAGACCTTCTTTCCCCCTGTAGTTCTTCTCTGACATGGTTTGTTCGTCTTTGTATTTCTTCTCCGGACCATATTTTTCCCTTTGCACACTCAACTGCATCCCCCCGAACTTCTCCCCATGCAGCTTCTTCACTGCTACATGCACTTCTGCATCCGAACTCATCCGGACAAGCACAAAACCTCGCAATTTCATGGATACTTTATCTCTCGGTATTACTACTTCCATAACCAGCCCAGCGATATTGAAAACCCGCTCGAAGTTGATCGGAGACCACCCCTCTGGGTATCCCTTCACAAACAGAGTTGGATACTACAACAGGTTTTTCTTCTTGTTCTCAGTTTTCTTCCTAGCATCTGTATGTCGACGTCGCACCTCTGTCCAGCCCCCCTGTTCAACAATCTCTGTTGACACAGCTGAACCTGATCCAGAAGCTTGCAGTTCACCAATCTCTGCTGACGCAGCTGCATGTTCGCTTCCCCAAGTGTAGGGTTGCAATGTAGTAATAATCTCGGTAAGACCGAGTATCGTTCCCATAGAGATTTATGAATGGGTATTCTCAGAATTTAACTAAAACAACTAATAATTAAGATTTTATTAAGAACTAAAGCTGGAAAATAATGATTTGGGTTTAAATAGTGAATGTGTAAGGTAATATCAATCTAAAAAGGCACTAGAGCGCCAAGGATCCACTTTTGATAAGTTTCAATGCATCAACACAACTAGATCTCACATAACTCAATCGGAATCGAATTCATATCTCTATCCGATCGGAATATAGAGCGGTTCAATCAACAATTATCTAAAACAGTTGCTCATTCATTGATTCGATTCCCACAATAATACTCAGGCCTTGGGCACACTCAATTGTGTAGGCCAAGCCTCTTTCCAATCTAGTTGAGATTCACAACCATTGCTTTCATCAAATCCTGTCACTAGACTTGATTACAACTAATGATTAGAACTCTAATTAAATCAAAATCAACCAGCCAACAACTATTTCAAATTATAACGAAAGATAAGAACTTTAGTTGAATGAGTTCCTACATGAAAATTAGGCCATTGTACACAAGGCAATCAAAGGGTCTACCATGCCCGGAGTCGATGATAGATCAATGAACTACACAAGCATAACCAATGCTCAGAAGATAAGCTACTAAGTTTAGAATCACTAAGAATCACATGAGCCCGGAGTCATCAAGAGATCAAAGCAAAACCAAACTAGTACTTGATTCAAACTCATATTGAACTAAATTCTTCAATTAAAACATAAAAAGGAAACCTAGGTTGCATCAATTCATCAAAAACTAATCAAAAGCTTCACCTCTTAGCCCTAGCTAAGAGGTTTTAGTTCATCTCTAACATCCTTGAACTAGAAGCCTCAAAAACATAAAAAAAAAAAACTATTAAAACAGGAAGAAAACTAAGAAAACTTGAAGTAAAATCCGTCTCCCAAGCAATCCCCACGTCCTAGCATGCCTTGATATAAAGAGGAGAAGTCCCTTTTATAGATTGGCGCGGAAGATTCCAGATTTAGCAAGGAATTACGTAATTGCGCAGAGAAAATCGGAGCTTTACGTACACGCTGTTGCACCGACGACCGGTCTGGCGACCGGTCTGAGACTGTGGACGACCGGTCTCAAAACCTCCAAAATCGTCCAGTGAGTTTTGTGTTTCTGGACTACTCTCGACCTGTCTGGCGACCGGTCTACAGAGGAGAAAGACCGTCCAAAAATACACTGTAGACCTGTCTGTCGACCGGTCGCCAGACAGGTCGACAGACAGGTCTAAGAACAAATTTCAGCTTTTCTTCTTTATCTCTTCTCTTTCTTTCTTGCTTCTTTCTTCCACCTTTTGTCACTTGTTATATTGATCTTCAATGCATATAAAGTGACTCTTTTAACCATGAATTGGTGAAGTCTCCTTCTCATTCCTACAATCACAAATCCATGCATTAGATTAGTCTTTAAATCATGAAACGCATGCATAATGAGTGATGAATTGGGGTTAGAATATGCACAATTAAGAGCTCAACACACCCCCCAACCAGCATTTTGCTAGTCCCGAGCAAAACATGCATTAAACAAGTTTCATTCTCCAAAACCAACTTGGTGAAGTCTCCTTCTCATTCCTACAATCACAAATCCATGCATTAGATTAGTCTTTAAATCATGAAACGCATGCATAATGAGTGATGAATTGGGGTTAGAATATGCACAATTAAGAGCTCAACACACCCCCCAACCAGCATTTTGCTAGTCCTGAGCAAAACATGCGTGAAACAAGTTTCATTCTCCAAAACCCAACTCTTCTTCAGAAACTATTCTTCTATACATTCCAAGACACACAAGCGTAAAAATCAGAGAAATTAGGTGATAGAGGTTGAAACCTTAAACTCTCAGAACATAATAAGTGTTTATATGAAATTCCCGCTGTTTGATTGATAAATATAAGAACTTGAACAAATTCAACCTAGTGTGCATAGTGAAAGTTCATCCCATGAATTTTCGGGATTATCTTCTTCATAAATAAACTAAACTATAGATCTCAAGGTGTATAGAGCAACAACAAGCCTATGACAGGAATTTGCCTTACCGTCCTTCCGACGGCTTTCATACTACGTCCCATTTCCGGCTTTGGTTACGGGTAGACCATCCCCCGGTTGGTAGTAGGTAGCCCTAATCGGAATTTTCCACCATTTTTCCATCATTCCCAATTTCATCCTTCCTTTCCTTTTTCTTTTACATTAGATAGGATTTTTAGAAATCCATATCTTTCGTTATTTTCCCATGGACAAGGATGGACAAAGTACCCCGGCTTGGTTTCTCAATACCTTAAATCAAGATCTAGTTAATCCACAAATCACATAATCCTTTCAAATCATAAAAATCATGTAATGTGAACTAGGTGCAAAAGGTGTTCAAATTTTCTATCAATCATAAAAATAAGTGAATTCACATATAAAACCATTATATTAAGAGAAATTCAAAGCTTGCAACATCCCTCACTTCATATCTCCTCTTCTTATACTTATGCCATCTCGAATGCATAGAATCAAAGTTTTCCAAAAGAGTTTTTAATTTTAGAAAAATAAAAAAATTTCTACATCATTGCTTGAAATGTCACAAAAGCTAGCAGATTCATCATCTAAGGAATCTCTCACCCCCCAACCAAAACTTTACATTGTCCTCAATGTAATAAGATATGCAATATGCATGACATGAGAGCAATGACATAAAACAAAAGAGAGTGAGAACGAGAGTACCTGAGGTAGCAAGTTGATCAATTCTAGCATCTTCCATTGTCTCAATGAGACTTATTCAATCCTAAATGCAGGAAAGAAATCTTAACCTACCTGCCTACCTTTGATTAGTCCGATCGACTATATGATTAAATTGGAGCAGGATCTTCATGAATTTCAATAAGTTTCTCATGAGGACCATCCAAAGTCCTGCTTGAATGTATACATGGGTGCTTTTCTTCATTAAGGTCCAATCATAGTGTGCATCACACGCAAGTTGATCAATTCTAGCATCTTCCATTGTCTCAATGAGACTTATTCAATCCTAAATGTAGAAAAGAAATCCTAACCTACCTGCCTACCTTTGATTAGTCCGATCGACTATATGATCAAATTGGAGCAGGATCTTCATGAATTTCAATAAGTTTCTCATGAGGACCATCCAAAGTCCTGCTCGAATGTATACATGGGTGCATTTCTTCATTAAGGTCCAATCATAGTGTGCACTACACGCATGTAAGGAGGAGATAAGAACAGCAAAAAGATATCTCCTCAAGTCCTGAATTGGGTTGTAATTGATTAAAAACGGTTCCTCCCAATCAGAATTTTCAATGGGTTGAAGAACCCATAATGGTAGAGAGATATTTATTAAGTATTTTTCAGTTTGGGTTGTCTCCTCTACAAATTCAAAATTGCATGGTGCTTCCACAAATAATGGTAAAGAGTGTAAATCAGTGGAATGGTGTTCTTCAGGCACCGACACCATGTCTAACAAACTATCCAACTCCTTAATCATCTCATCATCCAGATCATAGGGGTGGGTCATGTATTCCTCTAGGAAATCGAGAGAGTTGGATGAAGGGTCCTCGTTCTCCCTAAGTGATTGAGGAAAGTCTGTTTCAATGGCAATGAATTCCTCCTCTATAGAGGGGAGGTCTTCCAAAGAAATTTTTTTAGATTTAGTTATAAGCACATCATCTAACATTGGTTGATCTAAAATTTCAGATTGTGCCACCACATCATCCAAAGAAACAGAATTCTCAACCCAAGGGAGTTCTTCCACAGTAGAATCCGGCATGTGTTGTTGGTGGAAGGGCTCAAAAATATCGACTTCAGCCATCTCTCTAGCAAGAATATCTTTTTGCGACTCATAAACATTTGGCCCTTTGGAAGAAGAAATCATGGGCTCACAATCATCCACGGAACCCTCATTGTAGGCAATCTCACTATCACTTTCAGATTTTATGGATTCCTCAGGTTCATCAATCGTCATTGAAATCTCTTCATCATTAAAATCGGGATATCTAAAAGAGATAGTTAATTCACCATAATCGATGGTGATATTGGGGTCACCAAGATCAATATCCTCTAGAAGTTTAGTCATTAAATCTGGAGAAGGTTGGGTTTGGATAGCCTCATCCTCCTCATTATTGGGGATGGATTCGGTGTTCCCAATGTTGGGTTCAGGATTTTGAGATGGCGAGAGGTTTTGTATGCATTGCTCAGTTATTTTCATAAACCCTCGCAGTGTATCCTTAAAAGTTCGTGTCGGTTGTGGCTCGTGAGAAATAAACTCCTGAGGATAATTGTTGGCATCTATGGTTGGCTTGTCTCCCAAATTGAAATTTTGATGCTCCCACCTATTAGGATTATGCATGTCATATGTTGTGCTATTAGATAGTTGTTGATATTTGTAGCCAAACAAGTGATCATACATTGTCCTAACCGGTGGAACATTATTCATCTCTTTCCGATACTCTCCCATTGTCTTACCTGGCAAAAAGTTATGCCCATTGTTGTCATTCCGGTAATCTCGCAAGGTCTTTCGTGGGGAAGTATTAGAAATAGATTGAGTCATAGAAAGATATTCATGCTTGTAATGGTTCCGATCATAATGATTTTTTATTTGGTTCGACCTCTCATCTTCCAAAAGGTATTTAGACAATCCACCCGTCCAATCATTCATAATGAAATTATAAGAAGTTGAAACAGAAAAGAATTCTTCCTTCCATCCTTTACTCCTCTCTAAGACCAAAGCACAAGGTGTCTTGCAATGGCTGAGCCAGAAGCAAGGATAGAGACCGATTTCTCCTGGTCAATAGGGGTTCAGAGAACTCCCCACCCACTCTTTGAGTCTTTTGAGAAAAGTGCAGAAAAAGAAGAAAGAGGAATAAGATTGAGAAGAGAAATCTCTGAGCACAAGGTGATCCAAGACAGCAGAGCCGACCAATAGGAATTCAGGCGGCACAAGGCCAATCTATCAGAGATCCAAAAGGAGTCTCCACCCACTCTACAAGAGATGAATATGGTAGGAATGAGTAAGAGAAGAAGAAGAGTAAGGTTAGAATGATAAAACCTGATTTGTGACTTAAGATGCCTACTTCTTCTTCAACTTCCTAAAAATCCCTGAATTAGACCTATGTTAGAATCCTGCAAAAATCAAAACAAAGTAAGTTAGTATTTAGAAGAAAACCTACTCTAGAAAGCAAAACAAATCCTAAACCTATCTTAACACAATCTCAACTAAAAGTTATTTCAGAAAATTCTAAAAAATACCGCATAGAATCCCTGGCAACGGCGCCAAAAACTTGTTCACTTCCCCAAGTGTAGGGTTGCGATGTAGTAATAATCTCGGTAATACCGAGTATCGTTCCCATAGAGATTTATGAATGGGTATTCTCAGAATTTAACTAAAACAACTAATAATTAAGATTTTATTAAGAACTAAAGCTGGAAAATAATGATTTGGGTTTAAATAGTGAATGTGTAAGGTAATATCAATCTAAAAAGGCACTAGAGCGCCAAGAATCCACTTTTGATAAGTTTCAATGCATCAACACAACTAGATCTCACATAACTCAATCGGAATCGAATTCATATCTCTATCCGATTGGAATATAGAGCGGTTCAATCAACAATTATATAAAACAGTTGCTCATTCATTGATTCGATTCCCACAATAATACTCAGGCCTTGGGCACACTCAATTGTGTAGGCCAAGCCTCTTTCCAATCTAGTTGAGATTCACAACCATAGCTTTCATCAAATCCTATCACTAGACTTGATTACAACGAATGATTAGAACTCTAATTAAATCAAAATCAACCAGCAAACAACTATTTCAAATTATAACAAAAGATAAGAACTTTAGTTGAATGAGTTCCTACATGAAAATCAGGCCATTGTACACAAGGCAATCAAAGGGTCTACCATGCCCCGGAGTCGATGATAGATCAATGAACTACACAAGCATAACCAATGCTCAGAAGATAAGCTACTAAGTTTAGAATCACTAAGAATCACATGAGCCCGGAGTCATCAAGAGATCAAAGCAAAACCAAACTAGTACTTGATTCAAACTCATATTGAACTAAATTCTTCAATTAAAACATAAAAAGGAAACCTAGGTTGCATCAATTCATCAAAAACTAATCAAAAGCTTCACCTCTTAGCCCTAGCTAAGAGGTTTTAGTTCATCTCTAACATCCTTGAACTAGAAGCCTCAAAAACATAAAAAAAAACTACTAAAACAGGAAGAAAACTAAGAAAACTTGAAGTAGAATCCGTCTCCCAAGCAATCCCCACGTCCTAGCATGCCTTGATATAAAGAGGAGAAGTCCCTTTTATAGATTGGCGCGGAAGATTCCAGATTTAGCAAGGAATTACGTAATTACGCAGAGAAAATCGGAGCTTTACGTACACGCTGTTGCACCGACGACCGGTCTGGCGACCGGTCGCACGACCGGTCTCAAAACCTCCAAAATCGTCCAGTGAGTTTTGTGTTTCTGGACTACTCCGGTCTGGTGACCGGTCTACAGAGGAGAAAGACAGTCCAAAAATACACTATAGACCTGTCTGTCGACCTGTTTGGCGACCGGTCTAGTGACCGGTCTACAGACAGGTCTAAGAACAAATTTCAGCTTTTCTTCTTTATCTCTTCTCTTTCTTTCTTGCTTCTTTCTTCCACCTTTTGTCACTTGTTATATTGATCTTCAATGCATATAAAGTGACTCTTTTAACCATGAATTGGTGAAGTCTCCTTCTCATTCCTACAATCACAAATCCATGCATTAGATTAGTCTTTAAATCATGAAACGCATGCATAATGAGTGATGAATTGGGGTTAGAATATGCACAATTAAGAGCTCAACACTGCATAGTCCTCTGAAACTATCTTGTTTCTTTTCCCTCCAAAGCAACTCCATTTCAAAATCTCTCCTCATCATTTATATATGTTTTGATCATCTCTTTATAAATAAAAGATTATCTTTGTAATAAGGAGGTTATAAATAAAGGCTTCTAAAGGAGGAGAACAGAGATATTCTCTCCTCTTCCTTTCCCTATTTCTACCACAAAAAAGGGCTCTCCGTAGCAAATGGCGGTGGCAGTTTACTATGCTTTCTTTGTTTTGCTAACTCCAAGTATTGTGATTCCCAATAATTGTGATGTTTATGTTTGGCTGGATTATAAAATGTAAATTGGAATTGATGTTTTGTTTATTTTTTAAGAAGTGTCCAAATCGAAAAAAAAAATGAGTGTCACCTACCATTCACCTTATCAAAATCCGATTCTAACTATAAATTGTAAATTGGGTGATGAAAATTATGGGTGGACTGGATATTGCCCACACGTGCAAAATTTACACATTTGATGCCTGAGTACAAATTAACTGATGGAAGGTTATGACTCCATCGTGTTTGATGGATGGTTATGAATCAACTAACACTTTTCTAGATGGACGTTTATGAATTAATGGCATCTAAAATAGCCCGTGTATATATTGCTCAATTGTAGATCATTGATTTAATGGTCTCCATTTGTTTGAGTTTACAAATCTATGTGGGGCCTAGTTGAGTCCATCTGCAATCATAGCAGACCATTACATAGGAGGGTTCACCATGAATAACAACTAACCCCATTTTTAACTTGATTAGAGAATCAAAGCCATTCAAATACTATTACCATCCACGTGCCCTTAACTTGTATGGCCATGAATATCCAATCATGGTTATTTTCCGGTGCCGTTCGTGACGGTTTCCTTGTATCAACAGTCTTTGCTTGTCGTGGGTGGACAAAATGGCCCCACAGCAAATGTGTTCTATATAGCCATGTGGGTCTACCTGTGCATATAGAGGTCCACACTCAAAACACATGATAGGGAGTCCATGCAAGTGCAACAGAAAGCTCCATGAGGCCACAGTGATGTTTGTGTGACATCCACTCCGTCCATTTGTTGCGCTAGCTCATGTTAGGAGGTAATTGCAAATCAGGCAGATTCAAAATTCAAGTGGGCCACACTGCCAGAAACAGTGGGGATTGGGACGCCACCATTGAAACCTTTCTTGGATCCATAGAAGTTTTAGATCGGGCTGATATTTGGGGTCATTTGGATGCATGTAAATGGGAGTAAATGGGGATAAATGAGTGTAAATGGGGCTTTTGGTACGTTTGGCACTGTGTAAATGAATGTAAATGGATTCCAAATGCACTGAATTGGGTGTAAATGGGAGTGAATTCAAATCCTTTTGTCGAAGGTGAGATTTGGGTGTAAATTGGAACCTCTCTCATCATTCCCCCCCTCCATTTTTTTTTTTTCTTTTTTTTTTTTTTTGGATGGTTGGGATATGCTCCAATTTTTTTTGCTGGTGTGGCCCATCGATGTTTTGGATAGACTGGATTCACACATACAACATAGTGGCCCCCACAGAGCTTACAGGTTGTGTAAAATAGGTGTTGAAGATGATTCTGGTCCCTCTGGACTCAGATTCGATAATGACCCCTCCAATACCCACATCGGTGCTAGAAAGCTCTGTGATCTCCACCATGATGTAAATGCTTTCTCCACGCCGTCTATCCATTTTGCCTGAGCATGAGCTCAAAAATGAGGCAGATCCAAATCTTGGGTGGACCACACGATAGGAAACAGTGGTGATTGAATGCCCACCATTGAAAACTTCTTGGGGACCACACGTTTTTTATCAAACTGATATTTGTGTTTTCCCTTCATCCAGGTATCTGTGACCTAATCAACAAGTTGGATGGAAAATAAACATTGCATTAGGCCTAGGAAGTTTTTAATGGTGGGTGTTCAATCACCGTTGTTTCCTGCAGTGTGGTCCACTTCAGATCTGGATCTACCTCTTTTTTTTTATTTTTTATTTTGTTTCATACCCTAAAATGAGCTAGCAAAATGAATGAACAGTGTGGATAGGATACATACATCATGGTGGGGACCATGGGCCCCACACACATTCTAGTTCCACTAAAAAACACCATGGGCCTGTCTCATCGTGGATAAAATAGATACATCATGGAATGGAATATTAAAATGCATACATCAAGTTGGGGCCCATTGAAGAAAGAATCAGATGGATGATGGATAATGCTCTATAAAATACATACAGTATCTTCAAGTTACATTCTGAGAAACCGAGTGTGCTAAAAAATCAGGCTGTCTGAGCATTGGATGGATCCTGTGTATGAGAAATTAGTGGGCCACTTTTGTGGCCCACCTTAGGCTCAAACTTTCCTAATTTTGGGCCAAATTGTATCTTTCAGTGGGCTTATTTCAATCATTATGTCAAATGTAACATATATACACTAATTTGGGGTATTCAAGATGATTTACTTGATGAAATTCAAGTTCTTGTGAATATACTACAAAATTCCGATGCATTCCAATTACAGGCTGCCAAACAGAATATTTGAATTCCAGTGCATTTCAAGTACTGGCTACAAAACACAACTGAGGATTCCAATTACTCTTAATTCGAGTGTAATAATGAATTGGATTCCATTTACCTTCAATGACTAGCTCCCAAACTATCCCTTTGTGTTTTCCTTTGTAGGAGTCGCTTTGTGAAAAAGTTTGATGGCATTTAAACATCACAGTATGGCCTAGGAAAGTTTCAGTGGCGGAGATTTCCATCCCCATTGTTTAACGCGGCATGACACGCTTGACTTTTGGATCTGCCTCATATTTAGGCTTTTCTCCTAACATAAGCAAAGCTAGGGCTGGCTGCTCTTGACTGTTAAGGCTATATAATATCTGCTGCTGTTAAGCCAAGGAGAGGCATCGAGCAGATAGATAAAGGTTCAATATCTCTTTCAATCACCTTTACGGCGGATCCACCCACCACATCACCTCAAGTGGTAGGGATATGATCTCCTTCTCCCACAAAAGGGCTAGCAAGGTAGACATAAAGGGATGGTAGGGATGGTCTGGGCGGTAAAGCCATCAATCTTTCCGAATCATACCCTAAACGTCCCCCCCCCCCCCCCCCCCCCCCCCCTATGTTTGTTGTAAGCGTAAGTGGTTGGGGATACATCGCAGCGGGCCCCACAGTTTTTTTGAACGATCCCAAGCAGGTGTTGTTGTAAATTCACATTTGGCGTGGAACCATCAAACCTCCTTTAGAAATTGGGAGTTATTTGGCTGCATCTGGTGCTTGATAAGCAAGTACTTAGAAATAGTAGAAGTGCAAAATATTAACTAAAACTAAACTGATTAAATTGTGAAACCCATTGTCTGTAAGTTACATTCTGAAATCAGATTGGTTGAACAATCCTAGCCTTTGATTCATGGTCATTTTTTTTAAGATAAGAGGATTGCATATTTCATTATTTACTGTCCAATAAATATCCGATAATCTAACGGATAGATAATTAAATAGTAGTTTTTGGTTCACGATACATCTAAATGGATACCCATATTTGAGTCACTCGTATGCCACTTATGCAACATATAAGTAATTTCCAACTGCATGCATGTCATCCATTGCACTATGCCACAGTATCAGAGCATTTCACTTTTACAAAAAGTGGACTAGAATTGTATCTCCAGAACCTGGTCTGCGCAACGCATATGGCAGCCAAGGCTTGTGGGGCCCACCATGTTATATATGTGAAATGTACTCCAGCATCAAGTGAAAGGCCCTTATATTCACCGTTAATACAAAAGATTAGTCTGATAGAAAAAACAGATAGTCCACACCAATGGGAACAATGTAAAACTATGCCTAAAACCTCTAAGTTCACAGTGTGGCCCACCTGAGTTTTTTATTGGTTGATTTTTGTATCTTCCCTTCATCCTTGCGAGTAACAACTGTTGAACGGGTTTGATGAAAGATACGCACCGTGGTTGCCCCTCACGCAAACCTATGGCTAGCATCCCATTGCCATTGTCCCCTATGGTGTTGCCCACCTAATTTGTGGATCGGGATGATTTTTGGGCTCAGGGTATAGAATATAGGAGTGCACCTGATGGATGGAGTGGGTGCGACACAGATAAATGTGGTGAGCCCACAGTGTGGTGGATTCAATTCCTCTTACAAGGTGTAAGATACTGTGTGGGGGCAATTCGGGAAATCTTTGGTGGGCATTTGAGTGAAATTCCACAAATCTTTTAGGGAATCAAAGTGCCGTTTTTGGGGTATTGCAATGACCAGTGGGAATTTAAATTGCCGGTAATTTCAATAGCCATCATGCCCCACACATTGTAATTGCAAACATAGCGGGTATTTCTATTAACCAGGCATTCCAATTACCCCAATCCAAATGACCCCTAAGTTTAAATGGATTGAGCTTCTAACCTATTATATACAAGGCATATGGGATATAGAGATGTCTTGATTAATACAAGTTTGCTTTTGTACCCCCTATTTCCTGCAATTGGAAGTAGTCGAATTGAATATGGGTTTACAGTGTAGTGAGACTCCACGTGGCTATTGGTTTGGTGAGACTTCAAACTACCTACCCTTCAACTCACTGATATCCATCACCCATCCCTCCTTCCTCAAATCACATCTCAGTTTTCGATTCAGTTTAGCAGTAAGAGATTCACCCATAGCAGTAGTTATTGGATTTTCTGTAGACTGCATTCTTTCGGGTATCTGTTTGGTGGAATTTATATTCTGCATAATAATACTTTCTGGGAATTCAGTTTTTGGACGAGATCGCAGAACGGTAAATTCCAAGAAACAGTTTCTCCACCTAAGTTAAGGAACAGGTTCTCTAGATTCTATTTCCAGATTGTTCTGCATTGGACCAGGCTTGTGCTTCATGAATGTTTAATCATGTTACTTTTGTCTCGGACTCCAGCATTCCTGCCCCATGATGTCCTTAAAACTGGCCTTCTCATGAGCTTTCTGATACTTATATTGGTATGATTTATTGATCTTTCTGTGCACAGGAACTCGACAATGCAATCAAGGAAATGGATGGGAAAATGGTCCAGGGACCAGAAAAAGGTCCAAAATTTGAGATTCAGGCATGGTTCTAATCCCCATTAGTAGCCTATATTTCTGCTTTTGGAGTTCTGTTCTTTAAAATTATCAAGCTTAGCTAAATTTTCATCTTTGCCTTTAAAATAAATAAATCTTTATTTTGCAATAATGACTATAACAGATGGTGTTTCCTATGCCAATAGGTGTCGGTTGCAAGGCCTGCGGAAAAGGATAGAAAGCGAACTCGTGATGAATCTCAAAGCAAAACAGTTATTAAGTCTGGAACTCAGGCTACATTGTCTAAGGAAATTTATGCTCGTGATTATTCTGATAATCATAAACCAAAAGCTCCACGACTCAATTACTCAAGAGAGGTTTTTTTGTTTTGTTTTTGTTTTTATTTTTATTGTGCTTTCACATGGATATTGTTGGACTATTAGCCTCTTTGACTTTAGGAATTGGTAGTAGGCAGGCTATGTAGTAGGGACAATCCACTTTTCAAAAATGTGCTTTCTTGGGAATACGTTGGTGTCATGCACATGTCAAACACACAAACACAGCTGTTAATAAAGATTACATGTCAAACACACATAAACACAGCTGTTAAGAAAAATCTTTTATCTGTTTGTTAGATATTGAGTTGTATACTATTGGTTAATATACTTTTAGTTATCGAGATATCGTTTCATAAACTAATTTTCTAATATATTGTTGTGATGTAACTGTATGAATGTGTCAGCACAGTGTAAGGTTCTGATTACTGGCTTCCGGTGCATATTGGCCCGATCCAAAACCAATACAATATGGGCCAACCCATTCTTTCTTGCTTTTTTGTAACTTAAAAAATGCCACAAAAAAAAAAAAAAAAAAAAAAGAAAAGAAAGAAAAGAAAAGGAAAGAAAAGAAAAAAAATCTGAAAAAGAAAATGTCAACACAAGAATCCACCATTATTTTTGGGTTTTTTACATGTATTCAATGGTGAATTAGAGTGTTCTTGTTTAGAATGACGTATGACAACTTGACCAGTTGAAAGTTTTAGAGTCTTGGCACTACCAAATTTGGTGTTACAGCATTTGGGAAATAGTAGTTCTTTGGTTGATTGTCAGTTCTTATTGTAACAGCTTTTGTAACTTCCGTTCCATATCTTTAAGTTTTTAATTGAAATAACAGGAATCACAAATATCACGAATGCAATGTAACCAACAACATACATTATATATACATGTAAATCTGACACATGGAAATTGAACATCATGGGAATCACCACAAATTACCTAAACTAGAATATCTGTGATTAGATTACAATCCCAAGTATCATGAATGCAATTTTATTAAAAAACTATTGTTAGCAACTATATACATGTCAATCTAAAGTAAATCGAGAAGAGGAAAAAAATGGAAGAACCTGGGATGCAACCAAAAGGCCACACAAGCTGGTTGATCAAAGATTTGACTGATCTAACTCTATATTGCCCTGGTTGATAATTTAGATTGGATGTGGTTTGATGAGAGGATTTGACAAGTTCAACAACCAAATTACATTATGGGGTCCATGGGAGCAATCAAATGGTTCTTGAGTTCGTAAGATTTACATTTTTAATTACTTGTTAGAGTTAGAGGGAGGCATGAGTTCTCCTCTTGTATTTTCGTCACTCTTTAGGTCAGACACTTTTGGGTCATCAAATAATATCAAAATGACACGTAATTGGTCCTTTTTGTTTGCCTATTGAGTTAGCTTTCGAATGAGCCGAAGATCATGTAATTTTGATACCTTTTGAGTGAGTTATGGCCACTTTACAGAAAGCCTATATGTTTGTGGGGGGCTTCAAGGACATTTTTTGTTATTTCCCATTTTGTTATGGTTTTCTTTATTTGCCAAAAGGTCTATATAAAGGCCCCTTTGCTTGTACCAACCCATTGTGTTTCTTAAGCTTTCAAAGTTTTCCTTGGGTTATAGCATGTGTTGCCGCCTCCCTTTGGGGGTGCGTTGCCTCCCTTTGGGCATGTGTTGCCTATGGTAAAACCATAGAAGATTAGTTGTAGGATTCTTCTAAGTAGGCGCCGCTCCCGCTACCACTTCGAATTCTTATTCTGACTTTCACTCCCACTCCCACTCCCACTTCCATTTCCTACTTGTTTCCAGTGTTTGAAATATTGGTATCACGTTACGTATCGAACCCTTGGGGATACAGATACATATTGTATTGGGTAATTTATCGCACTTTTTGGGAAACATGAAGAAACATTGGGAAAAGGGTTGACTGTTTCAATGAAACTTTAGGGATTGTCAAAAAAGACCTTAATACATACTTTTAAATCATAACATCTCAAAAAAGAAGTGCACGTGATAGGTTTACTTTTTATAGGGTCCTAATCTATGTGCTGTTTGACTGAATTAATGCAACTATATTCAAATTGAATGTATAACATTTTAGAGTGTTTAAGGGAAATTTCAAAAAAAAATTAATATTTTAATACCTTTTAATGAAAAAATAATTTCTATTTTCTGAAAATTGACAAGGACTTAACAAATCAGTTGATCAACCCTTATACATGCTTGATTTCATGATTGGAGTGCAACATTGCAAGCAATTTTGGAGAAATTTGGGAAATTTCGAATTTTCCCCAAATCGAACCACATACACTCAAATTCCGAAATTAGAGTGTATGTGATGATCATTTCATCAAATACTCGTAAATACTTAGAAATTAGTCTCAATTGACAACTGGTTGAAGGAAAATTTCGTAAAAAAATATGGAGAACATGAAGAACCAATGGATACCGAAATCAAAGCTCCAACTCCATGATTTTTCATGCAAAACATGAAGAACCAATGGATTTGTAACCATTTGACACTGATTTAACATAATTTCGATAAAAAAGGGATCAGAAATTGAAAATGCTTATAGGATCGAACATGTGGGATATATCGGCACTACCAGTGTGTTTCGTATCGTACAAGTGGGATACAAGATATATCGTGGGATATATCGGCCTATATTGTCAATATTTGAAACATTGCTTGTTTACATTTGAAACATACACTTCCCTGCTTCTGCACCCAAATTTGTTGCCACTTCACTGACGCTTCATGCAACTATACCATAGAAGAGAGATATGGTGATTGATCACTAATTTCGACTAGTGAACTGTTGGGAATCCTTCCCATAGAGCAAAGTGTTAGTTTTATCTATTGTAGCTATTTTGTATTACTTTCAGATCTACAGAACTTAGATTTGAATATCATGTACCTGTTTGCACAAAACAGTATAAGAGCAACTTCTGCTCTTGAGATATAAGTTCCTTTTCTTTCTTTTGTTTTCCTTTCTCTATTTTTTCCCCTCTCACCCAAAACCCCAACCCCAACCTTAAACATTCAAATCTAGATCCCAATCTTGGTCATACAAACCTGAAACTCCTAGATCTACCGTTCCGCCAAAAAATCTAGCACATTCAATCATAACAAATTCCAGGCATACGCCCTCTCAACCTTTGATCTAGAGGCACACACCAAATCAACCATTATACAACCCCATGTCTTAACCATAGGAACCCCCAATATTCCTAGATCTGCATTACCAAACAAAACCCCACCCTTTTATACCAACCATACACCCTTTAAGCCTTTAGAGTTACACCATCCAATGCCAAATTGCCCTGTTTGAACCTGCCCTTGCCTCATGGTGGACATGTCAACAAGAGGTAGATATTCACACCCTTCATATAAGTATCCTACCAGAACTCCTGTCCTTAATATGACCATCCATACTTGCCACCCCGTTCTTGTCCCAGTTACCATGAACATACAAATCACACTTAATTATCTCCCCAACTATTACCCATCTCCTTATAATCGTGGAGATCCATATTGGCACCCATGTCCTTATCACAGAAGCGTGCCACAGTACGTTGAACAGTCAAACACATACAGTCATACATTGGATATGGCAGAAGAGTTTGAAAAAACATTGGATGGAGGAACGAGAAAATGCAAGAAATACTTGGAAGTCTCCAAGACTTCGTCCAAGCCTAAGTCGATTATTAGTGTCAGAAGGAAATAATATCCATCCTCGATCTGTTGAGTTCAAAGATCCAACAGAAAATGTGCTTGAGAGTGTCGTGATCCAAAGAATCCACCATTTGATTGCTTTCTCCATCAATGGATGGATCAACTAAGGAGTTTGTCCATGGACTTACTAGTCTGAAAAGGGATCTAAAGGTGAAACAATGGACGAGCCATTCATCACATAGAAGATGGACCATCTGATGATCATATTAGCAGATCCTGAGGAGATTATCTACGTTGGGATGGACGTGGTGGTCATGTCTCAATGACGTTTAAAGAGCAACGATTAAAGGTGGAGCACAACCTGGATGACACTGACAACAGGGGCCAATCGACTGCGACAGATGATGCTGTGATTGACAATCAAACATTCAAGGTCCATGAATACACCATTGTAGAGGAAGTAGAGGTCGATGCCCATGTCATGGATGAACCATACATCATAGAAAAAGAAATATGATGATAGAGCATTTTGATGATTATATTGGTGGATCCTAAGGAGATTGTCCAAGTTGTGATATATGTATTGGTCCCGTATGAACAACGATCAGGGAACAATGGTTGGAGGCCAAATACAACCAGGATGATGTTGTGCTGACTGGGAATCAATCAATGACAATAGATGAAGCTATGATTGACAGTTGAATATTCAAGGCCATGAATCCACTGTTGCAGAGAAAGTGCAGGTCGATCCTAGGTCACAGAGGACCATGATGAAATGGAAGAAGAGATGGTGTATTCTAACCCACTTCCTTTGCACAAATCACCTGTCCAATGGATAGGAATCCATTAGCTGCCATCACCAAAGCCGAAGAAGATGTGACACAAACCAGCATCTTGGCAAAAGATTGATGCTACCAGCTTTTACTTGAGGGTGACTTCTTTTTGCAGCTGGGGGGAATTGATGCAACAAAAAGGGAAAGTGAGAATTTGGCAGTTATGTCCTTGACTCTTTTTTTGGGGGGGGGGGGGGGGGGGGTTAGTACACCCACCCCACTGTTAGTACACCCAAGCCCCGGTTAGTCTGCAATGTTAGCCAACCCCACTTTGGGAATTGATACCATGACCTCAGTGTTGAAACAAGGCTATCTTAACCTGGTCTACCACTTGCGCTATGGCGGGTGTTGTTATGTCCTTGACTTCATTCACTACAACCTATCATCACGTTGATCTTTTTTTTTTTTTAAAGACTGCATTGGAAATATGGGACATTGTTGAAAGCACGGATTACGACCGTGACGATTTGATTTAACCCTTGTTTATCTTCTCCACTGTCAAATAACAAATATGCAACAGAAAGAAATATATTGGCAGAAGAATGCTTTGATGAGATGGAAGTGGGAAGAGTTGGACCCAGTGATTGCAGTATCGATAATATCGGCCGATAACATGCACCCATATGAGCTACTGATTGCATTACTAAAGAAATAAAGAAGCAAACAAAACAATGTAGGATCTTTTGAGTTCTTAGCTGGACTTCACCCTGACTTTGAGTTGCAAAGGGTGCATGTTCTTAACAGAGAATGGTTGCTTTCACTAGAATCTGTTTATAATTCTATTCAAGGAGAAGCAAGTAGAAGAGAAACAACAGTCAGAATACCGTATCTGTCCATGAGAAGACTGCCTAGTTATGAATCCCAGAATTTCTAAGTGGCCGGAGGAAGATCAGCTTGAATACAAATGTCTGCTGTTGTATGAGACAAGCTGAAATGTACTAGCGGAAAACTGGGACATACCACAGAATATTTCTGGGATTTGTGTCCTCACATCCAGAAGATTGCTTCCAACACTTGTTGTTGTTGAGGGGGTGAATACCTCCTTATCTTGGGAATTCAATGCCAGTCCTAAGAGACCATGCTATAAGTGAGTTGGAATAGCTACTTGCTACGTGCAAAGCATCATTCAATTCTTCTCATTCAGATAAGTGAGTTACAACTGCAGCTAGCTGCTTGCAAAGCAACATTTGATTCTTCTCGTTCAAATAATCCAATGGAGTAGCTAAAGCAAGGGCATTTTCACACTGGGCTCAAGTGGGGTGGCCTGTGTGAGACGGGGGCACACTCGGGGTGGGCGGCCTGTGTGAGGCAGGCGGCTTGTGTGAGGCAAGACCCATGTGAGGTGGGGCCCATGAAGGAGGGTTCGGCCGAGGGCCTGGCCTGGCCTGGGCTATGACATAAAGGGATTGATTTGCCACGCTCTATTAGTTCAAGCTTTTAGAGCAAGTGGTTGGTTGTCTTGCATTAAAGTGGTATCAAGTGGTTATATGTAGTGCCTTGCACAATCACTACCGCTAATCATGCTAAATCTCAACCTTCTACATCTTGGATCATAGATTCAGGAGCTTTTGATCATCTGATGGGTAAGAGAGATGGTTTTGTTTCGTATTCCCCTATCTCCAATGGCATAAAATGAGCTGATGGATCCTTTTCTAATGTCACTATAAAGGGGGTGTTTTAATTACTCCGTCTGTCTTTACCATCAGTAGTCAGTTACTCATGTTCCATCATGTCTGTTAAATCTATTGTTTGTTAGTTTCCTTATAAAACAGTTAGGTTGTAGTGTCACATTCTTTCCATAATATCATGTCATTTAAGACCTGGAGACAAGGAAGCAGATTGGTAGTGTTCTTGAAGACATGTTATACTTGATAGACTTGGATACTGGTTATCTGTGTTCATTTCTGCGTTAATTAGGGATTGTCGTATTGGTTGGGTGCAACTTGTCCAGGTATCAGAACGAATCAGCATGGGATGTGTTATCCTAAACAAGTCACAAAAATATTAACAATCGAAAATTTTAGAAAAATTGGGAAAACTTAATGAAAAATTTAGAAAAAATAAAGTCGAAAAGATTTTTAACATAAATTTGGAGACATTTGCATAACTTAGACAAGTTTAGTGTATATACAAAAGTGCAAAATGTAGAATGCTGATGCATTTAAACCACTGACACAAAATGTAGATGTAAATAGTCAGGCTAATAAATAACAAACTAACATGATTACATGATGTCCAAAATATATAGAATTAGAGATTAAGACAGCTTGATATATGCCTATATAGTCGATCAATACCAAAGAGAGTTGTGTGCCTGCTGATATCCATCTACATCTCCATCTCTTCTGCAATATAGGTGAGGCACTGTCCTCAGTGTCCATATCTGGAAAACATATCAATGTAGCCGTTGTTGCTTACACCTTCACCTTCAACTTGAGATTGAGACCGAGAGGCTTCTTCTATACTCTTGTACTCAATACTGCTGGCTGTTGCTGCTCTTAGCGTTGGCTCCATATCCATGAAGAACATCCATGCTCCTCCATACCCCTGTCAATTACAAGGATAATAAAACCCATACATATATGCCTTCTCCTCAGTTGGCACTGACTAAGGTATTCTGTAAAGTTAATGGTGGCCATAACAGCCACCACAGTTATCGTTACGATATGGGTACACGCACATGCACTTTTAAGAAAACCTGTATTGGCCCCATATAGTACTGTTAGGCAGACCATGGCGCCAACGACATTGGGGGAGAGTCTTGATCCCAATGCACTGTCGCTGCCAGTAGGCAGTAGGCACACTATCATTGCCAAAACCAAATCTGCCATCATGATCATCGCCATCATCATCTTGATTGCCCTGCCACCAATCTCCATGAATTTTACCCTGTATCGATCACTTGTCCTCGTATTCTGTATTTGAAAGACTACTCTTCTCTATAAGAATGCATGAAGTTCGCATTCCTCTTGAATTTCTGGTATCTTTATCTATTGTTCATCATTGCCATCGTCATTGTCGTCATGTCGATAACGTAATTTTGGGATCTGAAATTTCCAAACTAATAGCTCTTCTTTCAGCTCTTCTCTCTGCCCTCCAGTTTTTTTTTTTTTTTTTTCCTTTTCTTTTTCCAACAATAGTCTCTCTTATTTGCATTTGTACCTCCCTCAGCAAACTCAAACACCATTACGACTTGCCCTTAATGTGCACAGGATGTTCTTTAAAGTGTATGATTGCTCCAAAAATCATGGCCGGACAGTGGTGACATTTCACTTTTGTTTCTCTCTCCACATTTTCTCTCTGTGCAACCATCTATTATCCTCGAGTTTTTCTGCACGTGGCGGCATTTTCCAAATTCCAAATTTCGCAACTTTCCAACTTACGTACTCAGTATCCTAGTCACTTGTTAATCTGGAAAACCATTCAAAACAAAATATTTTTTCCAAAAATTTGGAACTAACATTCCAAAAAATCTAGTTCTAAGTCCTACCAACTGTAATTAAAAAAAAAATGTCGTACATAGAGGAGAAAAGTTTGAAGGGTAAATAATTTTATGAAGAAATCCAAGAGGGAAGCAACATTACAAGAGGGAATGCGAGTCTCCAATTACAATATCATGAATCTCACTTTCTTTCCTAACCAACTCATTGGCTACTGCATTAACCTCTTGTTTGAAATGAACAAAGGAAACCAAGATAGTTCCTTTGATCTCTCTAATCTCTTCTATCCATATCGGAAGGCGCATGGGAAGATGATCAACGAATTTGCCCAACTAATAGCAAGACATGAGTTGCCTTCAACAATAGATGGCGGACCATTTTTGCAAATCAGCTGCTTGATTCCAAACAATAGTGCACACTCAGCTTCATTTGAATCCACGATGCCAATGGCCCCAACAAATGCCCAATGGTGTCCCCCACACTGTTCCTTATCACCTTTCCAGTACCAGCTAGTCCTTGATTACGAACCAAGCTACCATTAAAGTTTAATTTTCATTGACCTTCGGGAGGAGGGGACAAGTGTTCTAATAGCTCATCGAAATGCTTCTATCCTGTATAACTTCCAACTAGCCTCTATGAAGTTCTGCTACTAGCAGTCCATAAAATTCCTTGCAAGCAGATGCCCAAGATATAATCTTATTCTTTCCATTTGTATCAACTAAATCTGAAGGCCTGGTTTTGTTCGGAAATGAAGGGTTTTTATAATCTTCCCATAGAGACCACCACACTTCAGGAAGGACAATGATGAGGACATCCGAGCAACACACTAGAGGAGGAGGGTTGAGCTAGTCTCCTTATGGCTAGACGACCATTGCATAGGGTCCATTTGGCCCAATTCACATTCCTAGCCACATTAAAGACCCCACTTGCATGTTCGTGCATCTTCAAGGACCCCACACTGGGAAGGTGCACCTGGGCTGCATATAGGAGCTTGATGGACACATTGGACCGTTGGATCGAGTGGACATGACGATCAAACCGTTGGATCATCATCATTGGACATCTTAATCGCGGACTCCATGGGCCATGAAATAGTTTCGTTGTTTACATGTTTCATTATTTTTGGTATAGTTCATATTTGTGTTGAGATCAGCGAGTTAGGAACAATTTTTAATTCGTTAAGCGTCTTTATGTTGAGAGTCTTATTTGAGAGCGCCTTTTTGTAAAAGGTCTTTTCTGAGACTATAAAGGGTTGGGCGTCCCCACCCTAACCATTATGCATGTTATGAATGAAAGAGATTTCTCTCATTTCTCTTTGAGATTGAGCAAAATTTTATCCTGTGATTGGATTTGTGGTGCGAAGCCACGGGGAGCGATTCCCAATATTTGAAAATTTAAAGTTCCCTTCATGACTTACTCGCTTTGGAACCGAACCTCCAATGCCATTTACTAAGAAGAGCAATATTCATGAGACCCAAGTCTTTCATACTGACTCCTCCCTCATTTAGTGGTTTAGAAACCTTTTCCTATTTTAGCAAATTGAACATTATTGTTAATTTGGCTCCTTTCCACAAGAAATCCCTTCTCAACTTATCGATTCTATCCAAGACCGATTTCGGACACTTAAAAAGAGACATAAAGTAGACTGCCATATTAGAAGAGCAGCCTTAATGAGAGTTAACCTGCCTCCTAATGAGAGATACCGATGCTTCCAAATTGGCAACTTTCTTTCAATTCTTTCGATGATTGTCCCATAAGTGCTTCGTTGGGTTTCCTATGCAAAGAGGTAACCTGAGGTAGGTAGAGGGGGAAGCTCCCGCTTTGCACCCAAAAACTCTTGCAAATTGTAGTAAATCTTTGTGATCCACATGAATCCCTAATAATTCGCTTTTGGAGACATTGACATTAATGCTCTAGACCGCTTCAAACAAACCACAATATTCTGGAGATTTTCAATTGAGGTCATATCCTCGTCACAAAAAGTATCTTTTCATCTGCATATTGAAGGCGACTTACTTACACTGCTACGGTCGCTACTTTGAATCCTGAAATTAAGCCATTTTCCTCAGCTCTCTGAAGCATCTTACTGAAAGCTTCCCCCGATCACCACAAAAAGATACAAATAAAGAGGATATCCTTGCCTAATTCCATGAGAAGCCTTGAAATAACCATTCGATGACAAGCCATTGATCAAAATGGAAAAAGAGGGCGATTGAACACAAGATTAAATCCAACTCCTCCATTTGAGACTGCATCCAAGCCTCTTGAGCACGTAGTCCAAAAATTCTCAATCCATGTGATCATAGGCTTTTTCAATGTCTAGCTTACATGCTAAGTCACTTTTTTGTTTCCTTTGTCTGGAATCAATGCATTTGTGAGCAGTGAGAGTAACATAAAAAATTTGCATACCCATAATATAGGCACCTTGGTTCTCCTAGATAACTTGAGATGACACTTTTCTGAATCTTGACATTAATACGTTGGCAAGAATTTTGTATAGGCTTCCGATTAGGCTTATCTATACCTAAAGTCTTTTAGCATCTCCACCCCTTCTATCTTGGGGATTAAGGCGATGGAGGTATCACCAAGATCCTTAGTGAGGCGACTTGTCTTGAAGAATTCTGATATGAAGTCCATCACGTCTCTACAGAGTAAGGACCAGAAAGTCTAAAAGAACTTCACCAGGAACCCATCCGGGCTAGGAGCCTTGTCACCATAGATGGAATGAAGACCAGATTTGACTACTTCTGAGATTGGAATTTTGGGAGAATCTGATTCCACTATAAATAACTGAAGGAAGTCTAGGTTATCTAGGCACGGCCTACACCAATGATCACAAGAGAACAAATTCTTGTAGAATTGGACAGTGGATTCACAAATTAGCCCCTTTTTTGTAGTCCAAGAATCATCTACCAGCAAGTTGCTGATCCTATTAACCCAGGCTCAAGCGCCAGCCATATTATGAAAAAAATAAACGAGTATTCTTGTCCCCTTCTTTTAACTATTAAGGCCCTAGATCTTTGTCATCATTTGATCTCTTATTCTTTAGAGAAACTAGTGTATTTCATAGATAGAGATGATCTTTCGTTTCTCTCTTCATCTGATAGCTCATCGGCCACTTCCTTGATATCAAACTCGTGAAGCTTCTTCAAAATGGATTCAAATTCTGCTACTCTAGCCCCCAAAACTTCCTTCTTCCAAATATTTATTTTTTCTTTTAGCAGAGCTTGCGACTTAATTTTAATCCCGCATAACCACCGTCCACTTTAAACGAGATCCACCATTCTGTAACCAGCTGCTTGAATCCTTCAATTTTCATCCAAGCCGATTCGAATCTAAACAACCTTGGCCCTCAAATACTATCAGTATCAGAAACCTCCAAGACAATTCGGTTTATGATCAGAGATCAGACACGGTAAAGCACACTGATTAGCTAGAGGAAATTTTTCTAACCAATCAACTGAAACTAAAAATCTGTCAATGTGCGAAAGAATAGCTTCAGCTTGATTGTTTGTCCAAGTGAAATTTGCAACCCCCAAAGGAAGATCAACTAGATCATGCAATTTGCAACCCCCAAAGGAAGATCAATTAGATCATGAAATTTGCAACCCCCAACTGGAGAAATTTTTCATACTGCGGTTAACACAGCCTCCTTTAGACTTTTCATACGAGAAACACAACATTGAAGTCCCCACCAATTCACTAGGGGAGATCTCACCGCTGTCTGACTGCCGAAAGCTCTAACCATAACTGATCCCATCAAACGATAGGAGCAGGGGCCATAAACCGAAGTAGAATCCCATTTGAAGTTGGAAGCACAGTCCTGAAGAACAACTGAAACTGAAAAGGAGCTTGAGAAACTTTCTTTGTGCCAAAAATCAATATTCCATGCTACAATAATGCCTCCCACAGAACCAGTAGTTTCTAAAGCAACCTAGTCTTTGTTATGAATAACCCCAAATGGAATTTATGGTACCTCTGTCTACAGCCTGAAGCTTTGATTCCTGCAGCGCTATAACATCAGCCTTCGATTTCTCGCACATTTTCCTCACTTGGGCCCTTGTTGGGTTGCAGCCCAAACCTTGGACATACCAGGAAAGGATTAACATTGATCACCTAACCTACCCCCTCTGACCCTCGAGCTGCCGCCGGACCTGCCCGACACGTTGTAATTGATCGAACACTCTAAACTGAGGAGCTCTCTCATCCCCTTGGGAGACTTCCTAACTGTTGAAAGCTGATCTTGTTGACACCTCTGTGCACCTTTACTTCTGACAAATTGAATAAAATCGTAGACATCTTCCTCACGGGCTCCAAATGACAAACCTACCATGCCTCCCACTCTATCTAGCATGTCTTGGGACCATTGGATCTGGGCTCCAATCGATGATCAATGCATTTTAACAAGAAACAGCTGGCCACCAATTAATCTGGGTTCCGGTCAATTTTTTGTCTGGTTCTATGCGGATGGGTCTTGTCTGGTTCTTACAATGCTGAACCTGCTGCAGCTATTTCATGGTGTTACCCATGTGATTGTCGCTTTGTGTTGTCTAGGTACCCGATGTTATTGATCCATATGAAAAGGCTGTTGCTTCCTTACCTTCGCCGCTTACAGAGCGTCTACTTCGGATATTTCGGCTGGGTATTGCTACTCGATATGATGTAAGTAGTATCCTGATGCATAACTTTAAGGCCACGGGTTGTCCCAGTTTCTATAAATCTTGAGAGCATCATAGCAATGAAAACTGGGAACTATTGATTTGTTATATAATAATAATTTTATTTATTATTATTACTATTATTAGTATTGGGATCAATAAAAATTATAGCTTTATTGTTACGTTTGTTGTTTGCTCATTTGCAGATAGATATCCATTTGATAACTAGTCTCAAGGAACTTCCTTTATCAGCAGCTATATCAGTCCTTGATCAGGTCTCCAACATCACTTCCCCTTTGGCCATTTCCTCCTTTTCAGTCCTTTAGATTTTTCCTTTTGTTCAACCATTTTTTTTTCCTTATCCCAGTTGGCTTTTGTTTGCAGTTCATGTTAACATGTGCAGACGGGTATGATAAAGGAAGAGACCTTGCTGGGCTAATAGCTAGGGTATATGTTTCCTTTAAATTGACATTTCCTGTAATCAGCTATATTCATGGGTGTCTAGATACTAACATTTTTTCTTTGTATTTCTGCTCAGCACCAGATTAATAACGTGGGATTGAGTCAGAAACTGCTACATCTTCCTGGAAGAACAAGGGATTTTGAACCTAGGGAATCTGAGCTGCCCAGTTTACCCGGTCCAAAACAGGTGCCAGCATTTGATACAGTTGTGTCACGGTCTGCAGGCACTGCCTTAGCTAGGTGAGTGCTATACTTACCTGGCTTTCTTTTCATTTCATTTTTTGAAGTTGCTTTTTCAGGTCCCGTGTTGAATGCCAGGATTTCTTGTATGTGAATAATTTAGCTGGTAGATATGACAGACTTCACGACTTTAGGATTGAATATGAGTTCTGCACTACTGCCTCATTAAAAATGACAGTATGGTTGTAAATGCTAGCATTTCTAGGAAGTAAAAAAGGCACTATGCAGCTTCAGGTTATGTAACTTAACATAGACATGGTGACCCTAATATATAGCCACTGTTAGACATGGTGAACCTAGAAAATCCAACATGCTAACATGTCGGTGCTTCTACAAGGAATTGTGTGAGGGGAAAAAAAGAGAGAAAAAAGTGGATATGCGTGTCCTTAGAATAGGACTGTGAATAGGCTGGCCAGGCCTGTAGGGCTTTCTGGTCATGGCTCACCTTGGGCTGGAGTATTAGGCCTAAGGGCCAGGCTCGGGCTTAAAACTCAAGCCCATATTTCTCAGTCAGGCCGGGCTTGGACCTTGTGCAGAAGCCTATCAGCCTTGCCTGTTAGGCTTTGCAAAGGGCAAGTTTGTAATATTTTTCCTATTAGAAAAAAAGAAAAGAAAAAAGAAGCTCTCTCTCTCTCTCAGACACACACACACCCCCGTCCCCAACCCCCACCTGACGCCCCCACCCCCCCCCCCCCCCCCCCCCCCCCCCCACAAAAAAAAAAAATATGGCATTGGTTCAGGCCAGGTTTGGGCCTACATTGAACAATGCAGGCCGGGCTTAGACAAAGCTTGGCCTGGCCCTAACCTGTCCTGTTGATCCATGTGGACAAGGCGATCTAGATTATTAGGTCTTACTATGGATGGATCATGCTTTAGAACTCCCAGATTGGAAGATCCTAACATTGTCTTTTCTCTCTTGAATCTGGATTGCTCTAGGTTTGTCTGAACCATATGTTTGTAGACCATTGCTTGAAGGGTGGGATTGTCCAAATAGGATATTTTTTTAGGCATGTTCAAATCCAATGGCTATCATTCAGATCCTCTATATTTAATCATCATCATTGTCAAAACCTTATCCCAACTTATTAGGGTCTGCTAAACAAATCCTGTTATGCCATTTCACTATCATAGACTATATCCTTAGTTAAATGATAGGTCCTTTTAAGTCTTTTCTTACTACCTCCACCCATGTTCTTTTGGGCCTTTCCCTTACCCCTTTAGAGCTTCAACTTGAACCAACTCACTCCTAACCAGTGTTTTAAATAGCGAATATTGTATAGTGTAACATTCACTCATTCGAAGCATGAGGCATAAGCTACACGCTATGTTAGATTTTAATTAACGTCACGCTTGGTTCATGATATTTGGTACAATCAAACGCAACCAAAAAATTTGAAAAAAAATGGGGAAAAACTTAAGTATAAAGCTAAAGAAATAACAATGGAACTGATTTAATATTGTTACTTATATTATTTTACTTAAATCATTTAAAAGACAAACTATTTTTTATTAAAATGTAAAAATGTAACAAATCATTGAAAACATTAATTGATTTAAATGTTTTAGTTAACAATAACTTGTAGTGTAAGCTGCATAGCGTGTAGTGTAGGCTAGTAGTGTGTAGTGCAGGCTAATTGGTGTGTAAAAATAGGCTACACACAATGTTATCAAATCATTAATCATATCGTAAATCGTTTTCTTGTCTGAATCGTATCATATCGTAAATCGTAAGATTTTTTCAGATTTTCATAAAAAATACAAAACAATTAATACATAGATAAGAAAAAATAAAAAATATATCAATCATCCATTTTCTCATGAATATGCTAACAACACAATTTAACCATGACATTAATCTAGTGAACAAAATTATAATGTATGATGTATGAAAAGATATAAGGAAATCAGAAAAGATTAAAAACTCATCAATCATCCATTTACCATCAACATGTACCAAAAAAGTAATTCATATCATGATGTTATCAACTGAGAAAATGTATATGGCAATTGGCTTACATATCATGAAAGTAAAGGATTCTTGTCTTTTTCCTTTGTTTTCTTTTGTTGTTTTTCAAAAAAATTTGTTCTTTTGTACTTTTCTTGTGTAAAATCATGTTAGAAAAAATGGCATTCAATTCCATTGTGAATAAAAAGATATCTTGCTTTTTTTTTTTTTTTGGATTTTTGAATATCTAAATCCCCAAATCTCTCTCTCTCTCTCTCTCTCTCTCTCTCTCTCTCTCTCTCTCTCAAGAAAAAAATGAGGATATTTTCAATAGGGGAGAGCCTTTTTCATATTTTACGAGCAAACGAGTACAAAGAGGAAGAAAACAAGTGAGTACAAAATAATAAATTTTTTTTATTTTTAAAGTTTTTTTGGGCCCATTTACACTGTCTACGATTATCTTATGATTTGATACGATTCATACGATTATCGTGCGATTATTTGAGATTTACAATTTGGGTGTACGATTTTGACAACAAATCGTACACCTATACGATATGACGATTCATATCGTAAATCATACGATTTTGACAACATTACATGCAACTTAATCTGTTTTCATGAGCTACATAGCATGAAGGCTAAGTTATGCCATGTACTATAAGTTAAACACTACGTAGCATAAAATATTTAAAACACTGCTCTATACCAGTATAGTTATTAGTCTACGTTGCACATGGCCAAACCATCAAAATCTACTTTCCCTCATCATATTACCTATTGGTGCTACTCCCAAGTTCCTTTGAATGCACTTATCTTATCCTTGTCTTGCCACGCATCCATCTCAACATCCTAATTTCCACTACTCTATCCTATGAATATATTGTTTCTTGATTTCCCAACATTTTGTTTCATAAAGAATGACTAATCTTATAACTATCCCATCAAATGTCCTCTTCAATTTTATTGGCATGCAACGATCATATAAAACTCTTAGACTCAGATCTCCACTTCATCCACCCAACTCTAATACTATGAGCAACATCCTTCTCAATCTCTCTGCCCTCTTGAATTATTGACCCAAGATATAAAAAATGGTCATTTTAATATTAACTAATTCCCTGTTTTGTCTCCTATTGTTGTTAAAATTGCTTTTAAAGCCTTTTGATTGTAATGCTTCCCTCAATAGTTATAGCTATGCATTTACTGTTCACAACCCCTAGTGTAGGGTCTCTTTGTAGTAATAATTCAGTGAGACCGAGATTGTCCTTAGGGATCAATTAAGGTAACAATTCCAAACATAGGTAAGACTAACTTAAATTAGAGTTGAATAGAGTTGGATTAAGCAAACAAAATTCAGAAAACAATATTATAAACTAACAGCTAGGGCTTCCAAGGATCCACTTATAATCGTCCATAATGTTATGCTTATCGATTCAAGTCGATAACTCATTTGGAATCGAAGTCCTATCCTATCCATATTTTGAAAGCCAACTAGGATACGAACTTCAATAGATCAATTTTAGATAGAACATAGAATACTTAACTTGCAGGATTACAAAGCATTTACCATATTCACAATGTAACTAAGAACTCCACAAATCAAAATTCTCATAAACCCACTTGATCAATCTCAGAAAATAAAAAAGCATCTCATGTAACCACAATCACAAGAGATAAGAGATTAATATAAAATTATCAACTTTATTCAAACCAAACTATAAGAATTCATTGTTTAAATCCATAATTACTTGAATCAAAATAAACCTAACATCAAGGACCGAGTATAAGCTTCCCCTCTGAGCCCTAACTAAGAGATTTAGCCAATCATAAACACGATTGAACTGAATCTCAAACTAAAAACATAAAAACTAGAAAAAGCGATGTAGAACGGCTCCACCATTGAGCTCCTCCTCCTTAACTTCTAGGATGCTTAGGAACGTGTGGGAGAAACCTTTAAATAGGAAAAATCTAGTTTACATAGTTCCAGAAACTTCCACCGACTTTTGCAAAATCGTGAAATTCACCGCCTCTATCAATAGGAGTCTTCAATGGGATCGATAGTCTATTGATGGGTTTCGATGGGATTGAAGGATCCTTCGATGGCATCGAAGATACTCCACAATATGTCCAGCAAGCAACTGTTAAATTTCCTGATTTTCTCGATAGGATCGAGCTTCCATCGATGGCATCGAAGGTTCTGTCGTTGATGGCATTAAAGGTTCTGTTAATGAGATCGAAGATGAGCTTGATGGGATCGAAATAACAGTCTAGCAACACTACAGGGTCATTTCCTGAACTTTCTGGATTTTGCTTTTTTGGCCCTGTAGTTCTGAATTTTGACTTTTCTAGCCTTGTCCTGTATTATTCAAGCATTATTCGACTTTCTTTTTATTTTCTTTCATTTACATGATCGAATACTCTTGATCATCATCTCTTGGACTTAAAATCTCCTTTAGTAGTATGGATTTGGTCTTGATCTTCAAATCTTTTCTTGCACATGAAACACACATAATTAGAACTAATTAGCTTAATGTATACGATAAAATCAATATTAAGTAAAGGATAAATATGCAATATTTAAGTCTTAACACACCCCCAATAAGCTTTTTACTAGTTCGCGAGCAAAACATGCGAAAATATTTTTCAAAACCAAGATCAAAATTCTTTTTAGAAGAGTAAATTCTATAAACTCATACAATTCTTCAATTCATCAAACAATAGAATTCCAAGGCTCAAAGTTCTGAAACTCATATCCACTTAGATTTTAATACTTAGCAAACAACCTAATTAAATTCAAAACATTAATCAATCCGTAGAAACATTCCAAACATTGAGTTTCATGATACGCGGTGAAATCTAACTCAGCACAACTAGAGGTTCAGTTTTCTACATTCATGTTAACATTGAAAATCACCAAGAATGGTCAGATCAACCAAGTCACTGATTCCGATCCTTGCTAGTGTTCAATAATTATTCTCTATCTTTTGTTTTTTCCATCGACAACTTTCACATTATTTCCATTCTTTTTGTGTTAATAGGTAGCCCTTTTCGATGCCACTGTTTTTTAGCTGATTTCTATTAAACATTCTTTTCTTTTCTTTTTTTTTCACATATCTTTTTGTGACACCCCGGATGCCAGGGTCCGTGGTTGCCCTCGGCCCCCGATATCCCAGGCTCCACATTATGCGATGCATGAGTGCATTATAGTTAATTGCAGAATTGTAGATTTAACCAAGCATAAACAACTTAATCATGGGCAAAGCATTTCCAAAAGAAAAAGGAACATGTATATCATATATGGTTCAAAAAAAAGAAAGTACATAGACTGTATCCCTCACATTGGGGCCCATTGGGTCCCCCAGAACAAGTTCAGAATATACTGTCCCAAAAAGCTGTACAACAATGCCGTATAGGCGCAAAACCCCAAAAGAATACTCCCGACGCCTCAACCCTAATAGTCCTGTTCGTCTGTGTACTGAAGATACTCGTCGGCGTCCTCTCCGAGTTCTACGTAGTCGGTCGCTTCGACCGCCTCCTGTATACCTGGGTCACATGGGTCATCTGGTTGGTGGTTTAAACCACCACCCCAGAAAGGGGAGTGAGTGGCCAACTCAGTGGTTTCATTTCCTTAGGTTACACATTCACCAATACAAACAATATAGATAATAATTTCATTTTCCAATGACAGAATCAAAGAATAGCACAGCATCACAACCATGGTTATTAAGTGAGATGAGTGCATGTAATGCAGATGCATGCCCGATCACCGATGCTTGTCACAGCCGCCAGTGGGTGGCACCAGCACCCCACCCGCACAGACAATGTATGCCATGCTTAACTATACATGATTAGCCGAGTAGTTAATTAAGTCATTTTATCACACAGCCGATTGGCGAAGCCCCTGCACCCACGTTCTATCAATTTGGCCGACTGCGACCACCTGACTTCCTGCGGGGCGAACGCGGGTCACAGCCAGTAGCCCCTCGATCCTATCTCGGGTCCACAGCCCCGAGGTACCTGGTTCGGCCGCGACTCGTCAGACGCGCCCAACACAGGCGGAATAGGGTCCATCGCCCTTCCCATAGTCAAGTAGTAGGTGTGTCACCTCTACGGTACTCAACGGACACTACGGGGAGGCATCACCCCAGCGTAGGCCGACAGCATGGGAATAGGGCCCATACCACCATTCCCGGCTCATGAGTCTTGAGGGATCGGTACGCCGTATGCTTTCTAGTGGGCTTATCAAAGGTGCGCAGGTACATGGATTCTACATAAGTGACAGAAATACATTCAAACACTCGGTACATATATTGTCACCCGACCCGGTGGTGGGCCAGGGTCCTCGGCTAGGGCAAGTGAAGGGAAGACCGACCTTGAGCATATATCGCCCGCGTGGTCCTTGACCACAGTCGATCGCCCCGTCTTCCGCCATAGTCGACCACCCCGCTCCCGAGGCTGCCGACCTGGTGCGGCCACCTCAACTATTGTACTTACCGGGTCGGAAGCTACTATCCGTCATCCCAAACACTTCCCGATTCCCCAGCTCATGCATAATCAAGTTACAAAACATGTAATACTAAAATCTCAGCTATCACATATTAGTATAATTTCTAAGACATCTTAGCATAGAAGATTTGCATAATGAGAACATGCGTAGGATGATATGAGCATGCAAATGGCCCTAGCACACACCTAGCATCTAAATCCCTAGGCAACGAACTTCCCTAGCTACAATCCATCTTCCTAACTTGGAAATTGAAAGAATCAACTACCATTGTAGGCATTGGTTGCAAGGCAACACATAGGTAAATGATACACACCTTGGTTTGAAGGAGGATCAGCAAAATCCTGCAAAGAGGTGTTGGAAAATCAGGAAAAATGGGAAAACCTAGGTAAGGAGCTAGAGAAGATGGGGATTTTATGATGGACTTACTTCTACAAACGTCCGGAAAGATCTCCAATCACGAGAGAAGTCGGCTAGAGGATGTAGAGGCGGTTAGGTCCGGATAGGGTAGCATGCAAGGGCTTCTCTTGAGAATCTTTCTCCCACAACTCCTCCCTTTTCTCACCCACACACCCCTTTTCTCAGAAATTAGGTTAGAAATGAGAGAATGGGCTGAGAAAAATAGGTTATAAAGGTTAGGGAATTGGGACATATAGCCCCCAATGTTTTAAGTTGCATAAAAGTGGCATTCTGTGCCTTGATTTGATTATGTGGGGCCCACCTGACCCCTCTGGGCCAATCCAGCCCATTGGATAGCCTTACCATGTTGAGATCCTTGTTTGGGTAAGATTTGGGACCGATCGGACATGGCGATTGCCGGATCTAAAGCGACATCAGTTCAACGGTCGCTGGTTGTCGATCGGGGCTCATGTTTGGGGATCATGTGCTGGTTTATGTTTGAAATCCATGGTTCACATTTCATGGCCATTCAAGGGTCCATAGGGCCCACACAAGAAAAGTGAATTGAGTAATGATTACTCGCTAAAGGTATTGTGCAAGTATACTTGCACTCCCATGTGCAACTGCAGGACACTGCAATTTATGATTTCGGGTGCCGATTTCGACGTAACGTTCGCCTACGAGTGTCAAGCCCAGTACGTGGGTGGTCCTCAACAAGTTTTGGGCCTAACAAACTCGGGACGGGCGGCGGAACGAGCTCCTACGCGCGTATCTAAGTTCCCAACACCATGAGACTATAGTTCTATAAGTCATGTGTGGCCAATTTTTCGTCTAGAGGGTGATACGTATCTAGTGGGTCCGAGCATGGGTTTGAGTCCTAAGGAAGGCGATTTTACGAGGCGTTACACTTTTTTTCTATTCAAACTCTATTCAAACAATTCATGACTCAACCAATGTTTAAACTTTCTAACAGAGAAATAATAAAGCAAACTCAATTTTGAAATTCATTAAACAACTAGACTCTAGACATCAACAATTTTCATCACTAAGGTGCCTTTTCATTCTAAAATTCAGAAATCTTTCAAATCATTCAAATTAACAGAATTTAACTTCAATAAAAAATTCAAAATTAGCCAAAAAAGAAAAACAATTTGAAGAAATTCCCTAAGAATTTCTACCCCCAACTTAAATCAAACATTGTCCTCAATGTTTAAAAAGATAAAGCAACGAGCATAAACATGAGAGCAATAAATAATATAATGAGGAGTGGGTGAAAGAGTACCTGAGACGGTGAATACAAAAATCCGAATTCTCTTAGTTGGTAAAATCAGCAAACTCCTAAGCTAATGAAACAACTAATCTTAAGAAAGCAATTAAACTAAGAAAGCAAATAACCTATGAAAGCATGAAATCCTAAACTAAATCACCTAGAGACATAGGCTCTTCCTCTAGCAAGTATCTCAACAAATTTCTCAGTAAATTCCTCAACAAGATCATCTAAAAGCCTACCTTATAGTAGGTTTGGGTCCCTTCGAGCATGAGCATCCAGAGAAATCTGTAAACCTCAGTGAAAAATTTTCTTTTATTGTCTTGAGGTGTCCAAAGATTGTAAAATTCACCTATGAAAGAATTTTCATTATTAGTGTACCATGATGAATCAGAGATTACAATGAATCGTAATTCAATTTTTTTTTTCTTTTAATGGCGTAGTCTCAATAATTTTCGAAGTTTCAAACTTCGGTTCTATTTTCAGCTCCTCCACATAGGATGGTAAAAATTCAGATTCAGTGGAGGGGAAGTGTTTCAAGAAAAAATTCATCTCGGTTAGTATGAGGCACCAGGGGAGTATCTCGCAAGGCATTCACTATATCTATAATCATAGGATCATTTGAATCTTCAAAGTGTGCCAAGCAAACTTCTAGAGAGTCGGAACATTTAATTCAAAGGGATTCTTCTTCCACAACAAAATTAAGCATGTGAGTTTGGCGGATTGAATCAGCATCATCGTGTTTGTAAATTTCCAGACTATCTTGATCATTAATCGAAAGCTTAGATGAGGTCACCCTCTACGAAAATTGGACCGCAAGCTCATAATCACCCCCCGGCTCTTCATCATGTTGAACATTACTAATCCCATCATCACCCTTAGATTCTATAAATTCCTCAAGTTTTTCAACTATCCTTGGAATCTCTTCATTGATCACCATGTCACTTCCAAACGTGGTGGTAGGTTGAATATGCTCAACGAGTGTGTTGGGAGAAATGAGATCGCTTCTCTTGCATTGTATTTATGGGTTAAGCTAGAAAAGTCTCTTCCTTAGGAGGTGTGACTCGATTCTCTCAAGTGCCGTTTTAAGCTCGTTGATGACCTGAGAGATGAATTGATTAAATTGCAATTGTCCCTCCATACATGCTTGCATTGTATCTTCAAAGGTATCTATTGGTAGCGGCACATAAGTAGAGGGCCATTGGGGATAATTGTTAGCATTCATGGTTGGTCCATCTCTCCAACTGAAATTCTGATGGTTCCTCCAATTAAGATCGCATGTTTTGAATGTTGGAGCACTCAATAGTTGATGGTAAGGGTAATTGCTCCTATAATCACGCATCGTCTTAACCGGTGGACCATCATGTATCTCATTCTCATCACAAACAGGTCGATTTTCAAACATAGTTTCAATTGATTCACATGACATAGGGCTTTTTCCTAACATAATGATCTGACAGCCCTTCAACTAAAATCCCGTCTCTTAGAAGTTGTTTAGAGCAATATCGTGTCCACTCAGGCATGAACATGATAAAACCCTAATTTCTACTTCTACTTCTAAAAAAATGAAACAGAATTTTAAAAAGCAATTAAAAAAGAAAAAGGTTAGAAGGATAATGCCCAAGATGAAGAATTAGGTTAGAGAAATCTACAAAACAAAAAACAAACGATGTTAGTAATATAGGAAAAATCTGAAATTCTGAAATTAAAAACCCTAGAACTAAATAAAACCCCGGGTTAGTAAAATTCAGAAAAAGGGAAAACCTAACCTAACTAAACTAAAACCTTAAACTACAATGTTTAGAACCGTTAACCTAAGCAATCCTAGGCAATGACGCCAAAAACTTGTTTACAACCCTAAGTGTAGGGTTGCAATGTAGTAATAATTCGGTGAGACAGAGATCGTTCTCAGGGATCAATTAAGGTAACAATTCCAAACATAGCTGAGACTAACTTAAATTAGAGTTGAATAAAGTTGGATTAAGCAAACAATATCGTAAACTAACAACTAGGGTTTTTAAGGATCCATTATAATCATCCATAATGTTATGCTTATCAATTCAAGTTGATAAGTCAATTGGAATCGAAGTCCTACCTTATCCAATCAGAAGATAGATTCAGTTAAATCATATTTTGAAAGCCAACAAGGATATGAACTTCAATAGATCAGTTCTTGATAGAACATAAGAGTACTTAATTTGTAGGATTACAAAACATTCACCATATTCACGATGAATCTAAGAATTCCACAAATCAAAACTCTCATAAACCCACTTGATTAATCTCAGAAAATAAAAAAAAGCATATCATGTAACCACAATTACAAGAGATCGAAGATTAATTTAAAATTATTAACTTTATTCAAGCCAAACTATGAGAATTCATCGTTCAAATCCATAATTACTTAAATCAAAATAAAACTAACATCAACAACTGATTATAAGCTTACCCTCTTAGCCCTAACTAAGACGATTAGACAATCATAAACATGATTGAACTAAATCTCAAACTAAATACAGAAAAACTAGAAAACCGAAAGAAAACTAGAAAAATCGATGTAGAACAGCTCCACCCTCGAGCTCCTCCTCCTTCACTTCTAGGATGCTTAAGAATGTGTGGGAGAGCCGTTTAAATAGGAAAAATCAAGGAGTTTACGCAGTTCTAGAAAATTCCACCGACTTTCGCAAAATTGCGCAATTCACCACCACTGTCGATAGGAGTCTTCGATGAGATTGACAGTCTATCGATGGGTTTTGATGGGATCAAAGGATCCTTCGATGGCCTTCGAAAATACTCCACAATATGTCCATCAAGCAACCGCCAAATTTCCTAATTTTCTCGATAGGATCGAGCTTCCATCGATTCCATCGATGGTTCTATCGATGGGATCGAAATAACAATCCAACAACACTGCAAGGTCATTTCCTGAACTTTCTGGATTTTGATATTCTAGTCCTGCAGTTCTGGATTTTGACTTTTCTGGCCTCTTACTGCATTACTAAAGCATTATTCAACTTTCTTTTGATCTTCTTCCATCCACATGCTCAAATGTGCTCGATCATCATCTCTTGGACTTTAAATCTCATTTAGTAGCACGGATTTGGTCTTGATCTTCAAATCTTTCATTGCACATGAAACGCACATAATTAGGACTAATTAGTTTAATGTATACGATAAAATCAATGCTAAATAGGAGATAAATATGCAATATTTAGGTCTCAACATTTACCTCCTATATTTTTTAGTCAATCAAAACTATCTCATCTGCAAACAATATAGACAAATAAATGCCTTTGTTAACTCGTCCATAACCAATGCAAGAAGGTATGAACTCAGCGCATTGCTTGCATGATTTTTGTTGCGAATTTCACCCCACATCCTATTACGTCTCTACTATGAAAGTTCATCCAAGCATCAACCTCTACATTGCTTGCATGATTTTTTCCCCACTTAGTAATTGTTATTCTCAAAGACTCTACACAGAAGCTTCTGTTACTTCTCTACTCGTATCTCATCTGTAGAGAAATTATAAGATACTGACACCCAATTAGATGCATGTGAGGCTCATGGTTAGGTGTTTGCTTCAGCGATCTAGTTGGTCCTGCCATCAATGGGGGATATACAAACTTTTCCAGATTGAAAGATCCTAAACCTTGATCTTTTGGCCCTTTTCCAATGAATGCAGCCTGTTGCTGTCCTTCTCTTATTATCAGTATGCTTGTAGACAACTGATTAAGGATCAAGAGCTTTCAGTCTAGAAGAATTTTGGTGCATTGAACCATCCATTGGGCCATCAGATTTATTGGTGTCAACCATTGACTATGGGGCCCATGTGTACAGAGTCTGGAGCCTGATCTCCAATCCATGGTTGCAGGTACGAAAGTTACACATCGCCGCCAAGACCACACCCGTATTCCTCATCATTTAGGGATGATTCTTTCCCACTTCAGGCTGGACTTGGACAAATGGGGTCGCTCTCCTCTTATCGAGCGCCACCTCCCTTGGGTCATGGCAGCATGGGATTTGAGTCCCGCCATGGCCCTGCTGCTGACCGTCCCCCAGAGCGCCCACAGGTGAAGTTCGATCCTTTTACCGGTGAACCTTACAAGTTTGATCCCTTCACTGGTGAACCCATACGTCCGGAGTCTTTCCCTCGACATTCCGGGAGCCGTTTCTAATATGATACCGAACCTTTTTGAGTTAGGGTTGGATTAACTTGCTGGTTCTCTTTCCTTTTGATATGAAGGATTAACGGTTGAGTTATAGATGCATGTGTTTCTTCATGCTTTGAATGAGATGATTGGATGAGCAGAAGAACAATTTCCTGAAATTAAATCCTCCATGTTTGGGGATTACTGTTGGCATCTTTATAATGTTTGGGGATTACTGTTGGCATCTTTATAAACCTAATGTATGATGAGAATTATCTGCAATAAATGCGATTCACTACTTTCCAAATTTCTCTAGGCCTATGCAGATCCTCCATGCGGCCACAGGCATGTGCAGGATTTGAACTAGAAATAAAGTGGACACATCTCAGAGGTTAATTGTTCAAAACATCATGGATTCGGTCATTAGGCAGGGCATTTGTACATTGAATTTAACTGTTGACATGCCCAAAATGTATAGTTCACATGAGCTTCTCAGTTGGTTCGAGTGGGGCACATGTTTCATGATCCGGATAGAGCCATATCATGGGCCTGTCTATGGTTCAAGGTTTGAAATGAGTGTGTTAGCGCATCATTCACCACCGATAACATTAAGTATCATGTATCGCCCCGAATCACCTGGATTGGGGTGTTTCGGGCTGATATGGAGTTGATACAGCCATACCATTCATGGGTTTACAAGCTGGTTTCAACTTTAGAACTTGCTATGGATTGGCAACTTTTCATATAGCAAAACCCTGAAGTGTTTTTCAACTTCAATGTATTATATGCAAATGTGTAATAGGTATTATGCATGCTTTGTACATCAAGCAACATAAATACATGAATTTAAAGATATAATTCAAAATTTTGCGAATTATACACTGGAGAATTTATTTTTATTTTTCCTTTTTCCTATAAAAGTGATAATGAGGGTGTGTTACTAGCATGTTGTCCTAACTATGCTTACAATCGTATGGATCCACCAGTTGCCCTTGGTGATTCAAGTTAGGGCTGTCAATGGCTGGGATATTAAACTCTTCATGCCGGGTCTGTTCAAGATTTTGTATTTAATAGGCCAGGCATGGCCCCATTGACAGCCCTAATTCAACCCAAATTCCGGTGATGCTGTGCATCACCAGATATCCAATCTTAATGACGGTACCAAACCCAACTGCCTACTTCACGCACAATGAGGGCAAGGAAGGAGTGGGAACCAAAAAGATTCCTAAGAAAACCCCACGATGAGCCACCCAACGAACGAAAGAAATAAAGAGTCTCATATGATAATCCAACATAGTGGATCGTTCTGCTGCACACGTTAACCATACATGTACAACAATCCAAATCATCCAACAATTGAGTGTTACACCCACAAACCCTCAGAGGATTATCTTAATCATTTGATCTATGGCCAAGCAACTGAGCAGCTAAAAGGATTTAAAGCCTGTCAACCTGCAATTTCCACTAGCCATAAGCTCATTGTATTAGAATGATTTTGGTTTATGCATCAGCCAATGGGGCCCATTGTGTGGATAGGCTTTTTTCTCCACAATGGACGAAAAAAGCCATGTACCGGGGATGAAAGAGCACTCTAAAATGCATCACAAACAAATTAGAAAAAAGATTGTTCATCTATTGTGCCTTGCTGTAAGATGATCTTGACCATAGGCTAGAATGCATTTGCCAAATATACATCAACCCTTCGTTGAACATTTCCCTAACCAAGAACCATCCATCTGTAGTCCTTGATAGCGTTGGGATCGGAGAGTAGGGCTGAGCAGATGAGAGGTCTCAGTTTCTGCATTACAGGTGTGGTCCACAATGACTTGACCAACTTTACCATTGTGCCTACGAATGTAAACCGGCCAGATTATTGGGCCAAGGAATCTAAACATTGGGATCGCCTTATAAATGGCTTAGATCTGGTCATATCACTCAACTAGCATGATTTTCAGTAGGATATACATGATGGGGCCCACTAATAAAATGTCTTGATCTTGCACACAGATGCCACATTCCATTCGTTTCGTGAGTAATTAAAGCAGGGCTCAAGAAAAATTGGGCATTCAACCATCATGGGCCCACAAGTGGGCTCCCTGGAAATACTTTGCAGACCAACTAATCATGGGCCCACAAGTGGGCTCCCTGGAAATACTTTGCAGACCAACTAACATGCGAGCAATTATCTAATTATACCACTATTGCAGGTGGGCCCCACCATGTAGTGAGCCTTGCAATCCCTACATAGAATTGATTCTTGCCACCATTATGTCCTAAAAACCTGGCCTATTTAATCATCAGGCAGGCCACACCATAAAAAACAGTGGCCAACCACCCAAAATTCTCCCAATGTATGGATCGAAAGTGTGATTTTTCGGGCATCCCACTTTCACAGTTGGGTAGCCCGGCCAGGTTGGATAGTGTAAACTCACAATCTTACGCACACAAGTATTTTTGTCATTTACATGGGTCAACGATTATACATGAGGGGGGTACTGTAATGAAATAAACAATAATTAATGAGGTAGCATAATGAAATGTCAATTTAAACAGGTACTGAGATGTAAATACCATAATTAAGTAGAGATATACAAATCCCTATTGTGTCGAGAGGAATTTCGAGTCTTCGAGATGACCCAACCGACCCGACCCAACCCAACCGGACAAGACATTTAGTTCCCGAGCTTTTAACAATGGGACTTCACAATACCTGCTTATCAAGAACTAAAAAACAGTGTTTCAAGAAGAGAATGCAAGAACTACAGATTTCACTACATCAAAGCCAGTCCCTTGGTAAATAGGCTAGTTGACCCAGGTAGACCCACACATCTCTACCAAGAATATGGACATTTGGAAAGGGGATACCAACATTCCACATTTAATGTGCATCTCTAGCCCACCTGATGAACATAGCTGCCTGATCTTCTTGGCTAGGGCACATTTAACTGTGGGGCCTGCCAAATGAGCAACAGGGATGTGATGGTACATTTGAGAACATGTTAGCCTTACCAATACTCCCAAAAAGAAAAGAAAAAAGAAAAAACGGGGGATTTATGATACTACGGTAATAGCAATGTATGGTAGTTACATCCAATGCCTCTCCACAACCACCGTAGATCCACCAGACTGACAAATATCTAATTTTTTTCTTGGCTGAGATTTACCCATATCCAATGGCTGCAATTGCTTCTGTATGTTAACTACCATAATGCCTGGTACGGTATAATTTCCACAGAAAAAATAAACAAATATCCAACATTTCTTGGATTACCAGCCAACCACCTGCAAAAGCCTCATTGCCTAGGAACCATAAGAAGGCCTGCACAAACAACAGTAGGTGCTCTTATTTCCAGTCGAGCATGTCTAAGAGCCACAACACCTCATTCTCAGAGCTCGCAGCATCACAGAAATCTATCTCAATGCCAAAAACATCAATGACCCTGTCATTACCATCTTCCATGAAAAGCAAGGACACCCATGCCCGGATACCTGAGACAAATGGGTAGACAGGTGAGAAGTCGAGATAGTCAAAGGCAAGTGCACGGAAGGAAGTCGCATCTACGTAGTCGAACACAGATTTGTTGACAATGCAAGCAATCTTATTGGTGTCCTTGCGGCCCACCAACACTGAGACATTGACAGTCTGGCTGAGGGGAATGGTAAACCTCGGCTCCACAGGCATTGTCATCTTGTACTCGGGCCCTTCCAAGTGGATCTTCAGCACGTTGCAGATGCCGGGCGGGGGGCTCTTGATCCCGGTTTGGAGGATGGGACCAGGGACCACTTCCGAGAAGAGCAATCTCTCTCCAGACCATATGTCGATGTAGAATTCTAAGTCATTGAAGGAGAGTCTCGGAGGGAGGAGGGTTCGGCAGCGGTGGCGTTTAGAGAAGGTTTGGAAGAGCTTTTGGTAACTTAACATGGGAGGAGAAGGCCTTTTGCAGATCGAAGGCCATCTTTTGGCACAGAGACACTTCCAGAAGTAATCATCCTGCGCAATATCTCGCCATTGTCGGCATACCCGCATACAAGAAGCTAGGTCTTTACCATCAAGTAGAGGGAAAACAACCTTCAGGACTTCCCCAAATGACTGGTCCTTTGTCATTTTCAACCCTCCACGAAGCAACAAATAGAAGTAATAAGCGAAGAGACAGTTGTTTTCAAGGCATTGATAATTACAGGAATGAGATGGGACTCCACAGTTTCCCTGCAAAAGTGAGGACAGTGCATTCACATATACGTAGTGATGGCTCATCACGTGTGGAAACTCAGCATTCATATACTACAAAAAAAAAAAAAAGAGCGCACTCTAGAGGTACCAAGCAGATGTGGGGCTCACATAATGCATCCAACCCGTCCATTAGATGCATCACCACAGAAAGACCCCAGGATTCAAAAAAAAAAAAAAAAACCCAGTCTCATGAAAAACTAAAGTGGGGCCACAACAAAGGGAATGAGCTGGGATGAAACACCCACCTTTGAACCTCACAGGGGCCCATCTGAGATTCAAAAAAATGATTTTTGGTATGACCCTTCATCTGAAGTGAATGAAGGGTCTTAACAGCCTCAATTATATTATATACAACACAGTGAGCCCCCAACGCTAATCAACAGTGAGCGTTCCTTCTCAATATGTTTCCTATGCTGTGGCCCATTTGAGTTTTGGATCAGGCTGAGTTTTGTGATCTGGATGTTTTTTGAGGTGACGCATCTTATGGACAGGTTGAATTCCATTTAAAACATCACTGGGCCTCACATCCGCCCAGTACCACTGTAATCCTATGATACCAGTACCGCTGTGGCACACCTGTTAAAAAATATATTCATCAAATTGAGAAGAGGTAACAAAAGAAGGCAAGAGATGCCTTGCAAGAGACTAGAGGGGTTTACACATTTCACTCATACAGCATAGCATACCACCATTCAATATGTGATTCCATAGAGTTACACCAACTGCAGCAACATACTAGATTGGAGCCTAGCAAATCATGTTATCATTGGCAGATGGTATGACACCATCTTATATACATAGTTTTTAGATCCAATCAGATCAGAAAATGGTCGAGGCTTAAATGGATGTTTGGATGTTCACCCAATTTCAGCATGCATGATATGCTTTTGTCCGGTGCAACATGAAAAATGGACTGCATTACACTGGCTTCCATATTTGATGCGATCATGCCATGCATCATGTGAAGGGAGTCATATGTGCGTATCGGTCTGTCAAAGGACCGAAAATCAATTGATTGAGTTGTTCACATGTCCAAACACAATTCAGCAGAACATATCATTGCTATAAGACAGTTGTCAAAGGCACGCGTAGTTACTAGCATCTACGACTTTGTAACTTGTTCTGTAAATTTTGTTTATTCATGTAGATTAGTTATTTTATTGGAATTGCTAATCAGCAATAGTATTTTATAATTCCATAGCAACACAAATCAATCATATCCACTATATGGTGAGAGACAAAGGCATTAACACAGTGTCTTATACGTGGTATACTTCATTGTTTACTGTTTTTTTTTTTTTCAAAGCTTTCTATACTTTATAGCATTTTTCTGTATTTACACTTTTTCGATTTTTTAGAGTGGTACGCCTTGAGGCTTACGCCTCACCTCATAAGACTCAACCACCTCAATTATCCCTCACAACTTCAAAAGCCTCGGATGTAAAACATTTTCGTTCTCCAATAATTTCTTCAATGACTTCAAGCAATGTCCAGTGGCTTTATGCTCATTCTATATGCCGCAGTCCCAACCAATCTTTGTTATGATCAGCCAAATGTATTGAAAGTATGATGATAATTGTCAATATTCGTGTATGTAATGATTTAAATATCGGCATTGATGCATGTATCATGCCTTTGGGATATGGAACGTATCGGAAACGCATAGAAAATATTTTGCATGTATAGGGGAGTGCATCGCTATCTGAGGGAAACATTGAGAAACCTTTGGAAAATGTTGCAAACATTTCAATGAAACTTCAGGATATGGTAGAAGAGACATGATGATACACTTGTTCAAAACATTACAAAAAAAAAAAACCTAAATTATGAGCTATCTGATAGAAGTGATGCAATTATATCCATAATGAATTAATGTAACTCATAAATCATACAATACAAAACAAGACACAAACAACACATCGACCAAAAAAAGAAGCAAATGTCAGTCTGTTCCCACTACATCCAACCAAGAGATCCCCCCTGGCCCCTAAAAAGATACCAGGAAAATGAGTTCTTTTTTTTCCAATTTTTTTTTCACTTTTTTATCTCCCACGCACTGCCTCTGTATCATCAATAGTATCGATGATATCAGGGAACTTTATAAAGGAATCCCAATAATATCTTATGATATTTCGAAATACCGCATGATATCGTCGATGCAATGCGATATTATCGATGATACCAGGGAACTTTCCCTGGTTATTTCGTATCAACGACCTGCAATACCGGCCGATATATCAGTCAATATTATCGATATTTGAACCATAGCATGTACAAACTGACAGAAAATGACCTTAGTAAGAAAAGAGATTGATCACTTGTAGTGGTGAATATTCACCATATAGAAGACAAACTTTTAGTACTTGTTCCCTCAATATACAGAACCCCAACTTCCCCCTCAAGCAACCGATCTGAAAATACTCCTTTACTAATTCAATATCCTTAACAATAGATAAGAATAAAGCTACAGAAGAAATAATCGTAGTAACTTAGATGTGGTTCCTAATAAGAGGCAATTTAAGTAATATCAATCGTAGCTATAGACCTCATGGCTCACTTTATATTTTCCCATGCATGTCCATACATGTAATGATTTTACACAATGGATTTGATAGGAAATCCTCAAGCATGTCATAAGCAAACACACTGATTGCAGCTAAACATCATATCAAGAGTGGAACAAGGCTATTTTTACATGGAGTGATGAATAAGGCTATTATAATGATTTTATCGGATATGGTACTCCAACTTACCAGTGTTGTGATATTCACTTCATCTAATCACAGCCAAACAGACGTTAATTGGTCCAAAGAAGAAACAATTCCGTTACGATTTTATTGGGAGAGTGCACATAGTAGTTGGACTTGTGATCGACACTAGGCATAGTATTCCAAAACAGTTATGTGTGCATAAAGGAAAAGGTCACTCCCATCAAGCGATACGGGGCTGAATCAGTCCATCATGGAAGGGGGGAGGTGTGCATATTGACCTATATGGAGCAATAAGCACAGGCCAGGCCCATTTTGAATTGTTTTGATATGTGATATAAACTTTTACAAGTATGTTTTGTAAAACTTTAGTTCATAATCCAGATCAACATGAATATTTAGTTTAGAGGATGTATAAAATTTATTATTTTTGGATTATAAAAATAAGTTTACATGCCTGCATGTGTGTTTCTTCGAATGATAACATAGATTTAACGAAGGCGAAGACACAAATATAAAGCTAAAGGGAGATGATGAGACCATCCACAATCAAAGAGAAATATAAAGCTAAGGGAAGATGATGAGACCATCCACAATCAAAGAGGGGCTACAACCAACACCAACTACTCTACTATTGCTCAAATTGAAGACTTTCTAATCATTAGCTAGTGTAGGAAGAGATCCTTCTGAATTGGGAGTGAGCTATGGCCCGGCTCACAACCATAAACTAAATTTTCAACTTAGATGAATCATCAGATTCCTCTCTTCAAATATTATTGAACTCTCTCTTTCCTAATTTCCCAAATTATAGTGAGTGGCACCAACTTCCACAAGACATTCCCATGAGTATGGAACAGCTTTCTCACCCAGCCTGCAATAAGATTTGACAGAGAACTTGAGGGACCAAGAAACCCCATATATCGATTAAAGAATGACTCCACACAACCCCAACAAACTTGCAATGGATGAAAAAATGATTCCCCAAGTACACATCCTCTCAACACATGATGCACACAATAAGGATCACAATCTTCCTCTCGTCGAGATTTCAGTAGGGAGGATTTTGTTACCCATGGAAATCTAGGCGAAAGCCAGAACTCTAAGCAAAGCCAGGATCCTCCACACCTCAAGCTGGGCTTTTGGAAGCAGACAAAGGTCGAAGAAAGGATTTAGCAGAGAAGATACAGTTTGACGACCATTCCCAGACTTTTTCTCCAACCTCTTTTGTTATCCACTAAGGGGTCACAGTGAACCTCATGTAACTCACCACCTCTTTAATAATAGCAGTCCGCAATTCCACCATAATACAATTATATTTCATGGTGAAAGAATACCACACCATGACATGTTATAGGTGAAAGAATACTACACCTTGACATGTTATATTGTTTACAATTATTTTCAAATTTTCTACTCTTCACCATTTTTCTAATTTTAAATATTTTATAGCTTTAGATTTTGAGCACCTTGAGGCTTACACCTTGCCTCATAGGGCTTAATCGTCTCTACTATGCCTCAAGCATGTTGCTTCCCATGATATGCGCACATATATAGTATGCATGCACACATGCCCGCGTGCATATATAGTACGCACACTATGCAAGCCAAATTTTTTGCCGAACAAAGTCCAGCTCCCAATGAGAAAGACGCAAAAAGTTGTTATTTATGGATGATGGGAGATCTCATCTTTGCGCTTCCTGGTGCGCAGGGGAAGAGTGGGGATGGGTGATGGAAGGTCTTCCCATCACCAAAGTCGCTATCCCGGTTGAATCCAAAGCCATTCCCCCTACATAGTAATGGGGGAGCACTGCTCTGACCAAAAGGGAGATCTACAAACATAGAGGAATCGGAGTGAACAACCATGGCAATAGCAACCCTCTCAGATGATGGAACTATACCCAAAGTTGCAACAAGGGTACTGTCAGTAAGAACAGCATTCACAAATTTTCTAGTCTTCACCATTCTTCTTATTTTAATATTTTATAGCTTCACATTTTGAGAACCTTGAGACTTACAACTTGCCTCATAGCCCATAGGGCTTGATCGACTCAACCATGCCTCAAGCCTCTCAGGACCTTGCTTCTCAGGATCAACTTCCTCCACATCACCCACCACATAACCTCCTTAGGTATTATATCATATGATTTCTCCATATCTTTAAAAACCATGTGTAGGCTCTTCCTTTTCTCTGACACTTTTTATTAAATCTAATTATACTTTTTATTAATTATATAAGTAGAAACATAACTTTGATGGTTAATTGCGTTGGCATGAAGCCAAACTGATTTCTTGAGGAGGCATCATCTAATACTTGGACTGAGATACTATACAATATGTTCAAGCTTTCAATCAGTATGAGTGCGATCTACAGTTTAGTGATACAAACGATTTGTATGATGAGCTTCATAGTGGATAACCCAAGCACCAAAAACTTTTAGACTGGAAGATGTTAGTTTTATTTTATTTGGCCTTCAATTGATTGAATGGGAACCATTGATGTGTTTTCTCTCTTAACTAGTTTCTGTGTTAGCCACACATTTAAAGGCTTCCTACCTTGGAGATTTTGCATGCATGGACCATGAAGAATAGGCCCATTATATCGACAACTTGGATCACCGAACAACAGGCCCCACATGTACAAACGGGAAGCCTGAATAGCAGTGTATGAAACCCATGCTGATGTCTTTCCCATGAAGCATCTAGGCATTCGAGTATAAAGACCAGTATTTTGCTAACTACCTTTGCCTAGCTGACACACTCAACATTGCCAAACAAGTATTCAAACATTTCTTCAAACCCGGACAATAGAAAGCCTGTCAATCCTCGACCAAGTTGTTTTGTTGATCCCAAAGTGACCACAAAGGTCACCTGAGTGAAGCTCTCATATCACCAGCTCTCGCAAGGAGTTTTTACGAAGAGACAACATCATATCACAAAATAAATACCCATCATCGACAATTTAAATATCGCATGTGGCCAATAAGATACACAAGAGTTATTAAATTCACCCATATTGCACAAAAGATTGCAATAAATCACCGACATATAGATACATTGCAAAGTTTTGCCACAAACCTTCATAAAATTCCCTCCTATTGTACATACATTATGATACGTATCGGCGAACATTGCAATACATTCCCTGACCATAAATTCAAAGAAAAACCCCACAAAAATCCATTCTCCTTTTTTTAGGATTTATGAATTATATTAACTCATTTTTTATATAAATTTTTTTTTTTTGGAAAGCGATCAAATTTTTGGAAAGCAAGCGAACTTATTGCAATACTTATGTCAGACAACGCATAGTTTAGGACCGTATACAAAAGAAACTTATTGTGCATACTTATTTTTTGTGATGTTTTTTAGTTCTAATCGTATAGTCATGTGTCTTTCAACATATCCTATAGTTTTAGTTAAAAACTCACAATTAATGTTTCCCTCGAACGGCGATACATTCATTGATGCATTATAATATTTCCCATGTGATGCATCAATATCGATGTATTCAAATCACTACCCATCATGCAAATTGCATCATGGGTACTCGATGTTTAAGCCTGTAGAGATTGTTGAAAATACCTTTCCAAATTCATCTGTTCTATAGTCTCTCTTAAGTTCATTAAACCTAACAACGGAGACTAATAAGGTAGACAGTAGATGTAATTTTTAGCTGAGGGCATCTACTACCTTATTGTCTATGTTGTTCTAATGCTTCAGGTTGAATGTGAACTTCTGAACATAAGCACTCCACATACAGTACCAGGCACTCAATTTCTCACAGGAATTCAAATAACTCAGTGCCTCCTGATCTGAATATAATACAAACTCCCAATGAATAAGTAATGGCACCAATGTTTCAAGGCCTGTTCAACAGCATAAAACTCCACATCGTATGTGGAATACTTCTTTCATGCCCCATTGAGTTTTTTGCTTGAAAAAAAGATGCCACCGGAAGTCCTTCCTAGGGGAGGACACCTCTAATGCCTATGTGAAATACACCACAAAAAACTTCAAATACCTTCTCAAAATCAGGAAGCCTAAGAACTGAAGTTTCTGTCATTTTTTGCATGATTTCTTGAAATGTATTTGATGCTACTTTAGTCCACTCCAATGAACCGGCCTTCATACATTTAGTAATGGGTGTCATGACTGAACCAAAGTTCCAAAAAAACCTTCAATAAAATATCGCTAACCCATGAAAATTCCGAACCTCATGAATATTCTTCACGAGTAGGCCAGTTGATAATAGCCTTTTATCTTTTGAGGATTAGCACTAACGCATTCTACTGAAATGACGAACCCCAAAAAGACCATGCTAGAACTCATGAAGTACACTTCTTCACATGGCCAACCCTACGTTTATAACACTGTCTTCGTTAATAATGACCTTGACAGCCATTCCACCACATGACACTCATGTATGGAAGATATTGGTTTTCAACTGGTCTTCTTGGGCCTCCTTTTTTGGTGTTATTAGAACCCCTCCTAATGACCAACCAACGGTAACTTATTTTCCTTAAGACCATCTATGTCTTCCTTAGGTTCCTGACCGTCGCCTTCTAGATCGCTTTCTTGTTCACCATCCTTTTGGTCTTTAACAAATTTTTCTTTGTACCATCCACCTTCTTGTCCCTCACAGAACTGGATATTGCAAGAAGGACACTGTCACATATGTCTGCTACCGCCACTTTTGAAACTAGTGTTGGTCAACCTCCCCTGAGTTGTCGCAACAGACTTTTTCTTGAACCAACGTTTTAGAAAGAAGAATACACCCATTACTTGTGATCAGGAGTGTCAGAGGCGGAGTTCTAACCAATTTTGTAGTCCCAAGGAAAATTACACACAGGGCACAACTAGTTAAGACACGCTATAGAACTACTGGCAATAGGGCGGGCAGGTGTGTAGCCTTTGGCTTGAAGGATACAGTGTCTTGTCACCTTTTACTACTGTAATTTTCAGGCCACCTGGTACGCTTTGTCCACATTGTTGAGCCAAATGGTTGCTAGTTCTCTTTGAATATCGAACTACAATCCATTGCAATAACGCATAACTTATTACTTTCCCATTTCCGTCAAGAGGTAACGAGCCGGCAATTCATAATAATGATGTGTGTATTCCTTCACAGTCAGATTGTCTTACCCCAATATGAGGAGCTCCTGGAAGAAAGTTGTATCATGATCCACCAGCAGGAATCCCCGCTTCAATCTCGCCTTCATTTCCTCCCAATTGTCTACATCAAAATGCCACAACATTGCAAGTCTTATTCGATAGTATGCCACTGGCCTTGGGCCACACCCTTAAGTTTTAAGGCAGCAAGCTTAGAGGGTGTTTGTTTTTTTATTACATCTGTAAATAGGGGTAAACAGCTATTAATGACTTTTGAAGGGTGTTTGTTTGAGAGGAAAATACCTACGTAATTACGTCTCGAAAGCAAGGTCCAATGCAAGAAATCCAAGAGTATCGGTACCGTCAAAATATGTGGGTCCCACAATGATATGGGTGTGTGATCCACGTTATCCATCTGTTTTACCATCTCATTATAGGGCATGAGCCCAAAAAAAGAGGCAGATTGGAAGCTCAAGTTGACCACACTACAATAAACATGAGGGTTAATGACATCTACCATTGAAAATTGAAACCTTCATAGGGCCCACAGGGATGTGTATCTATCATCCAACCTATTCATAAGATCACAATGGCATGTATGAAGGGTATACACAAATATCAGCTTGATCCAAAACTTCTGTGGCCCCAAAAAGTTTTCAACCTTAGGTGTTCAATTCCCACCATTTCCAATGGTGTGGTCCACTTGAGCTTCAGATTTGCATCATTTTTTGCCCCATGCCCTAAAATGAGCTGGCAGAACGAATGGACGGTGTGGATAAGATACAAACATCATGGTGGGCCTCACAATTTTTACATGTGGAAATTGTACAAATTCAATTCTCTGGAGTCAGGAAGCTTTGCAAACAAGCTCCCTGTCAAAGTCAACCACAGGACTGCTGCTGTAATTACATGGGTAAAAAATCATTACCTATTTACCATGAATTACACTAGAAATGGTAAATGAGAAATCAAACACCCCCTTAATGGCTTCTTCCATTTCATACACGCAGAAATACCAAGCCACTGACTTCAGCCAGTCTTTGAAAACCTTGGGATCCATATTACTATAGTAATTCAGAATCTCAATCTTAACATGGTTGGTGGGATCCACAATGCAAACATTCCACCCTTCTTCTAGATAATTAGGATAATCCTGTCAATGGTATATCAGTGCTCTTATTTCCAGTTGTGTATAGTGATTTTCTTTGACCCTATTGCCTAGCTCATACTTAACCAAGATCTCTAAAATAAGAAAACTCGTAAACATGAAAATCTAATAATACTTATTTCCTAGCATAGAGATATATTTCCTAACATAGAAATTAAAAAAAAAAAAAAAAGGAAAGTAGAACAATCTGAAAAGGGAAATGGGGCCTGTTCTTGCACACACATGTGGAGTATGCACGTGTGAGATGGGGCACAATTGCATGAATTCTTCTTCCTTCTAATTCTTCTACAAAATTAAGAAAAGAATTCAGCACCTTTTTCCGTTTCTTACCAATCCAAACCACGCATGGCGCCTCTCTATCGCCCGAGGGTGTGAAATTAGTATTTTCCTTCACTAATTGTGTAACCTGTCACTGATTTCATGTTGAATTCATTGATCAGATCTAAACTCCAACATAAAGAAAACATACCCATTCGATTCATAAATTCTCTGGAATTCATGAAAATTCCAAATCCGGAAAAATGAATAAATGGGAAAATCCCTAAATTGCTTCTGTCCAACACGCAAATTCAACTTCAATCATCAAAATCAAAGCGAGATTGATAGTGAACCCAAAAAAAATGAAAAACTCGCACCAATGCGCAGAGAATCGAGGCGGGAATCGTGAAAACCTTAGAAAAATGGAAATTTGGGAAGCAAAAGGTACACACCTGCGTTCTGGAATGAGAAAACCCTACAAACCGTTGAAGAGAAGATGAATTTCCTGAAATCGCTGTGAAGAAATGAAGGGAGAAAAAAGCTCTCCAGTCATATCACGTTTCACGACCAATTTCCTCGGCGAAAACGCTTGCTTGCGTGACTTCCGTGGAAGACCGAGGGCACATTCACTGACGTGGACGAAATGAGCACACATGGATTAGATCTAGGCCGTCCATCAGGTGAGGCATACTGTGTTTTTATTGGGAAACAAAAATCGGGCTGTTTAAACACACGGGTGGCTACACTGTAAGAAAAGTTGAGATGGAGGGGGGAATCCGACCGTTCAAATCGTCCAAATTGTGTGTGGGACCACTGCAGTTTTATATCTCATCTAGTCTGTTCATTTAATGCATCGTAGTAAGATTAATGGATTTCCCATAAATCAAGATATTCCAAGACTCATGTGAGGTGGACTACGTGATTTGGAGGTTTTAAGTAAGTTTTTACAATGTTCTCTTTGATGTGGCCTTTTCAGGTATTGAATGTAACTTTTTTATATCATGTATGGTCAAAATATGGCGAAGAACCTGATGGACGGTGTAGATCTGATGTATGTTTATATTCAATGACAGTCGGTGAGCGCAAGTCAGGCATTCCGAATGCCTACGCGAGTCAGGCCAGCGCAGTCGGACGCGGTTTGACGGGTGACCCCAACAACAGCCAGCTAGCTGGTGTCAAATTTCTGTGGGCCCCACCATGATGTATGTGCTTTATCCACGCCATCCATCCATTTTTCCTGCTCATAAGGGCATGAGCCCAAAAATGATGCAGATAAAAAACTCACGTGGACCACACCTCAGGAAACAGTGGGGATTGAAGGCAGTCCTCGTGCCCACACGAGTCAGGCCAACGCAGTCCTTTCGTGAGTTCGTTTCGACACTCTCACGACTCAGGACTGGGTCACATTCTAAGTTCTCTGATGATCGGAACCGTCCATATTGTGGAGGTCCATTTAGAAATTAAAAAGATGGATTTAACTATCACTATCTTTAGATCAATTCAGATCGAAAATTTTCAATGGTTCAAATTCATCTTAAAAATCAGAGTTTAGGATCATCAATGAAGCATAATTTTTGGATAGTACCTTACTTACGTTAGTAACAAGAATATGAACGGCTGAAATCGGCTGATCATCTCGGCGTGTGGGACCGAGTGGCGGTGACTTGTGTCCTGACCGTGAGTCTCGATAGAGGGAAAAGGAAATCTAATTTTCTGATCCAATTTTCCCGTGATACGGCGGAGCTGTAAGAACTGTAATATGGTAGTGCACTCTCCGCAGGACACGTGGCAGTGTAAACTTCAAATCAGGTCCGTTCATATGCAATGCCTTAGCATGGATAGTTTACTCCTTAGAAAATCATTCTCATTGGATAACACTGTTCGTCCGATCTGGGGCCTTTAAAACTTACGGTCGAAAACAAAAACAGTTAACAATCATCTGTGCAGTTGGATGGACAGTATTGTCTTATTCTGAAAACGTACACCATCCGTCCTCGTGCCAGTGTATGCACGGAACCATCGCTGCGTACCCCACCACGTGTCCTATGATGTTGAGCCTCAGGAAGATTACATTGTCCTGTGGAGGTGGTCAGTACGTGAAAGGCCAATGATTCGGGATTCCTATGTAAACGTCATGATGGGCCCCACCTTAGATGGGCCGCGTACGAATATCGAGAGCGGATTAGGTGAGACCCGGCCCCACCCAAGACGGTGCAACACTTACAGTGGAGCCCACTTTGATGTATGTATTATGTATCCATGCCGTTCATCCGTTTTTTCATATCATTATGGGGAATTATTCCGAAAATGAATCAGATCCAATTATCAGGTGGACCATACCAGAAGAAACAATGGTGGTTGACCATCCTACCATTAAAAAACTCTTACGGCGCAAATTAATGTTTCCATAGTGTCTATTTACCATCTAATCTGTTGATAAGGTTACATAAGCCTTAATGAAGGGAAAAAAAAATATCAACTTGATCCAAAAATTTTGAGTCCCATTCATGGTCAATAACGACTGTTTCTTACGGTATGGTCCACTGGATGATTAAATCTTCTTCACGTTTGTCATAACACCCTAAAATGATATGGAAAAACATATGGACGGTGTGGATACACGATACATACATCAAAGTAGGCCCTACGGTCATTCATGGTAAGGGTTGCACCTTCTCGTGTGAGGCAGGGTCTCAACTAATACAGTAATACGCTCTCAGGAATGTCTTGTCTCGATAGCAGATTACCTGAGACCCCGCGCTCACCCAAGACAGTGCGGCCCTTACCGTGGGATTACTGTGGGGCCCATATTGATGTATGTATTATGTATCCAATCCGTTCATCCATTTTTTAAGATCTCGTTTTTCAAAAAATGAAGCAGATTCAATTATCAAGTGGACCATACAACAAGATACAGCAGTTGATTGGCCGTCTTATTGTGAAAAATTTCTTAGGCACACATTAATGTTTCCATAGTGTTGTTTACCACCTAATCTGTTGATAAGGTCAAATAAGCCTGGATGAAGATAAAAACACAAGTATCATACTGATCCAAAACTTTTGTGGCCCATTAATGGTCAATAAACATTGTTTCCTATGGTATGGTCCACCTAATAATTGGATTCACTTCATTTTATGTATAATGTCATAAATTATCTCGAGAAATAGATGGACGGCATGGATACATAATACATATATCAAGGTGGGCCCCACTATAACCCCACGGTAAGGGTCGCACTGTCTTGGTTGAGTCCGAGGTCTCACCTCTATCTCGGAATTGCCATAAACGGATTGGCTGGTGTACCCTATACCTAGCCTGCACACGGTTCGGGTTGGGCCTTATACTAGATCAAACCTAAATATATTTTAAAGGTTCAAGTTTCAGTCCGGGTTGTGATCGGGTTGGGCTGACCCAACTCTAACCCTACCCTACTTGCAAAAGGGTCAACCCTAACCCCACCCAAGCCTATATGCTAAACCGGGTCAAGTCGAGTCGAGTTAGGACTGGGATGGAACATTCTCCATTAATCAGGATGGAACGCTAACCTATAACAGCCCAAATATTCTATTGTATGATATTCTAATCAGTCCAAAGTTCTTTTTATGTGTGCACATCCACAATGAGGCCTTTCTCATTAATGGTTTTGATTGCTGAACAATGGCCCTATTTGAATAAACTGAAAATGTGAACATAATTGTACAATTTTTCGGCCACAAACTCAAGTGGGCCGAAAATATGAGGATTGAACGTCCACAATAAGACGTGGGGCCACAAAATTTTTGAATCAAGCTATTATTTGTGTTTTCAATTCATCACAATAGGAATGACAATATTATGAATGGTATGGATGGCATATAAACATCATTGTGGACCCGAGGATGTTTCAACCGTAGGAATTTTTCAGGTATATTTTTCTTTAGAATACTCTAATAGAACTTGGAGCGGTTCAGGTCGGGCGGAATGGGTCGGGTATACGTGGGTCAAGGTACGAGTCGGTTCGGTCGGGTTTGGCGTGTATCCTGGACCGTACCTAGATTAAAAATGGCCCAGCTACATTCACAGGGATCAGACCCTTTTCTCTGCTGAGTTGGGGCGGATCGAGTTTCTATCGGGTCAGATCGGGCGGGTCAGATCAGGTTGACCTGGCAAATGTGCAGCCCTACCTACACCAGCAACATTGCTGGTGTAGGTAAGTGTCGCTTGCAGAGGAGTGCGTCAGTCCTCAAGCACCGTGACTTTACGAACGACCCAAAGAAGATCAAGTTACGTGGGTCCCACAATGATGGATTTAATATATCCACACCGTCCATTCATTTGGCGAGATCATTTTAGGGCATGATCTAAAAAATGAGTCATATCCAATGCTCAAATGGACCACATCGAAAAAGACGGTGGGGATAATGATTCTCATCATGAAAACATTCTTAGGGTCCACCATGATGTTTATTTGCCATCCAAACTGTTAATAAGGTCACACTGACCTAGATGAAGGTTAAAAACAAATATGAGATTGATCCAAAACTTCTGTGACCCTTAAGAAGGTTTCAATGGTAGATGTTCAATCTCCACTGCTTTATGCAATGTGGTCCACTTGAGCTTTGTTTTCATCTCCGTTTTAGTCTAAATCCTTACAACAATCTCTCAAGATGAACTAACGGTTTGGATATAATAAATACCTCTTAGTGGGGCCCACAAAACTTGCTGACGTTAATACACCAGCCAAGATGGTAGTGTAGGGTAGGCCAGCCAATCCGCTTCCTCTCATTGAAGGGTTAGGCAATTCTGGAAGCGGTCTGGAAGCGGATTGACTGATGTACTGTACACACCAACTTAGCTGGTACATTAACATCAGCAAGTTCAATGAGAGGCCTGCAAATGGCTGGTTAAGTAAACTGAAAAGGTTAGATATTAGATGGATCAAATTTGGATCAGATTCCTGGGAGGAAATTGGGGCATCACGATAGGACTCATAAATCAACGACTCCCATCGTAAGGGAGCTAAGGGCCGGCCTTTCATCCATTTGACGTATCATTCCCGGGCATGAGCCCTTCGAGGAGATAGATCTAAGGCTCAAGTGAACCACACCACAGGAAGGGGGTGGAGGAACACAGATTGCGTCGTGCTTCGCCTGGACGTATTACAGTCCAGGCAGATTTTACATGATATAGTCCATGTGACTTTTAAATTGGCCTCATTTTTCTTTTTCTTTTCTTTTTTCTTTTTCTTTTTTATTTTTTTGCCTCTAGAAGAACATGTAAGAGAATGCACGATGAAAGATGATGACCATAGAAATTGTATGTCTCTATTAATCTAAATAAAAGCATCCCACTGTTAGTACAGTGTCCCATACTGGTGGTCATCCTTCAATGTTAGCCACACCCCTATGTTGGGATTCGGTACCTTGGCTTCAGTGTTGAGACAAGGTTATCTTCACTCAGTCTACCACTGTGCCAAATGTGTGACTGTAACTGGAAAGTTATAATCGATAGACTTTTTTAATCTATATTGGCCACACATATGCAGTACATATACCAATAGATCCATACCGCCTAAATCATTGACTCAACTGTGGATAGAGCCTCACATGGTACATAGACTCAACATCTCGCACCCACCCTCTCGAGCGGATTAGGTGTTACCCGGGGTAACACTTTAGTGAGTGTTGCTCTTACTGTGGGGCCCACCTTGATGATATGTTGTATATCCACGCTGTCCATCCGTTTCTCCAACCCATTTTAGGACTGAATCCCAAAAATTATGTAGATCCAAATCTCAGATGGACCACACCACAGGAAATAGTGGTGATTGAGTGCGTCACCATTAACAATTCCATAACGGCCCATCATAAGGTTTTCCTAATGTTTATTTGCAATCTAACCCTGTTGATAATGTTAAGAAGATTCGGATGAACCATTTTTAGTGGTATGGTCCACCCAAGATTTGGATATTCTTAAGGTTTTGGATCACACCCTAAAATGAGATGGAAAAACAGATGGACGGCATGGATATACAAAAATAAAACAAGGTGGGCCCCACGCGGGTGTTACCTGGGTAACTGTTAATTCGTTCCCCTCGAACGCCAATTCTTAGGGAGCACGTCCAACAGGGACGCAGATTGCGTTCGACCCTGATCGGACCGTCCAACCAGATTGGTGTCTGGGCTCACCATGATGTATTTGTTTATCCATGCCATCCATTTCTTTTCTATAATAATATTAAGATATATGCCCAAAAATGAGCTAGATCCAACGCTCTAGTGTACCACACCAAATAGTAATCTTGGGTTGCATTAAATGCTCAAAGCATTAAATGCAATCTTTGATCCGGTCCACAAAAGTGTTGGATTTGGCTCTTTTTTGGCTCATACCTTGACATAATCTTAGAAAGGGGATAGATGGAGTGGATAAACAGATACATCATGGTGGGCCCCCACACAGATCTGCTCGGACAAAGGCTATGTGGTGCCATGACAAAACATTCACTCAAACTATATGTTTGGTTGGCTTATGTTATGACATCACTAAAAACCAAAGAAGAAGATCTAAAACTCAAATAAAGCCGCAACAAAGAAGAACTAAAACTCGACTGGGCTACAAAATAAAAATTAGTGAGGATTGGAACAAGCACCGTATCCTGGAGCCACCATGACATTTATATATCATCAAACTCCTTAGTAAGGCATCTCAAAAGAAAGAGGAAGGCAGAAGCAAATGCTTATGTCATCCTAGTCCAGAAGCTTGGTGGGTGCTAAAAGGCTTCAGCAGTGGTCCCTCGCTCTGCAGCACTTGAGATTTGGATTTGTTTTAGTTTCTTAGTCATCTTCTAATATGACCTCACCTAATTGATGAACAAAGGGAGCGTTACAAGATATTTTGGGGCTTGTTTGGATTGTTGACTTTCATGGTAATGGGGTGTGGTCCACCGTAAAAAGATAATGATTATGATTGCCAAGGTAGTTAAACTAGATGTAATTGTAATGGCTTTAATTTTTTATATGCTTGTAATGTAATGTTCTGAATAAACACATATAGATACAACTTACCTAATATGTGTTATATCCACACCGTCCATCAATTTTGCAATATTATTTTAGGGCTTAAACCTAAATATAAGCTTCATCTAACACTTCTGTGGGCCACATGAGCTTTTTAATGGCAGGCCTTCAATCCCAACAACTTTTCTGGTGTAGTCAATTTTCATTCTGGATGTGGCTCAATTTTTGTCTATTTCCATAAAATGCTTTCGTAAAATAAATGGACGGTGTGGATATAACACATACATCATAGTGGGGCTTATAAAACTCTACCACATCAAATCACTTTCATCTCCCGATGGATTCGTATGATTTGACAGCCTGTTTATCCATATAGCTACAAAGAGAAGTAATGAAAATTTTACCATACAATACTATGGAGGTGAACAACCCAAACACACCCTAGGTGGGCCTTGTAAAGCTTTTTATATACTCTCTCCATGTCTAGTCTCACCCACTCTCCACGTCAGCACCCTTTTACTCTCAACTCTCCGTCCCCTCTCTCTCTCTTCCTTCCTCTCTTGATAGGACAAGGTTTGGCTAGTGGTCAATGCTCTATGGGCCCCACCATGATATATGTATTTTATCCCCACCGTCCATCCATTGTTGACAATCATTTTAGGGCTTAATCCAAAAAATGAGGCGGATCTAAATATGTGGTGGACTTCACCACGGAAAAGCAATAGTGATTGAATGGCCATCACTAAAAATAACCTAGGGCCTACTAATGTTTATTTGACATCCCACCTGTTGATTAGGTCACACAGACCTAGATGAAGGGAAGAAACAAATATCAACTGGATCCAAAACTTTTGTCGCCGTCAAGAAGCTTTTAATGGTGAGAGTTCCAATCAACGGTGTGCTCCACTTGATATTTGGATCTACCTCATTTTAGGCTCATACAATAAAATGATTTGGAAAAATGAATGGACGGCATGGATGAAACACATATATCATGGTGAGGCTCACATAGCACTGATTAGGTCACACAGACCTAGACGAAGGGAAGAAACAAATATCAGCTGGATCCAAAACTTTTGTGGCCCCAAAGAAGTTTTTAATGGTGAGCTTTCAAATCAACACTGTGTGGTCCCCTTGATATTTTGATATACCTCATTTTTAGGCTCATACAATAAAATGATTTGGAAAAATGAATCTACCGCATGGATGAAACACATATATCATGGTGAGGCTCACATAGCACTGACCACTGACATGCATTGCGTGTATTTAATAAATGGAAATGACATAGTGCATTGTGAGAACCTTTGGATTCAATCCAACGGTGCTTACAGGACGCAGATTGCGTCCGACCCCTGGTAGGACCTTTATGTGTCCGACCAGATCTGTGTGGGGCCCACCATGATGGATCTATTTATTCCTGCTGTCCATCCCTTTTCTAAGATCAAGTTTATGCATGGGCCTAAAACGTAGGCAGATCCAACGCTCCAGTGACCACACCAGAGATGATTCTTGCATTTAATTCATGGATTTAATGCTTTGTGCATTTAATGTTCATTAATGCAACCAAGCTCACTATTTGGTGTGGTCTACTGGACCGTTTGATCTGCTTAAGTTTTGGGTCCATAGATTAACTTGACTTTAAAAAAGGATGGACGGCTCGGATTAACATATCTATCACGGTGAGTCTCACACAGATCTGGTTGGACGCTTAAGGGTCCAACCACTGGGTCGGACACAATCCCCATCCGTGCTTACAAAGGAAACCTTATTAATTGCGCTCTCCTCTCTCTCTCTCTCTCATTACTTGCACTCATTAATCTAATAGTGCCCACCTGCCGAATGCAGATTTCGTATAACCTAGGTGGGGCCCATTGTGATTAAAATCATTCTTAAAACCACTAAAACCATTTGGCGGTGTGGAATCTCCTGAGTTTTTAAATGGAGAAAATTTGTAGGTGTCCATTCATCCTAGTGGGACACATCTTGGTGGACCCCATACACAATTTGGAAAGTTATAGTGGTGAACATTCTATCTCAACTGTTCTTTGTGGTGTGAGCATCTAACCAGCTTGAGTTTTTGTGAACTGATTGTAACTTAAATGGGTGGCATTATGAATGAAGTGCATGTGGGCTGTTCATCTTGGTGGTCCCATAAACATAGTTGTAGAATAAGCTTATTGTACAATTAGGGTTGGTAATGGGCAAGGGTCAGGTAGGTATAACCAGGTATAGATTGTTAATCTGGCCAAGACAATTTAAATAACCAAATTAAAGCCAACCCCAGGCCAGGCAGGAAATTAGCCTTTGATTTTAAGTCATCTTCCAAAGATTTTCAAACCCTTTAGTTTATATAAGTCTTTGAATCTAGGTCATCTTCCAATGATTTTCAGAAATTTTAATTTATATGATGAGTCTCACCAACTAAAAGTACTCAAAATAGATTATTTTAATTCTTTTATAATTTAGCTCTTTTGCTTTGAATTATTCATGTTAGAGTAAGGGTGTATTATGTTTGGGTGGTCTTATGGACTATCATATTTTTTAATGTTTAATTCATATAAATAGAAAAGGGGGGAAATGGGACTCTTTAATACTAAATAACATTTAATCATGTTTATCGGGTATAAAAGTTAGGGTTTGCAAAACCCTGGCATGCATCCCCCTTCTTTGGCCGCCGCAGACTCACATCTGGCAATACTACAACACCACATTCTGCTTCTTACTCTTTCAAGTGACCAAATTCTTTTTCCCTCCAGACAAAAGTATAATATCATTAAGTAGATCACTTATCCATTATGGGACCTTCTTAATCGGCATCAACAAATGTCTCTATAGTAACCTGAAGTAGATCACATATCCATTATGAAATCTGCCCAACCAAAATCAACAAATGCCTCTATTTGAATATGACCATTAACCTAATATAAGATCCTCTGTCCAAATGATTTCTTCAAATATCTGAGAATCTTAATAACTGCTCCCAATGTGCAACTCCCTGTTGGTGCATATATTTACTCACAATGTTGATGGCAAATGCAATATCTAGTTGGATGACTGTAAGATATATCAGCTTACTAACCATCCTCATATATCTACTTGGGTCATGAAATAATTCCCCCTAGTCATCCAATAAATTTTCACAGGTCTTCTTAGGCATATTAGCCTATCTACACCCTATGATGTCGGTCCCCTTTACCAAATCAAGAACATACTTCCTTTGGAAAAGATTAATTCCAAATTTTGATATGACAACCTCAATGCTAAAGAATTAGCAAAGCATACCTAAATCCTTAGGTTAAAAATGCTTCTGGAGATACTTCTTGAGCTCTAAGATGTCAAATGTGTCATTCCCTGTAATGAAAATATCATCGACATATGTCACTCCATGTAATGACAATATCAACGGCATATGTCACTCCATATAATGACAATATCATCAACATATATAACAAATGCTAGCATACCCTTATCATTGTGTTTTATGAAGCTTAAGTGATCAATTTTATTCTGACAGAAGCCATAATTCAGCAGCACTTTACTGAACTTGTCAAACTATGCCCTTGGAGACTGCTTAAAGTTGTAAATTGCTTTTCAAAATTGGCATATGTTGTGCAGCATGCCTTACATTTGTAGGTGCAGAGTTTTGGGTAGACCTGGAAATTCTAAGGTCAACCAAAACTCATTGTGATGTTCACGGTTGATTAGGGAATTCCTGGGTCGATTGTGACTCGTTGTGAAGTTCATAGTCGATCGTGGTGCGACTATCGATTTTGTGTGGATTTACGCAAATAAGGATATTTAAGTCCGGTTTAGATTAGGGCTTTCCTAATTACGAATGTTTTCTCTCTAAGGGCAAGGTTTTGCGAGGTGAGAGGGTTTTCAATGTTTGTAAGAGCTTGGGAAATGATTTTCTCAAGGGATATAGGGTTTCCTAAAGGTGTGCATCGCAAGAGGAGATCAAGTACATTTGTAGCTGAATAAGGTGAGTCTATAAAACTCTAAGGTTTTTATTATAGTGGATTTCTATCGCTTTATGTTGTGGTTCTTTTCCGCAAGGGTTTTCAACGTTAAATATCTTGTGTTCTGTGGTTGCTTGCTTTTTGGTTTAGTTATTTTGTTTATTTGATTGTTTTTATCTTTGTTGAACATGCTTCTGCAAAGCACACAGATTGGCGATGGTGTTAGATCCGAATTTTGTATCTATCGAATAAAGTCACGTACAATGAAATGGAAGAGGTGTCGACTCTAGATATGTAGAGGAAACTAGAAGATCTATATATTGTGAAGTCCCTCACAAATAATTTATTTACAAATAAACAACTTTATGGGTTGAGGATAAAGGAAGGATTGGATCTCTTATAGCACATGAACTCATTTACAAAACTATGTACCAAGCTATTAAGGCTTGGAGTGACGATCGAGGAGAAAGACAAAGCAATGCTACTTTTAGCGTCGCTTGTCACATCATACAATCATCTCATCACTACTCTATTGTATGAGAAGAACACAACGAAGCTTGAAGAATACAGTGAAGCTTAAAGAAATCACTGCGATACTTGTTTCTAACGAGATGAGGAAGAAGTCGAGTGATGAGGACTCTCTGGCGAAAGGGCTAGTCGCAAAAGGAGGTCATGGACGTTGGTGATCCATGGAGCGATGTCGGTCTAACAGGAAGAAAAATGGTAGATTGAAATTGAAGGTAAAGGATGGATGCTTCAATTACGGCATAGAATGACACTTTAAAAGAGACTGCCAGAAATGGAAGGATGACCTGGAAATAGGCTCGGCTCGACTGCTAAGCAGCTTAAGCGGTCGCCTAAGGCCTCCGGTTGAGTGAGGCCTCATATTTTAGGGCCCACTATGAATGTATATGTCATGTCCACATTGTTCATCCATCTCTCTAGATCATCTTAGGGGATGAACAAAACTGAAATATATCGAAAGCTCAAGTGGACACACCACAGGAACCAGTGGGGATGATGACTTCTACAGTTGAAACCTTCCTAGGCCCTGCAATGATATTTATTTGCCACCAACCTGCCTATAAGGTCACACAGACATGGATGGAGGGAAAAAAATATTAGCTTGATCCAAACCTCATGTGACCCAGGAAGTATTCAATTATAAGTGTTTAACTCACATTGTTTTTTTGTGGTGTGGCCCACTTGAGCTATGCTTGAATTTTAGGCCCATGCCCCAAAAATGAGCTGGTAAAATAGATGGATTGCGTGGATAAGACACATGTGTCACAGTGGCACCATAGAGTTAACTCATTACGCATAGTGTACTGAGTTACTCAGTACACAGCCCACTTCCATGATCCATCTGCAGCCACGGCACCCAATTCAGTGGGCCCACTGGACACGGATTGCGAGAGCAGATTAGTTCTAGCCCTAACTGTGTGACCCACTTTAATATATGTATTGCATATCCATGCTATCCATCTATTTTTCCAGCTCACTTTAGCGCATGATGCCAAAAATGAAGCTGACACAAATCTCAAGTGCACCACACCATAGGAAGCAGCGGCCATTAAACGCTAAGCGTTAAAAATTCCCAAGGGCCACCGTAATGTGCATTTGCCATCTAACCTGTTAATAGGGTCACACGGACCTAGATGAAGGAAAAAAAAATATAAGCTTGATCACATAAAAGTTTTAATATTTAATCACCATGGTTTACTTATGTGTCGTCCACCTAAGAAATGTATCTGATTTATTTTTGTGATCATGACCTAAAATAGTTTGACAAAATAGATGTACGAAGTGGATATACAATATATACAATAAGGTGGGGCCCATGTTTAGGGCCGCACTATGTTGGGTATGGTCAGGACGCACCTAATCTGTCCAAGGGGTGCCTACTGACACTACTCTTTAGGCCCACCATGATGCATGTGTATTATCCACACCATACATCCATTTTGCAAGCTCATTTTAGGGTACGAGCCCAAATACAAGGCGAATCAAAATCTCAAGTAGATCACATTACCAGAAAACATCAGTGAATGAACGCCTACCATTAAAAACTTCTTGGGGGCCACAAAAGTTTTGGATCAAGCTGATGTTTGTGTTTTTCCTTTATCCAGGTCTATCAACAAGTTGAATGGAAAATAAATATCACACTGAGCTTGTAGGAAGTTTTTAATGTTTGTCGTTCAATCACCACCATTTTCCCATGGTGTGGTCCACCTTAGATTTTGATATGCCTCAGTCTATGGCCTCATGCCCCTAAAATAATTATCCAAAATAGATAGACAGTGTGGATAAAATGCGAAGCTGGGCATAGTGTTAGTAGGCAATCCACATCCTAGCCCAACTTAATGTATGTTTTGTATATCCATACCCTTCATTAGTTTTGCCACCTCATTTTAGGACATGGGCTCCAATACCATTTTCTTTTTATCCATGTGCTCATCCAATGGCTCGTAATAGTTGGAAAAAACCTTCTCCAAGGACTAAATGCCATCCAATTTATCCTTTTTTTCATAGTATTTTTATTATATAATTATTATTTTTAATTAATATATTTTTATTAATAATTTAAATTAAAAAAAAGCCTCATTTGGATCCTCGCCTAAGGCCTCAACTTGCCTTGAGACAAGCCCTGCCTGGAAAGCAAAGGAAAAGGGAACACAGATGAATCAGATAGTGTAGCAGAAGAGAGCCCAAAAGGAGACCTCCTCTCTATCTCTTCAAGTGCGAGCCATCTCTCAGACATATGGATTCTTGACTTAGGATATTCGTATCGCATGTGCGCAGATAGGACTTGGTTTGATTCCTACAAGTCTTATGATGGTGAAAGTGTTCTAATGGGTAATGACGCAATATGCAAGACTATCAGGATAAGGACCATCAAGGTAAGGATGTTTGATGGAGTTGTACGGACTCTAGGTGATGTCGGGCATGTCCCATATCTGAAGAAAAAATTGATGTCTTAAGGCTTTTAGATATGAATGGTTGGACGCTCACCGCATCCGGCAGTGTAATCAAAGTTACCAAATGTGCAATCAAGGTCACCAAAGGTGCAAAGGTGTTAATGAAGGGACATAAAGTTGAAAATCTATACAAGTTGGTCAGGAGCATGGTTATGGGTGAGGCCGCTACCACCTCACATGCAGAATCCAACACAGATGATACAAATTTGTGACATATGTGGTTAAGGCATATAAGTGAGAGGGGCATGATGGAACTCCACAAATGAAAATTGTTAAAGGGAGTTAAGGCATGCAAGGTGGATTTTTGTGAGCATTGCATCCTAGGCAAGCAATGTAGGATAAGGTTCAACACGGCTACACATACTAGCAGTGGGTTGCTTGATTATATACATTCTGATGTTTGGCTCTAGTGATGGTACCGTCTAAGGGAGGAGCACGATACTTCGTAAGCTTCATAGATGATTACTTGAGGAATGTTTGGGTCTACTTCATGAAGCATAAATCTGAGGTGTTCGCCTAGTTCAGGGAATGGAAAATGGAAGTAGAGAAGTAAATCGGGATACAGGTCAAGTGTCTCAGGTCAGATATTGGTACGAAGATAAACATGTGGGATTCATAGAATTCTGCAAGGAACGGGGCATCATAAGGCACTTCTAAACTCCAAGGACCCCACAGCAGAACGGAGTGGCAAAGTGGATGAATAGAACTCTATTGAAGAGGGCAAGAAGTATGCAATTGCATGCAGGGCTATCTAAAAGCTTTTAGGCTGAAGCGGTGAACACGACATGCTACATAGTAAATCGGTCACCATCTACAGCGCTGGACTCCAAGGTTGAAGAGGAAGTCTGGACAGGTAAGGACATCGATTACTTAGGATTGAAAATCTTCGAGTGTCCAAAATATATTCACATGCAGAGTGGACAAAGGTCGAAGTTATATCCAAATTCTAGGAAGTGCATCATTCTAGGGTATGAGAAAGGTGTTAAGGGCTACAAGCTTTAGGATGCTGACTCACAGAAAGTGGTCATTAGCAGGGATGTCATCTTTGCTTAGGCATCTATGTTAAAGGCTAACAAGGATAATGCAAGGAAGTCAGAAATAAATGGTGATGCAGAGAGATTGTCAGTGCAAGTGGAGCCAGTTGAGCAGGTTACTAAAGATGAAAATCAACAATAGCAAGACACTGAGCAAAATAATCAGCAAGATACCCAGGAAAATATAACCAGGAATATAGAGAAAAGAACCATTAGAACCCTGGTTCAATATAGGTTCGAAGATATAGTGTCTTTTGCATTGTTCACAGGTAGTGGAGATCCCTCCACCTTTTTAAAGGTTAAGTCTAAAAAGGATGGCGACAAATGGATGTCGGCCATGGCAGAGGAGATGGAATCTCTCTATAAGAATCAGACATAGGAGTTGGTGGAACTTCCAAAATGTTATAGGGCCATAGGGTCTTCAGGAAAAATGAAGCATTAACAGAGAAAGATGGCAAAAGGTACAAGGCTAGGCTCGTAGCAAAGAGGTTCTCACTGAGGGAATGATTAGATTACAATGAGGTTTTCTCTCCGATTGTTAAACATACCTCAATTGGGGTGCTACTGGTAATGATAGTGGAATCCAATTTAAAATTGGAGCAACTCGATGTGAAGACGACATTCTTTCATAAGAGCTTGGATGAAGTCATTTACATAAAGCAGCCTGAAGGATTTGAAGAGCTTGGTAAGGAAGGCCACGTGTGTAGGCTGAAGAAGTCATTATATGGACTGAAGTAGTCTCTGAGGCAGTGGTACAAGTGGTTTGATTCCTACATGATGGAGATTAGGTATAACAAGTGTGAGTACGATTACTACGTATATTGTAGGGTGCTTAAGGACGAGTCATACATTCTACTGATGCTTTATGTAGATGATATGCCGATTGGTGCAAATGATAAGAAGAGATAATCTTTCTTAAGTCTCTTTAAGCAAATATGACATGAAGGATCTAGGCGCTGCGAAGAAGATCCTAAGCATGGAGATAAGCAGAGACAGAGAGTCTGAAAATTGTGGCTTTCTCAGGAGAGTTATGTGCAAAACATGCTAAAGAGGTTCCACATAGAAGGTGCTAAGCTAGTTAGCACACCTCTAGCAGGTCACTTCAAGTTGTCAGTTAGGTGTGTCCAAGTACAGAAGTAGAGATTTCAAAAATGTCACGGGTGTCGTATACGAGTACAGTAGGGAGTCTAATGTATGCAATAGTTTGCACGAGGTTAAATGTTTCACAAATAGTCAGTGTGTTTAGCAGGTATATGGCGAATCTAGGGAATGAGCATTAGAATGTTGTTAAATGGACTCTCAGGTATCTTAGGGACACAGTCAACATTGGAATCATGTTCGAGGGACATGGAGTTTCAAGTGAAGTTGTAGGCTACGTGGATTCGAACTATATAAGTGATCTAGACAACAAGGGGTCCATTACGAGATATATTTTCACATTAGCAGGAGGACCGTTATTTTGGAGATCTACGTTATAGTCTATGATAGCGTTGTCTACAACCAAGGCTTAATACATGGCTGTGACGGAGGTGTCAAATGAAGCATTGTGGTTAAAAGGTCTGATAGGAGAAATTGGGCTGAAGTAAGATGCGATTTGGTTTTATTGTGATAATCAGGGTGTTATCCATTTGGTGATGAATCAGGTGTATCATGTGAGAAGCAAGCCGCTACAATCCAAATATTGCACACCCAAGTGTAGATAGCGAAGCAGTAAATACTCAGTGAGTTCGAGGTCAAACCATAAGGAATTGGGGTAATAAAAACACTTAATTGAATCAGTTTGGAGGGGAGATAAAATTTGGTTTATCCACGTGTGATAATAAATGAAAATAAGAAAAGGCTAAGGCATTAGGGATCCACCTTTAATTAATCTAAAATGTTTGATTTATTAATTCAACTATAACTCAACTGAAATTAAATAAGAATTTTTTCTAATTGAAAAATGAAACGGTTAAATCACTTGCATATTTCATAAAAGATACAGATCCCAACTGACTAATTTGATCATAAAGGACTCTTTGTTTGATCGTAGGGAATTCCAAGCATCCACTGTGCCCGGGGTCAACAATAAATCAAAGAATTTTATAGATCAACAACTTTGTTAAAATAAGTCAATCGATTGAAGATCACAAATTCATAAGATCAAATGCATACTTACAAGATAGAAGTCTTTGATTGATCGATCCAACCATTAAGATTTCGTCAATCGATTGCAGAAAATCCAAAGTATCCATAATGCCTAGAGCCTATAGTGGATCAAGGAATTCTACAAATTGATAACTTTGGCTACACTAGCTCATTGACATAGAAAATTCTAAGCATTCATTGTGTCTGGAGTTTTCAATGGATCAATGACTTTACCGATCAAGAACTAGTTAATTAATTCACAAGGAATTCCAAGCATCCATCGTGCCCGATGTTGACGATGAATCAATAAAGCTTGTAAATCAATAGCTTCCATCGAGGTAGATAACCGAATCATTCAAACAAAGAACTCCAACATTCGTACCTCCATTATTGAATCGAGACAAGACAAACCTTAAAAATTTACCAAAGGTTTCACCCCTAGCCTTAGATAGGAGTTTAGCCAACAGGTGCTTAAGGAAGGCAATGTAACTTTAGAGAAGATTTACATAAACATGAATCCGGCAAACATGCTCACCAAGGTGATTCCTGCAGAAAAGTACAAGTTCTACGCAACTTCTTTGGGATTGGCGAAGACAATAAAGATACAGTGTGCATAAGAAGCAGTGAAGCTATGATGAAGTAGAGATGAAGGATGAAATAAATGAAGAGTGGTGTCGGTGATTGAAGCCTCGATGGAGATTGTTGGTGGAGCTTTCAACCTGAATAAGTCTGGGGGATATCAGCGACAAACCGATGTGGTCAGGCGATCGAAAATACCTCATATTTGTTGATCTTTGGACACTCTGAATCTGTAGATCGAGTGTCGTCAGTCACCCGACGAGATCGGATCGAGCGTCTGAAACTCCTCGGTTTTGTCTGTGAACTCTCTGGACTGTTATGGAGGTGTTCGGTCGCCCGACAAGGTCGGGTCGGGAGCTCGACGACGGCACAATCTATTCAATCTGTTTAATCTGTTTGCGTTGTTTGTTTCTAATTTTGATTTTTTGGCTATATAAGCTGAGTGCAATCGGGATTAAGGTTTGGAGCTTGAGTTTTCTCTTAGGGTCTTTGTTCTGGGTTTGAATCATTTGATCATCTCTTGTAACTTTTGATTTATAGTGCATATCACTTTGTGCCATGGTTTTTCCCGCAAGGATTTCTCCATTAAAAAATTAAATTGTCTTGTGTTGAATTTGCTTCATGTGATTGTGTTTTTTTCATTTGATTCTATTATGTGCTTCCGCAAGTTCCCAGCAGCAAGTGTTGCGCGCTGTCAGACGTTGATTGAAGGAGATCTGCTGCTGGGCTTGGACGTTGGAGCTGCCTTGCTGATTGCATATGGTGAAGACGTCCATGTGTAGAGATGATGGCTTTGGGTCAGCACGTGTGAAAAAATGTGTCCCAGCTGCTGGACTTGCTGAACGTGAGAGACGAAAGGGAGAGACTCCTGCTGGACGTGTAGCTGCTTGATCTTGCTGAATGCACGAGTGAAGTGGAGAAGGTGGGGTCCACTTGTGGCTGTTGCTGGCCTTGGATAGAAGCTGATGATGTGCTCTCTGGACGGCCGTTGATGCCTGCCACGTGTGGAGGATGGACAGTGCTGTATGGACGTTGATGGTGGGGTCCTCCTTGATTTGCAGGTGCTGGACGGTGCACAAGAGATGGGCTTTGATCGTCCACCATCTAGTACTGGACGGTTTTTGCTGCTGCAGGGAGGATGGACTGGACGGTGATCTTGAAAGTGGGACGTCTGATAGATGTTTTGGATGGCTGGAATCTCCCTCTACTGTTGCAGATGAACGGCTGATGGAGCTGGAATGATGGACGTACGGTCAGCATTGGATGGGGGCCTGGAGTGAATACGTGAGCTGGCTGTTGTGGAACGTCCATCAGCACGTGTGCTGGTCTTGAGACGTCCAGCTGGTGATGGACGGTAGCTGATTTAGGCTGGTGACCTTCATTGCTGGACGGTTGTAGTGGACGGCTGCAGTTTGCAGCTGCCTGGGAGGCTGCACGTGTGGTCAGAGTGGGAAGCCTCCAGCTCTGGACGGTGATGACGCGTGAGATAGAGGTCTGCCTTGATCCCTTGTTGAGCACGTGAGGAAGGAAACAACCTTCATAGCTGTTGCACGTGTGATGAGAGCTGAAATCCACCCTTCATTGCAAGAACGTTTGATGAATGGGGGACTCTTTAGCTGAACACGTGTGAGATTGGATGGTGTAGATGGACAACCCTTAGTGTCAGACGTGCTGCATATGTGAGATTGGAAGGCTGCATGTTGGGTTGGTTGAGATGGTCGACGTTGAACGTATGGTGTGGACGGTCTAGATGACCCAACTGATCAACATGAGCAACCTGGATTTCCCAAACGCGCAATTTAGACTTTTGGATTTGTAACGTCCTCACTCTATCTCCACCGTAGAAAATGGTTCAGCCCACGATTTTTATGGCTCGGTTTTCTTCGAGATTGCCAATTCGCTTGATATTGAGCTTTAAACATAGTAAAAGCTCGCATCATCTTCAGCCTCTAATAACTCTTGCGCAGTGAAAATTTGCCAAATAAGGGTTAATTAATCAAAAAAATAATGATAATGTTCTCAGCAACTAAAGTTAATTATACAAAATTAAGTACTCATAACAAGCACATCTACTTGAAATTCAATAAGATACAAAAGCTCATTACTTCAAGAGAGATCTAATTTCAGAAAATTCATATAGATGAGAATGTTGTGGATATGTTGACAAAGTCAGTAACCACAGAGAAGTTCAAGCACTACTTGAGCTTAATCAATCTCACTAGCCATTAATGAGATTTGACACCCTTGCACAGGGGTACGGATGGAGCTGCATTCCAGGTGGAGGGAAGTAATGAGCGGTCTACGTTCAAAGTAGCAGTTACACGGGAGTTCTTCAAGGTGACTTGGAAGAATGCAAGTCAAGGTGGAGATCGTTGTGCAGAATGCCTTACATTCTGATTATATAGAGTTTGGAGTCAACTAAAAAATTTCGAAGTTTATTGAAACTCACTGTGATATTCACGGTCGATCGGGAAATTCCAGGGTCGATCGTGACTCTCTGTGAAACTCATGGTTGACCGTAGTGTGACCATTAGAGGTGGGCAACGATCCGAGCTGGGCCGAGTTAGCCCTAGTTTGGTTTGACTTGTTTTTTTGTCACCTAGATTGTGGATTGGCCCGGTTTGGGTTTCAAGCTGACCCATGCGGCCCGAGTTTGGTTTGCTCTAGAAAAATTTGGTTCAAGCCGGGATCGGTTTGTTTGAAAATTTCGAATTAGGCCAGGCCGAGTTCGAACAAGTGGCGGCTCTCTTTTTTTTTTGTTTATTTAATTTTTTAAAAAAAATTAAAAAAAGTTCAAAATAACAAAAAAAATACAAAAGTATCTTACTATATGATGTTTAACATCCTCCTAAGCAAGAGTGCAACGTCGAAATAGACATGAAGAGCCTTTTTCAAACAAAAGTACACAAGCATAAATTTACAAGCGCAAGGAAACAGTGTGCATTCATGTATATGTATTATGTATCATCCACGTCGTCAAGTATATGTATTATCCACATCATCTATCCATTTTTACATATCATTTTAGGACATGATCCCAAAATTGAATCATATCCAAAGCTCAAGTGGATCACACCACAAGAAACAGTGTGCTTAGAATCTACGAGCCGAATCAAATCAAGATCAATCAAACCAAGCTTCGAGTTGAGCCAAGCCGGTACTACCCTAGTTTGAGCTTCGTTTGTTTTTTTAAACCAGCTTGACGTCAAGGCTTGTTTTGGTTTGAACTTCTATTCAAACCAATCCAAGCCAAACTTTTTCAAATCAATCCGAGTCAAGCTTTCCAGCTGGCTTGGTTTGTGCCCAGCTCTAGCAACCATCAATTTTACGCGGATTTGCACAAATAATGATATTTAAGTCCAGTTTAAATTAAGGCTTTCCTAATTACAAATGGTTTATCTCTAAAAGGCAAGGGTTTGTGAGGTGAGAGGGTTTCCAATATTTGTAAGGACTTTGGAAGGAATTTTCTTAAGGGATCTAGGGTTTCGTAGAGGTGCTCATTGAAATTGCAGTGTGCACCGCTATTGAGATAAGCTTGAAGGTATGCTTATGTCCTAGAGGGGGGTGAATAGGAATTTTTACAAATTCCTTGTCAATTAAAAACTTTAGTGTATTCACAATCCAATTTACCAATTAAGACTAAGTAAATGCAAGTAAATAGATCACACAAGATCTTTCTAAATTATTAACTATACTAAAACAAGCATTTGATCAAACAGTTGATATGCATGCTTGTACTAAGCATTCAAGGATTTCATATGAGCATTTTGTCAAACATGAGATGGGCATTAAGTTAAGCACTTATAGAATCAATCTCAAAACATAATAATGGACAAGATGCATTCACGACATTACATACGATGTATAGTGGTTCGAAGATGAGTCTACTCCACTCCCGGTTCAAGTACTCAACTCCTTTGAGCACACCAAGCATTCACTGTCAGAGTTTTTAAATGAGGTTCACCTCTCAACCTTTACAACCTACACAAGGTCTATTCATACACAAGGACTCCTCAAATCCTACACAAGGACAACGCATGTATTCTCTCGTGTCGGAGGCCTACACAAGGACTTCCATGTCCTACGCAAGGACACACACGTCCTACTCAAGGACAACTTTGAGATTGGGTCACAATTTCTAGACCCCAATCTCAACAAGAAGGGGGAATCAACAAATAGACTCTATAAGCTTAAACACTTACAAAAGATGAACCCCGATTCAACGTCATTAAGTAGCTTCAGCTTCCGCGATGCTTCAGCTCCTCTCCAAGCTCCCACGATCAGCTACCAATGTATATGATGATCATAAACTAATGTCAGGTAGGTGGGAGAAGGTATTAATATTCCATTTGCCTATTTCAATGCAATGGTTAATGAATGAACTACCAATCTGATCATTCAATGGCTATAAATGACTTCAAGTTGAAGTTTCAATGATAGGGATAGCCATGAATGCTATGCTTGAGTTCATTGTTCAAACCAAGCTTTGAATACTCAATGTAGTGCCATTAATGTCTAGGTTTAAAAGATAAACTCAAGACAATGATAACCAAAAGAGATGAGGTAAAGCTCTTAAGTGCCTCTCTTAATGCTCTCAATGGGTGTGCAAAGGGATGTCATTAAAGGCCTCAAGATATGCCTTTAGGCCCAAAAATGAGCTCCAACGGATATAAAACGATCACATTCCGACCTATCACAGACCCCTGAGGACCGGTCGGATTTGAGCGTCCGATCGGTCTGACGACCGGTCCTCAGACAGGTCTACGGACAGCCAGAACATGAAAAGTTTTCTTTAAAAACTTGCTGACCGAATTTTTCTACAGCCGACCGGTCGTCAGGCTTAGTGCATGGCCTGATATAGGGTGAAATTCATCATCTTTTCAGGTGCACAAGGAGATGGTTTCCTTATGTGTTCCAACCATTTAGCACCTACACAATGAAGGTTCAAGTCTAATCAACTTGACCTTTAGTCCGTGGATCAAATGGCAATCTTAAGCATGATTTGAATGCCATAGATTAGGGTGTTTTGGAATCCTATAGGCAGTCTATATACAACTTACCTTCCAAGCTTGTTTTGGCTTGAACTTGAGTGCGAAAAGCTGCAACGATCTTCAAGTCTTGAGTCTTTAATGTTCGTCAGGGCTCACAAGTCTTGACTGACTCATACGCTCACGCAATTGACAATACAATGCATGATTCAGTGCACTAACAATCTCCCCCTTTGTCAATTACGTGACTCTCACGCAATTGACAATACAATGCACGATTCAGTGCATTGACAATCTTCCCCTTTGTCAATTACGTGACGCTCACTGCAATTGACAATACAATGCACGATTCAGTGCATTAACAATCTTCCCCTTTGTCAATTACGTGACAAAACACAAACTAAGACAGTTCATGATCTCCATATCATGAATATCCCAAAACAGAAATACTATTACACCCAATTACATGTCAGTACAAAATTTACTAATTAATCTTTACAAAATGACATGAACAGACTCGAAATGTCTTCAATTTCTCTCCCTCAATACCTACACCTTAGACAACCTGCAAAAAGATATAAATTGGCTTCTTGGTGGGATATAGTTATCCCCCTTTTTATCAGTGATTGACAAAGGTTAGCTTGCACAAAAATATGCTTATAAGAGCAGCGATATTAAACCATGAACAATAAGCGATAAAGCGCAGAAAATATGTCAATCGCACGATCAAGGAAAAAGATAGAACATCAAAAGACATGGGAGAAAAGAAGCAACATCTAGGAACATAATATACATTTAATCATTACGCACAAAGGGCCTTTCGCCCAATCAACCAACCACCCCAATAATCATGTATATCACAAACGCTAAAAACCTTCACCTACATATGAACACAAATGGGCATTTTGCCCTAGCCACCCAACCTTCCAATAATCAGATTTTCATTTAAAAACACATGCTCATATGATTTATGGTGAAGAAATAAGTGATAGGCCACACAATATTGGCCTGTAGCATTAGTCCAAAGGACATAGAAGCCCAATCGGGCAGTCTTAATAAGGCACAAGACTCAGAAAGAGATATAACTATAAATCATCACATAAAGCACAAGTATATAATATAGCTGAACCAAAATGGACAAGAAGTCCAAGCATGTACATGTGCGATAGACAGCTACTGACCCAAGAGGATGTATCTAATCAGCTCAAAGAAAAGAAATCCAATATATACGGTCATAAATAAATATAACTGTAAAGCTCAATCATCAAAGGTAAAACCGTCATCCAAAATATATAAGGATATAACATGACGAGCGACTAATGTCTTTGGTCACCCAAAAAGATACTCCTGACCAAGACACACGACACATCATTTCACGATACTAGAAGTCAGTCCCATTACCCAAATCTGGTGGCGGCACATCGCCACGAGCAGCTCACTCCCATGCCTCTAGATGCCTGTTAATCTAAGCTAAGCAGGCCACTATAGCCTCCTATTGAACAAGGAGAGTGGCCTGGCCCTGAAGCAGCTGAGAATCGGTCTGTTCCATCTTATCCAATCTCCACTCGATCCAGTTAAGTCTGTCACACCCCAAACCCGGGGACCGGGCTCACTAAATTCCCGATCGCTGACCTTGGTGCCAACAGCCTCCGTAATACCCCATTCTCGGCTCCTAGCTCTCATATGTCAAGTTCTGATCCGGGATCCCACCAGGAGGATTTTCAGGGTGAATTTTTTTTGTAAAGGAGTATAATCAAAACCATAAAACATCATCAGATATCCACTAATAAGCTTATTGAGTACAGTGCTGGAAAGGGAAATACAAATGTAGCAAAAGCCCAAAATAGCAGGTACATGAACTGCGCTCAACGTTGCTGATGTGCTCTAGTACCTGCAGCGTAAACAAACGTGCATAAGCTTCCTAAGAAGTTTAGTAGAGTACGTGTGTGCTCGTGTGATGCATATGATAAGTATACAGATATCAGAGTAAGCCAAAGTAATAGAGGACTAAGTTACCAGGTTCATAAATGCCATCAGCCCTCCCAAGGCTATGTGATGCAAAGGCCTACATGGCCGGGTGTTACATGCTAGAGATGCAACGCAAACACGTCAATCCTCAACTAATCCACATATCAAAATGGTTCTCATCCGGGACATCACCGGGGTCTAGTAAACTCTGATACTGGCTGCCGCACATCACGCGCATAACCAAGTGAGTAGAAAAGACCTCACTATCCGCCTCGTCAGTGGTATGTCAATGCCCACCCGGCTCGCCAATAGGTGGACCCATTCCATGAGCTGGTCAGACTCGACCTAGCTTATAGCCCACTGCACCCGGGCGGATAAGGTCACACCCCTTTCCAACCGACCTCAACACAGTGGGAGACGTGGCCTATTGGTATTCGGGGCTCGGGCGCTCATGTTATTCACTCGGTCTCGACGTTGGAGCATCCTACTGGTACCACAGGGTTTAGGGACTTTCACCCAAGGACATCCATAGCGCATACGTGCTAGAACATGTTTCCGGTGTCCATCACTGCCAACCACGATGTGACTATGGTGGCCACCACCCCGATGCTGCTAGGGTGTGAAGGCGATCGTGACATACATAATGCGAAATGCATGAGTCATACAATCCAAGTCATGCACCAAACTTATGCATACTGCGCAATCATGTGGGGCAACCCTGTCTCGCACGGGTCCCCTAAGTATAACAAGCCAACTAGCATATGCTATGATTAATCGTGATCCATAACAGGCATACAAATGATGCGTATGGGCATATGAATCAGCATGGTATTCATTATACTAAGCATATTATCAGTGTGAAGTATCCAGCTAAGTATACTAGCATGTTACCAGACATATCATGAAATGCTGGCCTTAAATGGCCCAATATATATACAGAGAGTGGGACCTGGACTGTGACCCCATTAGAAATGTAAAGGTCTTCGTGGCATAGCCCACTTGAGACCACATCGGCCCCATACTTGGGCCTGCACATACCAAATCGGCTGACAAAAATAGGTGTACGGCATGGATAAAACATATCTATCAAAGGAAGGACCATGGTGGGCCCCGCCCTCTGGTCGGATAACAAATATACATATCTGTCTTAGGAAGTTTCAGTGGTAGGTATTCAATCACCACCATTTCTAAGTGAAACCCACTCAAATTGGACCCCACGCATCCGTAAGACGGTTGGCATGCTATACATTGCATCCATCAAGGTGAAACCCAAAGATTGGCCCAAAACCTCTATTTGGATGAAAAGTAAACACTAAAGTGGCCCCAAGGAAGTTTTCAATGGTGGGCATCAATGACCACTATTCCCTGCGGGTGTGGTCCATCTGACGTTTGGATCTGCCTCATTGTTGGGGCCATATCCTAAAATGGCATGGAAAAATAGATGGGCAGCACGAATAAAACAGATACATCATGGTGGGACCGACAGGGTGGGCCACCTGCTGGGCAGCGTGGTACCCAGCTGGGTCTCAGGAAGTTTTGGAATCAAGTAGATATTTGTGCTTTCTCCTTCATCCATATCCATGTGATCTTATGAACAGGTTGGATGACAAATAAACATCACTGTAGGGCCTGGGAAGGTTTCAATGGTGGAAATCATTATTCCCACTGTTTCCCGTGGTATGGTCCACTTGACATTTGGTTATGCTTAAATTTTGGGCTCAGCCACTAAAATGAGCTGGAAAAACATATGGACGGAATAGATAAAGCACATACATTCTAGGTGGGTCCCACGAGTGGGCCACCTGCTGGGCAGCCCAACCAGCCCACGGCGCTGGTTGCTGCCAGCGCCCTCTCCTTCTTCTTTTTTAATTATTTTATTTTTTTATTGATCTCATCAAGTGGGGCCCACAGAAGCTTTCGATCAAGCTGATATTTTTATTTTCCCTTCCTGCACACGTGTGAACTCATGAACAGGTTGGATCTCAAATAAACATCATGGTAAGGCCGTAGGAAGGTTCAACGGTCTGGTCACTGTCCCCACTGTTTTCCTTTAAGTGGGGCCCTCTTGAGATTTGGATCTGTCTCATTCGTTAGATCATACCTTAAAATGATCTCCCCAAATGGATGGACGGTGTGGATATAGCACAAGCATCATGGTGGGACCCATGAAAGTTGGTGACGTCACTACAGTAGCGAGATAGCTACTCAACCTGTAAGATGGGTACTCCCAACGTCAAAGACGCTGGGAGCCCTCTCCCTTTTTTTATCTAGGTTTTCGTCCAGTAGGGCCCACAAGAGGACGATCCACTCCGTTCATCAGGTTCCCCAGCTCATGGGGAACCCAATGAGCCAATATTGGGTAGTTGAATTGGTCTATAAACATCAAGGTGGGCCGAGGAAGTTTCGACAATGGACATCATTTTCTCCACTGTTTCATGTGGTGCGGTCCGCTTAAGATTTAGATCTGGTTCATACTTGGGCCCTGGCCCTAAAATGGACTGGCGAAATAGATGGACAGCGTGGATGGAACACAAACATCAAGGTGGGTCCCACGAGTGGGGACCCCATTCAGCCACACTGACGCTGGACGCTGGACAGTTCCAGCATCCCTGACGCTGTGAACGTCCAGCATCTGGACGTTTCTTTTTTTTCTTATATTTATCAAGTAGGGCCCACTTGGGAAAGATCCACGTCATTCATCAGGTTTCCCAGCTCATGAGGAACCCATAGAGTCCAATATTGGACAGGTAAAAACGTTTACAAACATCACGGTGGGCCCAAGAAGTTTCGACAGTGGGCATCATTATTTCCACTTTTTCGATGGTGTGGTCCACCTGAGATCTGGATCTTCATCATTTTTTTTTTGTCCAAGGCCTAACATGGCCTAGGTAGCGAATATGGACGGTGTGGACTAAGTCCATACACCATGGTGGGTCCCACGAGTGGGGACCCCACTCCTTTGCTATGAATTCTGGACGCTGGACAGTTCCAGCGTGACGCTGAGAACGTCCAGCGTCTGGAGTTCGTTTATTTTTTTTATATTTTATTATTATTATTACATCCATCTGGTGTGGTCCATACATGGATGATCCAATCCATCCATCTGGTTGTCCATCACAAAGTGGGCCCAAAAATATATGGATCAACCAGCCCTTTTACTTTTCCCTCAACCAGATCTTTGTGATCTAAAGAATGGAGAAAGATGGGAAAATAAACATCATGATGGGCCACACAGGGTGGTCCACCTGTCTCACAGCATGGCCCACTTGTGGGCCCAAAAAAAATGAAAGGCGAAGAAGGAAAAATGGGAGTTGATGTTCCCCCTTGCACTCACCTCGAAATATAAACTGTTGGATTGGGTCGGGTTGTCGATCGGACGGTCTGGATGATGGTTGGGGCCCTCCAAGCTTGGTCCCTCCCTCTAATCTCTCTCTTTCTCTCTCTTCTTGGTCTCTTCTCTCTCTCTCTCTCTCTCTCTCTCTCTCTCTTCTTCTTCTTCTTCTTCTTCTTAATCTTCTCTCTCTCTCTCTCTCTCTCTCTCTCTCTCTCTCTCTCTCTTCTTGAAAATGCTATGGACGTGAGATTGCTTGAGGTGTTTTTTTTTTTTTTTTTTTTTTTGGGGGGGGGGGGGGGGGGGGTTCTTAGATGATGTAATGATGATGGCTAGCATGGAGGGGGTAGGATGGTATGGGAGGTATGGGCTTGCTTTGACTTTGTAGTGAGAGAGGGATGGGGTGGGTATGGTGTGTGTAGACTAGGGTGATGAGAGGGGTATGGGTGAGGGTGAGGGTGATTGATTGATTGATTTGACCTTTCTTGGGATTTGTGAAAGTGGGGCCCACGCTACACGCGCGTTGCGCTGCCTGCCTCGAATTGCGCAAATGATCGCAACTTTCACACCGGGTATCGCAATGGGACGTGCTGCGCGGCGTTGGAATCGCAGCACCTACGCGGTCGCCGGGGTATAGGTCTTGGGTCGATGCGGTACTAAAATAAGGTTGCGATCAAAGCTCGCTAATCTGGTCCATCCGGGACGTATCGACACCGAAAACTAAACGTTCGGAGGGCAAATCAGGGTACGAGTCTTACAAAGTTTTTGGAAAAGATGATCCTGAAGCTGGCGCAGCTCAACGGTATGTGCTGAAGAATCCAGTGCAGGCGAACCACGACGAGTGAATGCCCGTAGGGGCGTACTGAATCGTCTAGGGGCAAATCGTGGATTAATGGTGGGATCGGATGATGGTGCTGCAGCTACAAACTAAGACAGTCCAGAGCAACCTAGAGGAGCCTCATGTTGCTACTGGGCCTGCTGAAGTCGATGCTGAAGTTCTTCTTATGTCTTTTGCATTTTAGTAATTATAAATTGATTTAGGATGGGAGGTTATACATACACATCTGAAGGATCAACGAGTCCTATAGTTTTAACCAACCTACAAATGAGATAACCAAATGGAAGACCAGCGGACAAACCATCAGACACCAAGATAGCGGACCGAATGACTTTCATGATACGAGATGGAAGACACGTGTGATAAGTGCTTAATTTTGTATAATTAACCCTTGTTATTTAGAGTGTTATCATTGATTTTCCAGTTAATTATCCCTCATTAGATGAATTTTCAATGTTCAAGTGATTAGTGGAGGATAACGATGATCCAAGCCGATCAGGACGTTTAAAGACCCAAAAATGATCAAGATCAAGCATGAGAGCGATCATCGAGCCACGAAGAATAGAGGCCGGATCATGTTGAATGGTTTAGATGGAGTGAAGATACCTTGGAAGGCCATCAGGACCGCTAGTTTGGAAATCCAAGCTATGCATGTTTGGATGGTCGTGATTGAACGATCATGCAAGATTGGACAGTCAAGATTGAGCATCAACATGTGGGACCAAACACACCAATCAGTGGATGAAGTGGGCCTCCACCATCGACAGTCCATATATGCAAGGTTGATCCATCGTCCACTTCATCACATGTCCAAGCGTACCACTCCAATCCAGCCTAATCATCCAACAGTCTCATCACCTCCATACATCCATTCAATCAGTGGACCCCACCTTCATCTGATGATCAGCCTCTCCACACGTCTCTCCCACGTGTGCAGCCAGGGACAACACCATCAGCAACGTCCCTCTCTCCAACCCTCCTCCATCAGCCACCGTCCATCAACTGCAGCCAGACGACAGCAACAACATCAGCCGTCCATCCAATGGCTGTCCAAACAGCCACACATGTGGACTCTCTCAGCCGTCCATCAGCAGCTGCTGGACGTCCAACTCCACACGTGTGTTTCCATCCACGTGCAGCAAACTCCAGCGTCAGGTGGGCACCACTTCAAAATCGGCCAGCAGCTGCGACACATCTCCGGCACACACCACTGTGGAGTTGATCTTCCACCGTCCAATTGCTCTCCACCACTGCAGTACATCATCAGCAACTTGAGGGCGAGCAGTTCCCATTTCCAGCGTGTCCCACTAGCTCCATCTCAGCCGTCCATCTTCAAGTTACCAAAACAGTGGATGCCCCTGTCCAAATCAGCAATTGATGAAGAATCTCATCTCTTTCCAATGGCCAGCAATCCAACCATCTGGCAGCCAGATCACGTGCAACCATCTCAGCCGTCCAACTAGAAATCCTCAACTCTTTCCACCACCGTCCATCACAGCAAAGTGGGCTACCACACATCCAGCAATCAAGGCCAGCATGTGGATCATCTCAACTGTCCAGATGGTGGGATCCATGGCCACCACACGTCCAGATGATGAATGATTTAGATCGTCCAAGGCAACACATGAAGTCTATCTAGCCAAGGGACGTCCCCTCTCTAGAATAGTTGCAGCAAACCAGCGGATGCTTCAACCACCAACAACGGATGGTCCAAATTCTACATGTTTAGCTTGTGGACCCAGTCACCTCAACTCATCTACCTAAATAACTCACCCAGTTAACTCACCTAGTTACCTTCTATCGGCCAAGCAAATGCTTTCTCTATCCTCTTCCATCCATGAGCTCCAAACCAAAAAGAAAAGTTTGCTTTAGATCCAAACCTAAAAAGCAAATCTATTGGCTTAGAAGTGCCACTTCATCATCCAAGCTTAATTCCATTCCCAAACCAAAAGAAAAAGTTTGCTTATGGCTTGGAGTGCCACCTAGGCTTGGAGCCTCCCAAAAAGCTATAAAAGGAGCTCATCTCCTTCTCATTTCCATCATCCCACAATCCAAATTCCTCTCTTATTTCTTTCTTTCTTAGTTTTGTAGTGTAGAGTAGTTTTTCCTTTGTAGAGAGTTTAATCTTCCATTGTAGCATGGTTGGCTAAACCTCTAGCTAAGGCTAGGGGTGAAGCCTTTAAAGAAATTTGCAAGCTTTGGTTCTTTTGGTTCCACCTTGTGTGGTATAAATGTTGGATTTCTCTTTGGTTGATTGATTTTGTTATCCACCTCGGCAGACGCTATTGTTGTGTAAACCCCTTGATCCATCGTTAACTCGGGGCACGTTGGATGCTTGAGATCCCTTGCACACCAATTAGCTAGTTCATGATCGATAAAGTCCATTGATCCATCGTCGACTCCGAGCACGATGGATGCTTTGGATTCCCTACGGTCATCGAGCTAGTGCAGGTAAAGTCATCGATCTGTAAAATCCTTTGATCCATTGTAGACTCCGGGAACATTGGATGCTTTGGATTCCCAACGATCAATAGACGAGATCTTAACAGTTAGATCGATCAATCAAAGCCTCCTATCTTGTAAGTATGCATTTAATCGTATGATTTGCGATCTTATCGATTGAATTTTTGGCAAAGTTATTGATCTGTATAATTTCTTAATCCATTGTCCACTCCGAGCACAGTGGATGCTTGGGATTCCCTGCAATCAACTAACGAGTGCTTCATGGTTAGATCAATCAGTTTAGATCGCCATCTTTTATAAAATATGCAAGTGGTTTAACTGTTTCATCTTTCGACTAGAATGAATCTTTATTCGATTCCAGTTGAGTTATAATTAAACCAATGAATCAAGCTTTGTGAACTTATCAAAGGTGGATCCCTAATGCCTTAACATCTTTTTCTATTTTTGTCTTTCATCGTACACAACTTGTTCCACTCTCGTGGATAATTTAGATTTCATCTCTTCCACCTAAACTAATTCCTCTAAGTATTCTTAACCTCAATCCCTGTGGTTTGATCTCAATCTCACCAAGTATTTTGCTACTTCGCTACTTGCACTTAGGCGTGCAATCTTCGGATTGTAGCAACATGCGACGTCCCTGACTAACATTGAATAGAATGGTGACCAAGTCTTCTGGAATATCAGCCTTATTGCTTTTCTTGGGGAATACGTTTTTAAAAAATATGTTATGTAGAAGACGATAATCCCAGGTCATGAAAGAGGCACGAGAGCATTGCCATTAACCCATCTAGGGCACTCTTCATTGCATAATGCTCGGGTCATAGTCTCTCAAGAGGCATAATATGTCTCCTCATCATCTGATAGCCCATCCTCATCTATAATTGGAACACTCAACTATGGCAGCGAGACCGAATGTCCAAATCCCATCGGCGAAATGAACTTTAAAGGAAGATGAGTCATCAGGAGTAATGCGACAACGGGCATAGAATTTTCACACTACTTCTCTCTACATAGGTTCGCCCATATGAAGCACAGGCTCCCAACCAATTGCCTCCAAAAGTTGGACCACCCAATAAGGTGCCAAATCTTCAATTTTGGCGAATTTCTCACATATGACATCACGATTTTTTAAGCTGTGCCAATTTCAACGTGTGATGTATCTGACCCTGTAGCGTGGGGTTTGGAAGGGGATTTAGATGATGAAGCAACCCCTTTACCCTTGAAAATCATTTTCTTAGATGTGGGTTGTGGGGGCCCCTCATCATGTTGGATCTTTGAACAGCGTTCATGCCGAGAAGAAGACACATCTTTCCTACCATGGGAAGATATAAAGAGGCCTATAATTGTTACAAATCTGCCCTAGGATTCAAAAGAGGAAGATGCAACAAGGAAGAACAAATTCAAAGCCCTTACCAATGAAGAAGATGATAAAAACTCCTATTTGGAAGACAATGTACTACTTTGGAGAGCTTTAATCTTCGATTGGAGACCTAGGGAAGCTTTAGGAGTGATGGAGAGACCTCTACGATGAAAGAAGATGAGAGAAAAATGAGAGTGAAATGATTTTGAGCAAGTTAAAATGCCTTTTAAACAACCCATTTCGCATCCGCTGGATAGTCCACGACCAGTCCTTGGACCGGTCGTACAACCTAATTTGCACAATCTGTGCAATTTGAAAATCTGCAAGCATGGGTTCACTTTGTTTCTTTAAACACGGTTTTTTGTGACTTAATCATGCAATTTAGGTTGGCCAAATGTTCATATTCATTGCACGTCAAAAGGATAAGTTTGACCATATGATTTTAAGAGATTTTGATGCCTAAGATGACTGAATTTTAAGACAAAATGAGATAAGGGACCTTATTTCTAGATTTTCCTATTATGCTGAGGAATGATGAGGCTTGATCCTCTGATATGATTATATTCAATGATATTACTTAACTTAGATATGTTGTAGGCAAAACTCTTTCGATGTTCAGGGCTTAATTGATATGTAATTAGTTCATGCCATATAAAGTAGTCGAGAATCTCACATATTGTATCATACAGAAAATCACATATGAAGCCAAGTCATTGAGTAAAGTTGACCATTATGATGATTAGAAAAAGATAATATATTTACTCAATCTAAGCTAATCAGGGTACCATTAGTTTAGCAATGAAAAATATACCAATATAGCATGCAAGAGCTAAACTTATTCAAAAAGTAATTTGAGGCTAAGATCCTCAGAATTTATCATAAAGTCCAATGATTTTAAGGCTAACACTAGAAACACACAAACCTGCAAAACAAAAAACTTATTAGCCAAAATCCAAAGTACAAGCTTCCTATGGATTCTTAAGATAAATAGACTAAACATAATCCAAGGAAGCTGGCAAAGCACACGAAGGATCACTTCTCCTTCACGACCCATTTAGCAACAACTTTCATTGTGCCGGGGTCATGTGAGGATCTATTAAGAGTTCTCCTATTTCCAAAAGAGCTGATCTTTTTATATGATTGCTAATAGCCCATCCTCATTTCATCAATCATTTTATTTGTCTTATCATTTATTAGAGCTACTTGTCTGAGCAAGGCATTCATCCGAGCATCATTCCTTGGTGGAGTCGGAAAAATTCTCCCCATATTCTTTTGATTCTTAGAGGGACTCCAAGTGTGGTGCGCTTCTCTCCCTTTTGGAATAGATTTACTTATCTTGCGCTGGGAGGGAGGGAGTTGTGGGCGTTTAAAGGCTAAACATTCAGATTTTAGGTGACCCACATCACTATAAGCATGACAAATAGGGATGATTTGGTTTTACTTCCCAATGCACCATAGTTCTTTCTCACCATAGGAGGGACAGAAGCAGTCTTAGAGATATGACTATAAAACCAATTCCTCTTCTGTCCATAAGTGATCTCCCTACACCCAAGAGCTTTTCAAGGTTTTCTCCTTGGACGAAACGTCTTCTAGAGTCAACAACTTGACATTTAAGATGATCAATTTCAGCATTTGCCTCTTTGAGTTCTTTTTCAAGGCTCACATGTTTATCTAGAGTCTCACTGTTATAGGCAAAATGGTGGAGATAAAGATTTCACGCAGAAGTGTCCATTTGGCCCTCGAGATCATCTGATCAAGAGTCGTAGAACGGGTAAAAGTGGAGTGCCGGTTCGACTCTCGAGATCGTAATCTCGGGAGTCGAAGAATGGATAAGTGCGGGACGTCCATTCGACTCTCGAGATCATCTAATCGAGAGTCATAGATTGAAAAATACGGAGCAGCTATTCGCAAGTCTCAAGTCTTCATAATCGTTAGTCAAATACAGCAAAGCTCGATCCGCGAGCAGACCTTCTCGCAAGTCGTTGAAAGACTTACATCTAAGTGTGTACTTGGACTCGCGACCACATTCTAACAAGCGAGCAGCTTTCCTGCGGTAATATCTCTTAGCCTTCAGTACTAGCACCCGATTCCCGTCGAGCAGCTTGTCCAATCCCTCTGCGGCACCAAGCAAGGCTATATCCAGTTCGGTGGTTTCTGTCTTGTCGGCGTCTCCTTCCTTTTCGGATGGGCGTCTCCTTCCTTTTCGGAAGCTATGACTCCAACTACGGGCGTCTCCTTCCTTTTCGGACGGGCGTCTCCTTCCTTTTTGGAAGCTATGACTCCAACTACGGCTTCCAGTTTATCATGACACATCAGCGCTATTACTACGCTTACTGGCAGCCCGTATAGGTCGGCCTTTGGGCTTATCTTCTCTAAATGGATCCGGATCTCAAGGGATTGCCATCAAGGGGCGTGATTGTTGAAATAAGTCATTGGGTTGGATCTGACTCAAAAGATAGGATCTTATCCCACGAAATCAGCAAGATCCCAGTATCGTATGCGACATCAGCTGGATTTCGACATCTTACGTAACAAATTGGATTGCTTCAGATCTATATAAAGGGGTGGCTCCATTAAGAGCAGGTACGCACACAACATTCAATCTTGGTCCCGTTTTGCTTGGCTTCTCTTCTTACTATGGCCTGACTTAAGCATCGGAGAGCTAACGGCTGGTCCCCAGCCACCCTTATTTGTTGTCTTGCTTCAGGTCTGGTGGTGGAAATCCCTGCTGGAGTGAAGGAGGAAAGCCGGAGGATCTCGTTACAAAATCTGACATTAACACTCACCATTCATGAATTTTTCTTTTTCATGTTCAAGAGTATCGTTCTTCTTTTTCAACTCTTCTAAATCTTGACCTAACTTTTGATTCTCAATTTTCAATCCATCAAGATTTTTTGTTAATTTATCATTTTCAGCCTTCATTTGTCACAACTTCTTAATGGTGTTTATATTTTCAATATATAGTTGGTTATACACTTCTTGAAGGTCTCCATCCTCACCTTCATCATCACTAGAGGAGGTATAGTTAAAATTATCTCCCTCTTTTTCATTTTCAAGGAGAGTTATGGTGGTGGAGATCATAAGAGCTTTCATCGATCTTTGTTCTGCATCACTACGGGATTCATAGGAATCAGATTCCAAGCTAGTATCATCCCAAGTGGTAACCATGGCCTTTCTCCCTCTATGTTTATTTTCATCATTTTCTGAACAATTGGGAGCAATGTGACCGTACTTCCCACAATTATAGCATTTTGGCTCTTTTGATCTTCTGAATGATTTACCTGTATAGTTCTTATGATCAAAATGTCTTCCTTCGTTGTGGTGGCTATTGGTTTTAAAGAATTATGGAATCTCTTAGCCATAAGAGTCATTTCTTCTATGTTCATTTCCTCATCATCATTTTCTTTAGAAGTGTGTGCTTTGTCAGAGGTTTTCAAGACTGATTTTTTGGATTTTGTGGGAGGTTTGAAATGTAGCTCATAAGTTTGAAGGGATCCTGGTAATTCTTCAACTTTCATAATGTATAGGTCCCTGCACTCTTCTAGAGTAATGACTTTAAATGAGAAGTGTTCCGGTAGAGATCTTAAGATTTTCTTACAAATTTTGTTATCCAGAACCTTCTCTCCTATCCACATATGTCATTGGTGATGCTATTTAGACGTATGAAAAATTGCAAAATGGTTTCATCCTCCTCCATTTTTATATTCTCAAATTGTGTTGTAAGGAGTTGGAGTTTAGATCTTTTAACTATGCTTGTTCCTTCATGAGTCACTTCTAGAAAGTCCCATGCTTCCTTACTAATTTGGCAATTTTGAATGCGACCAAATTCATCTCTCGAGGCTGAATAGAAAATGGCATTTAAGTCTTTAGTATTACAAACACGTTGAGCTTTATCAAAATCAATCCACATAGCATTCTCTCTTGGTCTAAGGACATCCGGTTCACCTTCCTTTCTTATGGTATCCAATGGGACGTTATAACCAAATTCAACCATGTCTCATACATTAGAATCGATGGATTCTAAAAAGATGCCCATTCGAAGCTTTCTAATATGGATAGTTAGATCCGTTGAAGAACGGTGGCTTGGTGACGGAAGTGAAGTCTTCCATAGACATATTTTCAAGCTTAATCTAGGATCAACCTCTAGGCGGTTAAGCCTTTAAAGAGGAACCCTCTCTGATACCAATTGAAATTGCGGTGTGCACCGCTATTGAGATAAGCTTGAAGGTATGCTTATGTCCTAGAGGGGGGTGAATAGGACTTTTTATAAATTCTTTGTCAATTAAAAACTTTAGCGCATTCACAACCCAATTTACCAATTAAGACTAAGTAAATGCAAGTAAACGGATCACACAAGATCTTTCTAAATTATCAACTATACTAAGTCAAGCATTTGATCAAACAGTTGATATGCATACTTGTACTAAGCATTCAAGGATTTCATATGAGCATTTTGTCAAATAGGAGATGAGCATTAAGTTAAGCACTTATAGAATCAATCTTAAAGCATAATAATGGACAAGATGCATTCACGACATTACACATGATGTATAGTGGTTCGACGATGAGTCTACTCCACTACCGATTCAAGTACTCAACTCCTTTGAGTACACTGGCATTCACTGTCGGAGGTTTTAAATGAGGTTCACCTCTCAACCTTACAACTTACACAAGGTTTATTCCTACACAAGGACTCATCAAATCCTACACAAGGACAACGCATGTATTCTCCCGTATCGGATGCCTACGCAAGGACTTCCATGTCCTACTCAAGGAAACACTCGTCCTACTCAAGGACAACTTTGAGATTAGGTCACAATTTCTAGACCCTAATTTCAACAAGAAGGGGGAATCAACAAATGGACTCTATAAGCTTAAACACTTACAAGAGATGAACCCCGATTCAGCGTCATTAAGTAGCTTCAGCTTCTGCGAATGCTTCAGCTCCTCTCCAAGCTCCCATGATCAGCTACTAATGCATATGATGATCCTAAACTAATGTCAGGTAGGTGAGAGAAGGTATTAATATTTCATTTGCCTATTTCAATGCAATGGTTAATGAAGGAACCACCAATCTGATCATTCAATGGCTATAAATGACTTCAAGTTGAAGTTTCAATGATAGGGATAGCCATGAATGCTATGCTTAAGTTCATTATTCAAACTGAGCTTTGAATACTCAATGTAGTGCCATTAATGGCTAGATTTGAAAGATGAACTCAAGACAATGATGACCAAAAGAGATTAAGGTAAAGATCTTAAGTGCCTCTCTTAATACTCTCAATGGGTGTGCAAAAGGATGTCATTAAAGGCCTCAACATATGCCTTTATATAGACTCAAAAACGAACTCTAACGGATATAAAACGGTCACATTCTGACCTGTCACAAACCCCTGAGGATCGATCGGGTTTGAGCGTCCGACCAGTCTACCTTTAACAAAAATCAGACCAAATGTCGTTGCACATTTTTCGTCCTTTTACGACCGGTCGTGCGACCGGTCTACCCTTTAACAATTTAAACAAGATGTTGCTGGACATTTTATGTCCATTTACGACCAATCGTGCGACCGGTCCTTGGAGGCCAACAACTGGTCCTCAGACAGGTCTACAGACAGCCAGAACATGAAAAGTTTTCTTTAAAAACTTGCTGACCGAATTTTTCTACAGCCGACCGGTTGCTGCGACCGGTTGTCAGGCTTAGTGCATGGCCTGATATAGGGTGGAATTCATCATCTTTTTAGGTGCACAAGGATATGGTTTCCTTATGTGTTTCAACCATTTGGCACCTACACAATAGAGGTTCAAGTCTGATCAACTTGACCTTTAGTCCGTGGATCAAATAGAAATCTTAAGCATGATTTGAATGCCATAGACTAGGGTGTTTTGGGATCTTATGGGCTGTCTATATGCAACTTACCTTCCGAGCTTGTTTTAGCTTGAACTTGAGTGCGGAAAGCTGTTGCGATCTTCAAGTCTTGAGTCTTCAATGTTCGTCAGGGCTCACAATTCTTGACTGACTCATACGCTCACGCAATTGACAATACAATGTATGATTCAGTGCACTAACACTCATCACAATGGATATCGGGTACATTTGTAGTCAAATAGGGTGAGTCTATGAAACTCTGAGATTTTTATTATAGTGGCTTTTTGTCGCTTTGTGCCATGATTTTTTCCCTCAAGGGTTTTCCACATTAAATATCTTGTGTTTTGTGGTTGTTTGCTTTTTTGTTTGGTTATTCTATTTATTTGATTGTTTTATTTTTGTTGAACATGCTTCTGCAAAGCGCACGGATTGGCGGTGGTGTTAGATCCGAATTTCTTGTACATAGGGTTGATCTAGGTTTATTGTTGGCTTGGGATTAAAACTAGTTCACTCACAACATATTCTCTTAGTTTCCCCTGAGCAACAAATCCTGAGGGTTACTCCATGTAGACTTTCTCAGCTGAGTCTCCATGACGGTATGGCATTCTTGACATCCAACTGATAACGAGACCAATACTTGTACTTTCAATAGAAATCAATAATCGAACAAAGTTTAATTTGGTCATAGGATAAAACACCTCCTCATAGTCAAATTCATGAGTTTACATATAGCCCTTAGCTACTAAAAAGGCTTTTCAACCACTTAATGGATCTATCCCGGCTTGATGGCCTATTTTCTATTCCACATATAGGGCCCACACATTAGTAACCATTAAGCACATTATGGTCAAGTGTGGGCACACGCAAGTGATATTTTTCTAGCCATCCACCACAATGTAAACTCATGGTAAAAAATCGTGCATAATATTATACACTTTGCAACGAATCTACCAATATTGTGGTCCAAATATAGTCTCATTTTCATGATTTGGTTGATTATTTAATATATAATTTGCTTTAAGAAACAATTCGTTTACACGTGCATGTTATTATCTAAGAAAACTATTTCGTGTGAATAAGGTGGGCCCCATAAAGGTCTACCACCATACTTCCCGAGATCTACAGTCCCCGCTTGTAATTAATGACCCAACGAATGGTATACACATGCCGACATACACAAACATGAAATCTAATTATTAATGGTCTTCATCCTAGGTCTTTTGAATTAATGGTGCAGTCTTATCAAACCATTCTACTAGACTTATGAGGATACAATCCCTTTAATAATTAAAGGTCATTCCACCAACATAATTACTAAATCTTCCACTAAGTGGCATAATCAGCCAAATAAAGTGAACTAGTAAAAAACAATGCAAAAAAAATATATATACATCTTCATACAATTGCCAGACAATATTTCATGCACATATCCCATGATTTATGCCATCTTTTTTTTACGAACCTATCCACACACCCCACTTGGGTATTGGGATTGGAAGCCTCTACTCTTCATGCATGAAGACCTCCGACCGGTCGGTCACGTTGGATCAAGACAACAAGTATTGTTGGAACATTTTTGGGCCATCCGGCCGACCGGTCAGCACTTTCCTTTATGGACTGGGTTTCTTGCACGATTTTGTGCAAAGAGTTTCTAATTCTGGTTTTCCCTTATTTAAGGGCATGTAATCCGTGATTAGGGTTGCCGCCAATGGGCCAAGGATTTAGAGGGTTCTAGAGCAAGAGAAAAAGCTAGGAGGAAGCTTGGAGTTCTATAGGTTGAGGGAAAGGGCTGTGTTTGTTCTTCTCATGTGAGAATTAGCTTTGGGTAGCTTGGGATTTCTCTTGTGGGCTGTAATCCGGGTTGTGTTTCTTCTATCTCTTATAACTTCTAATATCATAGTGGATTTGTATCGCTTTGTGCCATGGTTTTTTACTCATGAAGGGTTTTTCCATGTAAAAATCTGATTGCCTTCTTGTGTGTGATGATTTGCTTGTTGATTGTCATTGATTTGTGTTTTTCGCCTGCTTTAATTGCTTCCGCTACAGGGCTCCTAACCCCAACACTGGGCACTCAAATCCACGACTTCAGTGTTAAAATGCAAAGCACTTACCACCGAGCCATTCATCAAAACCCATGGCTTTATGAAGGATGACGCACATGAACTCAAGCAACACATGCATAAACATATGCATTTATGCAGTATGTGCATTTCTTAAGCAAATTTGTGCATATGGGCAACACATACATGTGCACCACATGCAAACACATGCATCTTTATGCATCTTATGCTTTCATGTACCTAGTGCATTGTATACCCACATGCATCAACGTGCATCTCATGCACGTGCATTCTTAACATCCATGCATTTATTGATGAAGAGATGCCAAACATGTAAACACATGCACTAGCTAGGTCACACATATAGAAGCATGCACAAGGGTCTCACATGTAGGCACATGCACAAGTGTAAAAAACATTTCTTGGATGGATATCATGAACCTTGCAACATACAACCGATACGTATCATGCATATAAACCACTATATTCACACATGTACCGTACCTATAGATCCACATAGTAATTGTATTAGGCCCAATAGGAACCTACGGAATGGCTTCATGGGTTCTACAATTATTGAATGGTTCACAAGTGAGTTTCTTTATTTTATTTTGGATTTTTACAAAATAGTACCTCATTAATTTGGTATTTACATCCCGGTACCATTTTAAATTTAATTTTTATCAAGCCACCTTATTAATCGAAGTTATTGTCAACGACGTACCTTTCATTAGTTTTATGTGGCTTCCATTAGTTTAAAGCATATTCTTTCCCAAATGACAAAAAATGCCCACTATTGGTAGGGATTGTGGATCTAGGAAACTAAAAGGATACCTAGATTTAAGGGAGTGGATTGCATCGATCCTGACCTGCATGGACTGAATCGGTACAGGGGCTATGTGGTGTCCACCATGATGTATGGGTTTTATCCAGGCCATTTATACATTTTTACTGATAATTTTAAGGTATGATCCTAAAAATGAGGCAGATACAAGGCTCAAGCGGACTACGCAGTGTGGATTAAACTCCCACATTTAAAAGCTTCCTAGAGGTGAGAAGTTTTGGATCAAGCTGATATTTATTTATTTTCCCATCATCCAGGTCTATGTAATCTTATGAACAGGTTGGATGACAAATAAACATCACAGTAGGCCCTAGGAAGGTTTCAACGGTGGGCATTATTAACCGTTGATTCCTATGATATGGTCCACCTAACCCTTGGATCTATCTATTTTTTGGGTTCAAATGCTAAGATGATATTTAAAAATGGATTAACGTCTTATATAAAACCTATATATCACCGTGGGCCTAGAGATACCCTGTCTGGACCGATTTCCATTCATGCGGGGCAGGATCCAATCCACTTCCCATATTTAAATACCATTAATGCGGTGTTATTATAAAGAAAATTTTCTAAAACAAAAAATAATAATGATGATGATGATGATGATGATCCCGTGGGGATTGTATAGGGACATAGTTACTAATCGGTGCCCTGTGGGGCCCACTAAGATGTATGTGTTTTATCCACGCCGTCCATCCAACTTTCCAGATAATTTTAGGGTATGAGCCAAAAAACGTGATATATTCAAATCTCAAGTGGACCACATCATAGGAAATAGAGGTGATTGAATACCTACTATTAAAAACTTCCAAGGGCCCAACGTAATTACCATCATAATGTTTATTTTCCATCTAACCTATTGATTAGTTACACAGACTTGGATGAAGGGAAAACACAGATATCAGCTTCATACAAAACTTTCATGCCCCCTGTAAGTTTTTAATGCTAGCGTTCAATCACCACTGTTTCTTATATTTTAGTCCATTTGAGATTTGGATCTACCTAATTTTTGGGCTCATGCTATAAGATGATCTTTAAAAATGGATGGGCGGTGTGGATAAAACAAATACATTATGGTGGGGCCCACTTCACTGTATGCAAACCGCTCCGCTGTGGCGAGTTAAAAAAGGCTTTTCAGATTAGATGTGTGCCTGTCTCACCCAACTAGGTGCGCCCCGGACCGTGGGAAGCCACCTTGACGTATGTATTGTATATTTATGCCGTCCATCCGTTTCTCTGGTTCATTTTAATGCACAAACCCAAAAATAAAGAAGATCTAAACCTCATACACAATTAGAAAAGGTGTTGATTAAATGTCCACCATTAAAAACTTCCTAGGGCCCACTGTAATGCCCACCATAATGTTTATTTTCCATCCAACCCGTTGATAAGGACACATACCTGGATGAAGGAAAAAACAAATACCGACTTGATCCAAAACATTTGTAGCCCAGTGGAAGTTTCTAATGGTGGGCATTCAATCACCACTGTTTCATATGGTGTGGTCCATTTGAGATTTGGATCTGCCTCGATTACCGGTTCATAATCTAACATTATCTGGAGAACTGGATGGACGGCATGGATTAAATATATGCATTATGGTGAGGCCCATAGAGCACCGACCATAGCGACTCACTGAAGGCAAGGTTAGTAGCCTATTCGCGTCCGTTTTCTCTTTCCCACTAGGACGCCCATCGGTTTTTGCTCCTAATAGGTGCTTATGGGCCCCACCATGATGTATGGTGGGCATTCCAGTGGGCCCTAGGACTTTTTTAAATGGTGGGCATTCAATCACCCCTGTTTCATATGGGATCATGCCCTAAAATGATTCGGAAAATTGGATGGACGGCAAGGATAAAACACATACATCATGATGAGGCCACAAAGCACCCATCAGTAGCCACGTACCCGTGCAATTGCGTCAAAGAAAACTCTTGAATTTTTGTTATGAAATTTTTATTTTTTATAATAACAAATGGTATTTACATCTACACATCTTTCTAAGGGGCGTTTGGCATCTCTACTCTAATTCAATAAGAGCTTTTCGAATAAGAGCTACTTTAATAAGCTCTTTTTGTTCTAGCTATTGTTCTAAATAAGCCCATTTGGTAAAATCTAAAAAAAAAAAAAAACTCTTATTTAAAATAAGCAAGTTTGGTAAAACTTTCAAATTAAGGGTGGTTGACATCATTTTTAAAGATTACAATAACTTAAATATAAGAGCAATCTAAATGGTTGTTTGGGTGGACCGCCCATCATGTGGGGCTAGCATCAATGTTAATTGTCCTTTATATGGGGCCCCTGAATGTGCACTACCCATCACCATCACATGGACTCTACATTTGATGTGTCCATAGTGTGGGCCCTACCTTTGAAGTGTATTGTCCATTATGTGGGCCCAGTTTTGATATACCATTCATCATGTGGGGTGCACCTTCTACATGGATCATCCATCATATGGCCCACTTTGGATATGGGTCATCCATCATGAGAGACCTTGGATGTAGACCGCCCATTAGGTGGGGCCCACTTGATGTCAATTATCCATTATGAGGGGCCACACTTTTATGTGAGTCATCCATCATATCAAGCCCAATTCGTCCATTATGTGGGCCCACCTTGATGTGGACCATTCAATTGTGTGGGCTCCAACTTCATTATAGGTCGTTCACCATGTGAGCCCATCTTTGATATCAACTGACCATCATGTGGGCCCACCTTCAATGAGCATCATCCATCATGTGGGTCCTACCTTTGACGTAGATTGCCATTTAAATGGGATTCACTTGATGTGCATGTTCCATCATGTTGGACCACACTTTGATGTGGGCCATCTATCATGTGAGGCCTACCTTTGATGTGAACCTTTCATTATGTGGGCCCACCTTGATGTGGGCCCCACTTTGATATGAGTCATTCATTATGAGGGGCCCATCTTTGACGTCCACCATCCATCATGTGGGTCCTACCTTTGTTGTGGACCACTAGCATGTGGGGCCCACATCAAGTGGGTAGTCCATCATGTGGGGCCCACTTTGATGTTCACGATCCATCATGTAGGTCCCACCTTGGCCATGGACCGTCCATCATGTGGGGTCTAACCTTCAATATGGGTCATTCATCATGTAGGCCCACCTTTAATGTCAACCTTCCATCGTATGGTTCCACATTTAATATGCACCATCCATCACATGGATCCTACCTTTGATGTGGATCATCCATCATGTGGATCCCACCTTTGTTGTGGACCATCTATCATGTGGGGCCCACTTGATGTGAATAGGCCATCATGTGGGACCCACCTTTGATGTCCACCATCCATCATGCAAGGTCCCACCTTTGCTATGGACCATCCATCGTGTGGGGCCCAACCTTCAATATGAGTCATTCATCATGTGGTCTCACCTTTAATGTCGATCTTCCATCATGTGGTCCCACATTCAATGTCCACCATCCATCATGTGGGTCTCACCTTTGCTATGAACCGTCCATCATATGGGGCCCACTTGATGTGGATAGTCCATCTATCATGCGGGGCCACATTTTAATGTGGGTCAATGTGGACCCTCACCGTTTCGTGCTCCCGACGACGTCCTTCTCCCTTTCCTTTCGGAAAAAGAAAAGAGGTGCGCGCGTGCGAATCGCCGTTCGTGTCACTGGCTTGCCTCGTTGTCGAGGGCTTTGTTTGGTTGTCGTGTTAAACTGGATGTGTTTAGATGAGTTTATATAAGACCAGAGTCGCCACTAGCCCGTTACTTCGAATCTACAGTCAGTTAGACCCCGTAGAAACGTTAGAGAAGGGGATCCGAAGATTCCTTCCTCTAAAATGACTCCTTTTGATCTGCGGTCAGAGATTCGAGGTAAGGGATCACGGTTACAGGGTGGGAAGAGGTTAAGCACCCCACACACTGCCCGTACCGAAGTACGGTCTCTACTTCACAGAATCGAACTAACACTTAAAAGCCTGTTTTATCCTCATACATTCTCATAGATGACATGATGCATGAATGCAGGTCTGAACGGTAAGAGTTTCTGATAGGCAGGTTTCCATTAACAGGCAAGCCCAGAGCATACGCTCGAACTGACAGGTGCTTTATGCGAGATACATGCTGTGTGTTTGAATAATCAAAGTGCTCATAGTGACTAATGTATGAATGCGGGTCTGAACAATAAGAGTTTCTGATGGGCAGGTTTCCATTAACAGGAAAGCCCAGAGCATACGCTCGAACTGACAGGTGCTTTATGCGGGATGCATGTCGTGTGCTTGAATAATCAAAGTGCTTGTAGTGAAGCAAGGGGGTTGGAAGAAAAGTAAATGTTGCACTTATGCTAGATGCAAATGAGACGATGCTGGAAAAAGAGTAGCTAGATGGACGGAGGTGTCGCAAGGATTGGCTTCGAGTGGCTGGATCAAGACTTGGATGGCTCGGAGATTTGACTCGATGGGTTGACTCAGCGGGTTGACTCAGTGAGTTTGACTTTTTTAGAATTTTTTGACTGGTTTTTCTTATGGGGGTTTTTCAGACTGATGTTTAGGGGTGAGTTGGGCTATGGATTGGGGCTTACAAGGGTGAGTTTGGCTGAGTTTGGACATGGGATTTGGGGGTATGGTCCTCCATTCATCCAGCTGCCTCTACTAACAGTGTAGCCGAAGGTGGGGTGTCTACAGATGCCCCTCTTTGGCAGAGGTTGCGTGCAACCGAATGCCAAAGCGAGTGGACACCCCACTTCTGACCCGGTCATTCATGGATCATGGTCCGAAATCTTTGCTTGCCTTTGTATCTGTGCCAATTGATCGTCTGAAAATCGATCACTCGCACATACCGCCGAAGTTTGGAGAAAACGTTGTGATTGTCCCTGCAGTTTGCTACAACCTGGGTACCCAATCGCAACCCTTCCATTCCCGATCGGTACTGACATCGGAAGGGTACAGCAGAGCCTCTGCGTCGTAGTCTTACGAGGTTACTGACCCTGTGATTGATTGTATGTTTGATGTTTTCCCGGATCACTCCAGGAGTACTTGTTTCACTTGACTGTCAAAGTGGTTAGATGCCCTGCGTCATGTAGTCTTACGGGATTCTACTACGCCGACTTGGACTCAGTCAAGGTACTTCAGGCATCCACGCCTAGGTATGTGCGGGTGGACTTTTTCCACCCGATCTGCTGGTTTTGATGCTTGGTTTGCAATTCATTCTTTCCTAGATTGTGGTCTGGAATCTTTGTTGTCCTTTGTATCTGAGTCAGTTGATTGTTTGGAGATTGATAACTCGCACATACCGCGAGAGTTTGAGAAAACGTTGCGATTGTCCCTGCAGTTTGCTGCAACCTGGGTACCCAATCGCAACCCTTCCATTCTCGATCGGTACTAACATCGGAAAGGTACAACAGAGCCTCTGCGTCGTAGTCTTACGAGGTTGCTGACCCTGAGATTGATTGTGTGATGTTTGATGTTTTCCCAAATCATTCCAGGAGTACTTGTTTCGCTTGACTGTCAAAGTGGTTAGATGCCCTGCGTCATGTAGTCTTACGGGATTCTACTACGCCGATGGACTCAGTCAAGGTACTTCAGGCATCCACGCCTAGGTATGTGCGGGTGAACTCTTTCCACCCAATCTGCTGATTTTGATACTTGGGTTACAATTCATCGTTTCCACCTGTTTAAATGGTTTCTTTAACCAAGCCTTTTGGCTTTCATCTTTTCGTATCTTGGCATGTGGTACGACCGCACTGACACTGGAGTTCAGTTCGACCGTACTTTGAGTGCATTGGATCTGATGTTCTCCGGGGAAACCGCAAGGCATCGGATCTTATTTGATTTTTGCGTCGGCTCCTACCCAGAGATATGGAAGATCTATTGATGTTTTGGAGGCAGAACGCTCTACTGGGAAAATATTTTTGGATTTTTGAAAAGATACCCACTTTGGAGAGTAATACTCCGTGGGGTTTTTATTTGCAAATAGAAATATTTTTTGTCTTTTTGAAATGAAAATCTGGTTTGCATGCGCCTCCACTAGGGATGCCTGTGGGGTCTTTAGCTAACCGACTTTTGTTTTGAAAGCAGGTAAACATGATGATTGATGTGATGGATGTTGATGCATGGAGATGCATATTTGATGATGGATGCATGGCTTGGCTCATTCTCTTTCAGTTTGATGATTTTGCTTTTACTGGAGATGCAAAGCATTTTGAGCTTATTGCTTGCAGGGTTGTGCTCCCCTGGGGATTTCTTTCTTCTTTATGCGGATGTTTGGTCAGCGGGTTGGTCAAGATCTCGACCCGTGGTCGATCAGGTCCATCGTCCCAAGATGCTATTTCTTTGCTAATGAGAATGTACGAGGATGTTATCCGACTTCAAAATGTTCTTCTGGGCATAAACTGCGATTGAGACGGTGCTTGGTCGCCAGTTTTAGTCAAGATTCCAATTTGCGAGCGATTGGATCCGTCATCCCAAATTGTGAAGAGAGCAGGAGTTCGAGACTCCTGAAGTGTAGTGCTGGGGGATAGTGACAATTTTTGTGATTTTTGTAAATATTTGGTCCGAATCTTTACCTGAGTGGTCAGGATAAAGATTGGTTATTAAAAACAATGGAAATATTTTTTGTGTTTTTGAAAAAAATTTGGCTTGAAAGCAAGGGAAACATTTTTGTGATTTTTGAAAATATTTTGCAATGTTTTGGTATTTTGTTGGATTTTTCTGAAATGCAGGGAAAAGTATGAAATTTTCATCCATTTCCAGCTTCTACTGCTGGTAAGGCACCCGATCCATTTTACGTCAGCAAGCAAGACGAGTCTCACACAGTTAAGTGCCGTAGTTTTACATCTTCGGATGAGGGGATTTTGAGGGTTTTTAGTCAACACACCCACAAAGTTGCATGTTCCTCACGTGCAATGCACATAGACCATGTATTGTCCGACGGACTCCTTCGGCCACAAAATGAGCCACATCCTCACATTTCCCTTTGTCAATCCAGTTTGGGGCCTTACGTTGCTCACAATTCCGTGAGGGTGCGCTCCACCTCCCAACAGCCTTAATCCCCTTTATGAGTTCTAGGAACAGGGAACATCCGTCAGATTCAACAGCGACTTCCAAATCAAGGTTGTCTATCACGGTGCGTTCAACACGAACAGGATTGCGAGGTTCTGCCCGCCTCAAGCCTTTACCTGTTTAAAAGATTCCGGACACCCATACGATCAACTGTCAGCCATGTCCTGAACAAGTTGAGAAAGAAAGCCCCCAAGAAGTTAATCCCAGTGTAGTTTTAGGTCTTCGGACCGCTGGAGATAAATTTGTGCAGTTGAAAAAAAAAATTATTTTTTTGCATTTTTTTTGAAAAGTTCCAGACTTCAACTTGGGTAATCGAGGTTGATGCTGGTTTTTATGGAAAGCTTGAAATGTTTTTGGTATTTTGAAAATGATCCGGATTATCGAACCTTGGTCCCAGCGGTTGAGGCTGATGCCGGTTTTTAGTTGAAAGCAGGAAATGGTCCCCCGAGAAATTAATCCCAGCGTAGTTTAAGGTCTTTGGATAAAAAATATGTACATGCTGAAAATACATTCTTTTTGTGACTTTTCGAAATGTTCCAGGCTATTAAATCTCAATTTGAGCGATCAAGATTAACACTGGTTTTTATTGGAAATCTCTCAGGATTTTGTTCCCGACGTAGTTTAAGGTCTTCGGACCACAAAACTGTACAAAACAGGGTAAACACATTTTTTTTATTTTTGGAAAATGTCCGGAGTCATCTGATCTTGTTGTGAGCAAACAAGACCGACGCCGGTTTTTATTGAAAATCTCTCGGGATGTCGATCCCGACGTAGTTTAAGGTCTTCGGACCAAAACTTTGTACATGCGATATATATATGTATATATATATATATATATATATATATATATATATATATATATATATATATATATATATATATTTGGTTTTCAGAAAATGTCCGGGGTCGTCGGATCTTGATTCGATCCAGACTGATGCCGGTTTTTATTGAAAGTCCCTCGGGATCTTGATCCCGACGTAGTTTAAGGTCTTCGGACCACAAACTGTACAAGCAAGGCAAACACTTTTTTTTTTGGCAAATGTCCGGTGTCAGCGGGTCTTGATTCGAACGATCCAGACTGCTACCGATTTTTATTTAAAAAGTCCCTCGGGATCTTGATCTCGACGTAGTTTAAGGTCTTCGGACCCAAACTATGTACAAGCAAGCAGCAATCAAGGTTGGAGATTCCGGGGATCCTTCTTAGAATGGTTCAGATCATCAGGTCATGACTTTGGATGGTTGAGATCACTGTTTGACCAAGTCAATTCTTTTTCTTTTTTCTTGAAAATTCCATGGAACTCTTTCCACATCATCAAGCCAATTTCTCATAAGATGAGATTTTGGTGAGATTCCTTACTTTCTCTCTTCATTCTCTTCCATCACTTCATTCTTACAATGAGGTACAAGATTCACTTGCAACCACCCTTTCCAAGGAGGAGTTCTTCCCAAGGAGAGAGGGTAAGAGGTCGTTTCAAGTAGGTGGGAGGGAGGACGGCCCCCTGGGGGACGCCCGGACCGTCTCTGCCCACTGGTTTTTCCAGTGGGTCGGGTAAAGGGGTGCACTCCCCTTTTCTATATAACATGGAGCTCCCTTGGCCCCTCCAACGTGCAATCTCTCTTTTCTCTCTCTCATACTTCTCTTTCTTCAACTTTTTCTCTCTCTCTTGGTGGTTCTTTGCTCTCTTCAAGTGGTGGGCCTTAGTGAAGCTTTGGGACAGCAAGGTGGTCCCCCTTTGGTGAGTGGTAAAGGTATGGATCACTCCCTTTCTTTCTTATCTTTTTCCTTCTTCATTGTTTCTTCTCATGACTCTTTCTTTTTCCATGTAGCTATTCCAAAAGGAGTGAAGGTGGGCCCAAGTATTTTTTGCCTTTCTTCTAGATCTTCCAATCTCTTCTAAAGGTGGTGCATGGAGAAGGACATTGCAAGCTTCCATTTCATTTTTTTTTTCTTCTTTCACACTCCCTTCATGTATATGTAAAGGGTAATTTTGCCATGTCCATCAAGTGTGCATGGTAAAATATCCTATCTTTCTTCATGGGAGTTGGGCCTCTTTTCATGTGTATCAAATGGGCTCAAAGTGAAGTCATGGCCCTTGGTGTATTTGATGGGCCCAACACTTCATTTTGGGCTCCCTCATGCTTTCTTGCCCTTGTCATTTTTCCTTAGAGCTTTTCTTTTCTTTTCCATCTTCTTTTCAAGGTTTGGGCCCATGAGAATAGTAAGGCCCACCTCAAGTTTTGGGCTCATGGGGCTCACTTTGGGTGGCCTCATCTTTCCTCACATGTGTATGGACAAAGGTGACTAGCCCATTCTTCATTTGGATCTTCAAGTGGGCTAGATCTCTTAATTTGGCCTTTATGGACAAGTGGCCCAAATCTCCCACCATCTCTTGATTATGATGTACATCCTTATGTACAAAGTGTGGTGGGCCCCTTAGGATTCTCCATATGGATGGTCTTTTGGGCCTTCATTGAAACTTGGATTTATTTGGACCATGTGTGCACCACTACACTTTGTTCATGTAAGATTTTTTCTTTCATGCTTTTTCTTTTGATGGATGGAGGACTTGAGTTACTTGACCATCTACAAGTCCCATGAGTGAGTTGTTTCAACAATCTCACTAGGTTCAAATGGTTTTTTCTTGTGGTAGGAAAGTGGTTCTCAAGAGTTTTCCTTTAATGTTATCAACCTCAAATGGATGATCCCTTTTTAAGTGACCTATCCATGCAACCATAGCTCCTTGAACTTCTCTTTGGGGCGCTTGGTGGGTCATCCACCATCATTCTCAAATATGAGTGACTTTTCTTTTCAATTTGTGAGAAAGAATGATACCCATAAGTTGCCCAATTTTGTCCCATGCTTTGAGGCATTTTGGATTTTGATCTTCAAGTGGGCTATGTATATCATTCTTAGCCATTTTCATGATGGTTGGGTGACTCATCAAGCCATGCCCTCTTGTGCTCAAATGGTCCCCCTTTCTTGTAAAGAAATTGGTGCACATAAGTTGCCCAAACTTGTCCTTACATGGGCATTTCCAACTTTGATTCTTCATATGGGCTATGTGCATCAAATTTTTTACCATTAACTTCTTTGATTCATATGTTTGTGGGTAGACCGTCATGTTGTACTCTCATAGTCAAAACTTTCATCAAGATGATGCACATAGGGGTGCCCATGGTTAACCCATGAATGGGTCCTCATGTTCTTCAAGTGGGCTACGTGCTCCCTTCAATCCATTGAGGTGAGGCATTTGGGTTGCTCTTGGGGGCCCTTTTCCTTCCTATTCCTCACTTATCCATGTACATGTGTAAAAAAGATGGAAACATCTTAGATGAGAATCATGGCCTTGGTATAGAAAGTGGATCAATCCTTGGCCACATATGGACTTTGAAGAGGGACTTCTCATGTGAAGGAAGATCCTTATCCCTTGTTAATCTCTTGGGTGCATTTGTCGTCCAAAGTGTGACCTTGGATGATGGACTTTCCTTGCCTAAGACATGATATGCAACTTTCTTTAAGGTGGGTCTTGCTTTCTTCAATGGGCCCAACACATATCCTAGGTAACACATGGAGTCGAACTTTAGATTTTGCATTTGAATGTGAGCCCAATCCCATGGATTTCCTGGATGATAATTTGGACTTTAACGGGTAAAGGATAGGGACTTACCTTGCCAAGCTTGTAGGATTCAATGGCGGACAGGTACAAGAGGATGTCGGGTGATTGATGAGAATGATCCCGCCTTCATCATCCGCCAAGGGGCCCATATGTGTTCCTTGGCTCAGGAGCACCAACCTCTTCCCTTCATCAAGGGTCGGGGTACCAGAGATCATTGGGATAATTAGGTGAAGCACCCACAGCCTTTGCTTGAACGAGTTTTGGCTGACACTCCTTTTACTGGCCTCCTTACCTTACGCTTCCATAATAACAGTGCCAACCGCATGCAAATGGGGAATAACTCCCCTGGATATGATATATATATATATATATATATATATATATATATATATATATATATATATATATATATATATATATTCCAGGGTTTGGATAAGACCTCCCGGAATAGCCGGTCATTCACAGGCTTCTGGCCTGTCGTTGATATACTTCTTCTTTAACCTTCCTTGGAGACATTTGTCTTCTTTCTTTCTCTGATCGTTAGGTGTACCCTTGCCCAGACTTGCTTTTATGACCATTTTGCCCACCTCGCGCCGAGGATGCGGGATGACATTGAGCCATCTTTGTATCATCACATGTATTGGCATCAACAAAATCGTCAGCGGAACTCCCGAGTCTCTGGGGACAATTGGCGTGCTGACATAGACGGATTGACCATTGAAGATGTAAGTATCTCACTTTCCTTATCCCTCATGCTGCACTGTAACTGATCGTGATGACCTCCTTTGTTGTAGCTTGCTCGGATGCCATATGCCAACTTTCCTCTCTACTACACCCCTCAGCGTGTGGAGACCTATGATGCTTCATGCCTCCGGATCATGCTTTCTGACGCTGAATCATTTCAGTGGTATTTGGGTGAGAGGCTGCTTCGATAGATTACCGGGGTGGTAGAGTCCCTTGTTCTGCACCTCCTCCAGCTGCTCAGATCCCAGCTGATGAGATAGCTGATGCTCTTGTGGGCCAGCCCGGGTTCCGTTTCACGATCCCGGATCGCGACTATGATGAGTGGTACTTGTTGTATGGCCAAGGGCCTCTGCTTCCTCCGCTCTATGTACCTGGGGGCCGTCGCAGATATGCTGGAGGCTCGGTGACAGCTCCTTTGATGGATCATTCATCGTCGAGAGCAGGACGAGGAGAGGGATGATGACGACTATGTTGGTAACCTGTAGCCTGCTTTTGTGTTCAGCTTACTTGATGTATGACCTTCTTCTTTTTGCTTTTACCTTCTTCTGTATAAAAATCTTCTGAATCAATATACAATCTTTGACTTGTCTCAAATTCCTTGATGATGTCTGGATGCTTTAACTTCTGACTCATTTCTTAATGACTTGTGGGAGATGAGACTTCTTAACTGCATGGATGATGACTTGAATGGTTCAGATGGCTTGATTTAGCCCTGTGGGCCCACTTGAGACTTGGGCTTTACTTTGGAGCACCCTTTCTTGGTGTTTTGTGAGGCTAAGAAGGCTTCTCATGGTGTGGATGATGACTTGAACGGCTCAGATCGCTTGATTTGGCCTTGTGGGCCCACTTGATGATCAGATCTTGGATTCTGGCCCTTCTTTTGATGATCAAACCCTTGATCTTGCTATTTGATGACCCATGCGAGCTTTTTCATGGTTTAGATCATAATGATCTAGTCTTCGAATGGCTCAGATTGCTTGTGGGCCTCTCTTGATCAACTTTCCCTCCCTTTGACTTGATCAGACACATTCTGGCCGCAGTACTTCGTGATTGGACAGGTAGGGTACCTCCCAAATGATTCTGATCAACCTCAATCGAAATCTGGAATGGATTGGAGCCTTGGGCGGCCCTCAGGGTGCCATCTGCTGATGTGGACTGTCAGCCTCACCTACCAACGACCATGGAGCCAATCCCGCGGAGAGAGAGGGAGCGCATCCGTACGGGCGGCCCACAGCGGGCCGCCCAAGACTCGCCTCTTGTGTGGTCTGGGCTGGCTCTGGTTCGGACATTCCCTTCTGTCCACTGCCCTTGTCCCCACCTTCCTTGTACGTCCAGGTTTGATTTCGACCATGATTCTTACTTTTGTCTCCTCTTTCCTCCTCCTTTTGTCCTCTTCTTGGTTTGTCTTTTCTCAAGCAATGTACGGTGGAGATTTAGGGGCTATGGGGGCTATCCATGATGGGTCCCACACTTCAGGAGGTGGTGAAGGCTTTAATGATGGTGGAATCTCTTTAATGGATGGTAGAGATGGAGCATTGAATGGGGGTATTGATGGTGGATTAGGGGTGTTTGTTGGTGGCTCTTTGAATGGCCCCATTAATGGCAGCCATGCTGGAATTTCAAATTTGAATGGGCCATTAATTATGGGAGAATGGATGGTATGGATGGGATGATGAGATGGGACATAGGTGAGACCATGCATCCCTTGAGTGTGGGCCGCATGGATGATGTGGTTGATGGTGGTGATGGGGGTATGATGGACATAGATGGGCTGATGGCATGTTTGGATGGTATGGATGGTTCAGATGATACCTTTGATGGTCTGGATGCTCTTGATGATGGCCGAGATGTGCGACACACTTGCTTAAGTGGACTTGATGTGATTATTGATGATGTTCCCCTGATGATGGACGGTGTGGATGCCTCGATGATCCCTTTGATTGGTCAGGATGATGACTAGATTCATGATTTCCTGTTTGAGAGGGCCGCAGGTCCAGATCTGACCGTTGATTCTTTGATCGGGGTTGCCGGGGCCCTTCTCGACGGTTCAGATGCATTCTTTGACGGTCAGATTGGTCAGGATGACACGATGTGTGGTGTGATCTTTGCTGATAACCCTTTTGATGGAGAGTATCGTCCTTCTCTTGATCGTTGGTCTTTTGCGCACTCTGTTCATGAGGTGGGCGAGTCTTCTCATGCGGCTGAGGTCGTGACAGTTTCAGACAGTGATGCGACTATATCAGACATAGCCATTACTGGGGGCAGGTCAGAGGCTGTTGAGTCTGCAGAGGTTCCAGCTTTTCCTTCTCCTTCGCCCGTTGATCTTCCGATCCTCGATGAGCTATCATTGATTTCTGGGCCTTTTGTTCTGGAGGGGGTACCCGTGAGGACTTGTCAGCTGCTTCCTCGTCCTTCTTGCTCGCCACGACTGCTTGCTTGGCTTGACAGCTTGTCAGCTTATGAGATTCGAGATTTGGAGTCCTATGGCTTTGGCAATCTGATTCATATGGCTAGAGTTCTCGGAGCTGCACTGATTGACTGGGTTCCTTCGTTGAACTTGTTTGCATTCAACGATATGGAGATGGGACCCTCTTTGGAGGAGCTTGCGCGCTTGACAGGCCTACCTTGGGATTATACTCAGTATTTTTCACCAAAGACATTGCCAAAGACTGCCACGCCGCAGAACTGGTTCGGGATCCCCTATCTGGTTGATCCTGCAACTGCCGGCCAGGATGCTGTAGTGTTTTCCTTGGATTTACTGTATGATCTCTCTTTGGGTCCTCGGAGTGTGGCCGGATCTATCCTTGCTCGGAACGCACTGATGTTGTGCTTGATAGCTGAGGTGCTATTCTCGGGATGGCGCAGGTCCCAGACTCCTTTGCTTTTTGAGGTGATGAGCCGAGCTACCCGACGGCAGGGGATCATTTCTCTCGTCCTGGCCGAGCTGTTTAATGGGCTGACTGACTGTGCCCTGGGCCGCACTCATGTCCTTCGCGGCTGTTGTGCATTTCTTCATGTATCTTTTCTAGACCTTTCCCTTCTTGCTTTGTTAGGAATTGCTTTGCTCTAGCTGAACTTCTTTTCCATCTTGTGATCAGGTCTGGCTATGGGAGCAACTTTCGCTGACTATTCCTGTACCATTTCCTGACACCCGTCGCCCAGACCTTATACGGCACATCATGGAATTTCTTCCTCATACGGCTAGGATGAGTGAGCCCTTGTATCGCAGGATGTTCGCTGTCTCGTGACTGGAATGTTTGTTGGTAGTACAGTCTTGTGGCTTTCAACTTCCTTCAATGCTTTGTGATTAGGCGCACCGCCTTACCTCTGATGCTGGTAGGCTTTCTCGATCTTACTTTTTCCTTACCACCCTATCCGGTTGTCCTGCGGCAGTTTGGGTAATGAGAAGGATTGTTCCCATCCTCTTTGCTTGCGTTCACACAGGTAAATCCGCGGGCGTCGAGCATTTTTCCATCCAGAACACGCCCTCTTGACTTTATGGAGCACTCGGGTCGCAATGGATCCCTGGGCGAGTTTTACACTTGACTTTGCCGATTTGCTTGGTTTCGAGCTGGTCGGGGTTTTTTGACGATGTCTGGCGAATCCGGCACCCATGTCAATACTTACTACTGTGTGTGCTGGAGCAGTGCTTTCTTTGTAATCGAACGTATCCTTTGCTTGGCACCAAACGGCCTGATGAGGATGAGCGGATATCTCTGATGCAGGAGATTTGCGGCTGGCTCTTCCTCTGGTTTCGTATGAACCCTTTGAGGAGCGCCCGTTCATTGATCCTGGTTTCCTTTTGGCCACTCATGGCCATTTGCTGTTTGAGATTTCCGCACTTCGGTATCATTGTGAGATGATGTCGAGGAGGTTGGCTGTCGATCAGAGGTTGTCTGATGAGGAGACCGCGATCCGTACCCTTGAGCGCGATGAGGTGCATTACCTGCGTATGGAGGTGAGCAGGTTGAGAGCGAGACTATTTCATTATGAGTCAGGGGACTTACCTAATATGGCCGAGGAGGAGGGTAGAGATTGATTGTGTTGGCCACCTGTACATTCCTTTTTGCAAGGTATATGATTGATGATGATGCATTTTTTGTATTTTTTTTTTTTTTTGAAAAAGATGATATGTGTAAAAGAGATGTGATGCTTTTAATGAAAAAGAAGAAAACTTTTTTTAGAATCTATTGTGCCATGAGTTGTCTTGTGAGTGTGTCTGGATTTTGTGTCTGGATATAAGAATCAGAACTGGGGCTCCGCCAATGCTTTGACCGATGTCTCGAGTTTGACTTGAGTGCTCTTTTGGTTCCCTAAAGGTGTAGGCAATGGAAACTGTTGCTTCCTAAGATTGTCAAAGTTTGTAAAGCTTTTCGCTCCTGACTGTACTTCTTCTTGTTCTTGAACTGCAACCGCTTGAACTGATCTGAACCGTCTGATTTCTTGTACCTGCACTTTTAATTTTTCTTTTTCTATTTGAGCCATTTTTGCCTGCAACGCTCTTTCGAGTTTTCACTACAGCCGGCTTTTTCCCGTCATTTTTGCCCGTGACGCCCTTTCGGGTTTTCATCACGTCCCGGGTGTTTGATCTTGCCTGCCCCTTGGCAGCTGTGCTGTTTTTACCCTCGACGCCCTTTCAGGTTTTCACCAAGCCCGCTGTATGCCCACTGTTTTTACTCGGAGCGCCCTTTCGGGTTTTCACTCCTCCCTCTTTGTTTAGGCACACATTTTCTTTTTCTCTTTTTTTCTTTCTCTGGATCTTTGGATAATTGCGGCAGCTAGAGGTCGGGAATCCGTCGTTGTCAGCCGATGGCAGTTTTTTCAGCCCTTATCCTAAGTTACGATGATAGAGCTGTCGGTCTTAGCTAAAGACCCTTCTGAGATGAATGGATGGATGACTATGTTTCTTCTTGGGTTGATTTTTCTCGAGTGCCTTGCTTTGGCTTCTCTTTTTCTTTTTCTCTTTTTTTCTTTTGTATTCTTTTTTCTCTTCTTTTTTTTGTATTCTTTTTTCTTTTTCCTTTTGAATCCCCTTATTTAAAACACTTGTTGGTGGACGGAAATGGTTTCTCAGAGGTTTTAGCTTCGACCTCTTGACTTCAGCTCTATTAAAGTAACTCTTGATAAAGTCAGAATGACTTACCCGTGAAAGATCTTCACTTTGTCGGCGTTAATTGGCTCAGGAAGATCCACCCCTCTCATGCTGGTGAGTCTGAGGGCGCCTCCGGGAAGTACTTCTCTGATGATCAGTGGCCCGTCCCACGAGGGTTTGAACTTTCCTCTGGGATCCGGAAGGTGCGACGGTAGGATCTTCTTCATAACCATGTTGCCTACCTTGAAACTTCTGTTTCGGACTCTCTTGTTATAAGCCCAAGCGATCCTTTTCTGATAGCACTGTGAATGAGTTAGTGCACGCATACGCTTCTCATCTGCTAGCTGCAACTGATCGAATCTGGCCCGTTGCCATTCTCCTTCTTCAACTCCGCTTTCTAGTAACACTCGTAGTGATGGTATTTCCACCTTGACTGGCAGAACTGCTTCCATTCCATAAGTAAGCTCGAAAGGAGTAACGCCCGTAGCAGACCGTTCAGACGTTAGATAGGCCCAAAGTGCATATGGGAGCATATCTGACCAATTTCGATAGGTCACGACCATCTTCTCGAGTATCTTGACGATTGTCTTGTTTGCGGCTTCTACCCCACCATTCATCTGAGGACGGTAGGGGCTTGATCGATGACGTTGGATCTTGAATTTGCTGAGGAAGTCATCCATCTTCTTGTTGACGAACGGGGTCCCATTATCTGTGATGATAACATTGGGGATTACATACCGGCATATGATGTTGTTCTTCATGAATTTGATCACCTGGGATGCTGCAATCGTGGTGTAGGAGGCTGCTTCTACCCATTTGGTGAAGTAGTCGACTGCCACCAGTATGTACTCATGACCGTTTGATGCTTTGGGACTAATCTTGCTGATGATGTCGAGTCCCCACATGGAGAAAGGCCAGGGGGTGGTCAGGTTGTATAATTCTGATGAGGGGGCATGGATTTAATTAGCATGCTCCTGATAGTTGAAGCATTTTCTGACGTGCTGGCAGCAGTCTGTCTCCATGATGAGCCAATAGTAGCCGAGTCGTAGAATCTTCTTTGCCATCATATGCCCGTTCATGTGTGGGCCACAGATTCCTTCGTGTATTTCTTTCATGATCTTTGCAGCTTCTGTTTCATCGACGCATCGAAGGAGGATGTGATTATAGGATCGCTTGTAAAGAACTTCGCCACTGATGGTGAACTGGCCGGCCAAACGCTGGATGGTTCGGCGATCTGTTGCTGTTGCTGACGCCAGATACTCCTGGGTTTTGAGATATTACTTGATGTCGGCATACCAGGGTTTGTCAAGGATAGCTTCGGCTTCTTCTATTTGCAGGCAAAAAGCAGGTTCATCTTGAATTTCAACTGTGAGCTCCCATTCTGAAGCTCCTTTCGGAATCTCGAGCATTGATGCGAGTGTAGCGAGTGCATCTGCAAACTGGTTCTTGGTCTGGGCATGTATGAGAAGGTGATTTCTTTGAACTACTCGATCAGATTTTCAAGATACACATGATATGGTATCAACTTCTCGTCCTTGGTTTTCCATTCGCCATTGGTCTGATGGATGATAAGCTGTGAGTCTCCAAATACTCGTAGCTTCTTGACGCCCAAGATTATGGCTTCCCTTAAGCCAGCGATGCATGCTTCGTACTCTGCCATGTTGTTGGTGCACTCGAATGCTATGCCCCTTGAGATAGGAATAGGGACATGTAACGACCCGAGATTTTCGACTCTTGTGTATAACACGACGGCCGAATTCCCAAATAATTTAAGGAATAACTAATTTGTCAAATAATAAAATATAGCATTCAAGCACAATGGCGGAAACAATTATCATCATATTCTATCAAACTTACTACGTCATCATCAATGTTTAACTAAGGGAACCAACCAATATCTATACTGATTAATTAAAATACAAAACCATGTCTTCTCTTGAAGACTTATTACAATTCCATAAATGTATCAACTACTCAAAAGAAATATTTAATAAATGATAACATCAATTAAGTTTCTCTAACATCGTCATCCGCCATGTCATCATACGAACCATCGAACTCTTTTCCTTAAAAATCGGGTTCAATACCTGGATCTTCACCTGCATCATCTAAATTGTGTTTGTGATAGCGTTAAATGCTATCATAGTGGGGAATATTTCCTCCAAGACAATCAAGAATAATAATAACGGTACAGAGTAAACGCAAGCAGTATATTATCATTTAATCAAATCAAAACAACCAACTAAAAATCTTTGTTAATGCGATGCATGGAATGCATACTCTGGCTAAGGCACCCTGGCTAGAATCACAATACATGAAGTGGGAGACTCCCTGTTACGACTTCATGCTAGCCACTAGTCACCAGAGGTTCCTGGGACGCACAAGCCCATAGTTTTGCCCGACCACGTGAAAAACGGGACACTCATAGCCCAAATCTACATGTGACAGTGTATGGGAGAATTAGGACACTCTAGCCTATTCTCAATTCCGTACACCCACATGGAGCCAAGTGAATGCATGACCTTAGTTTCACCTTTATTTAAGTGTTTTCGCATACAACCGATTTAAATAAAACTCAATGGTCATTATAGGGAGTCGCAAGCAACCCAGCATAGGCCGACAGCACGGGATTAGTGTCCATAGCACCAACCTCGGCTCATGAGAATTTGTATACCATTAGTGTCCACTCATTGTCCCGTTTTATGATTTCATCATGTCCCAAAAGGCCAATGTTGTACATCATGACCAAATTCATTAAAATACCCATGTAGTGTAAATGGATCAAATCAAGCATCATGTACATGTAAGGATCCATTAACAAACAATCACTTCATTCTCTCAGTTAAGTCAAGATATATTCTTCCATCATGGACACCTCTCACGGGTTCCATTTCTCTACATCGAATAATTTTACCAACTTAGGGACAAAGAGTATACAATAATGGGATGTCCATATGATGATCTTATACACATATTTCATATCACAATATGAAAACCAATGTTACTTGTAATACACGGACTAAGAAAATAAGGGCATAGATTTCAGAAAAATAAATAACACAAATACACATGCTTCTTAGTCAAAAATCTAAAAAAAAAGGAATCACATCACCATATAATGATATTCATTACAAATCTCACATCAAACTTCATGTTATATGGATAAGTAATTCAAAACAAAACAACTTCACATGCCATAAAAGAAACTTATGATAATCATGATATTATTAATGAAAGGCTTGAAGGAAAATCCTCACCTTAGGATGGACTTAGAAGAAGAGGGTTGTAGAACATCCTAGCCGCTGAAAAAATATGAGAAAGAACTCTCTTCTCTTCTCTCTCTCTCTCTCTCTCTCTCTCTCTCTCTAGGGCATGGAGGCTAGGGTAAGGAGAAAGATTTGGAGGTGCGTAGTAGAAATATCGAGAGGGATGTGCACGCGAGGTCTTGTGTAACAAATTCTTGATGTGGGCTTCTCAAATCTCAATATTCGGATGAACTATGATCAATTCCAATCCGTTCATCTTATCAAGCTCGAAGAGTAGAGTTAGAATATGTAAATTTCTTGATGATCCACATTCTAGATTGGCCGATCCTTGAAAATGGCCTAACGGGTGTTAAAATGGGCTTAATCTCAATTAACGGTCTACGCTTGATGATCAGGGCCCAAATTTTAGAAAAATATGTACTCATGATAAGCAAACAATTATACAAATTTTAGTGGTTGATTGATGGTGAGAAATGCCTAGATCTGAAATTTCAACTTTTGGCGGAAAAGGAAGGGGCTGGCTTTGTGGTTCAACAGTGTAGGATTATAGATCGGGGTCCAAACTTTGTGTAAACTCATAGTCATATGAGTATAATAAGTGGTCCAAATTTGAGAAGCGATTAATGGTGAGAAGTGGGTAAATTGAAAGGTTCAGATTTAAAAAGAGTTGGTAACTCATTAATTTCTAAAACGGGATAACTTCGCGCATAAGAAAGATGCTTATCAAGGTGGGGCACTCAAATCACACTATTGGACTATGATAAAGACGATCCAAGTCACTCATATGAAGAGAAATATTCGACTACGACTAACCATCTACTTTCCTCACTCGATGGACAAGAAAATCAAGGGTTAATGGGCTGATTTGACAATTGGACCACTTCTACTATGATTTAAGGGCTGAAATTTGATGTGTATGGTCAATATGTGCCCAAAAGCTTAAATCCAGGGTTTTGCGTGAAAGTGATCGTAAGAAACTATAATACTTAAAAATGGCATCTTAACTTAAGTTTAACTAATGGCATTTTCGTAATTATCTTAAAAGTGCGTGATTTTTGAAATCTGATCTTTCTACGATGTTTATGGGATCATTCTAAGAAACTTTTGTAAAGGGTCCCCTATCGGATCTCCTACGGATGTCCCGCTATTCGCAAATCAACAGTAAATGTATGATAATTAATAAAAAAATAAATTAAAAATGAATTTTCAAAAATTTTCAAATAAATTTTGAAAATCTGGGGCGTTACAGGACATCATCTAGAGAGTAGAGGATCGCTCCAATACCACTCCCTTTAGAATTTGCTGCGCCGTCTAAGAATAACGTCCACTCATCTTTTTTCTTCTTTTCTTCGCCTTCGATAAGTAAGAGATCTTCATCAGGGAAGAATGTCTTGAGCGGTTGATAATCCAGGAGGGAGTGGGCGGCAAGATGATCGGAGAGAGCCTGCCCCTTGATTGCCTTCTGAGTGACATAGGTGATGTCGAACTCAGACAAGAGTAGCTACCATTTAGCTATCCTTCCAGTGAGTACCGGTTTCTCGAACAGGTACTTGAGCGGATCCATGTGAGCGAGTAGGAGAATAGGAAATGCAATCATATATTGATGGAGTAGCTGAGTTGCCCAGACTAGGGCGAGGCAAGTCTTCTCGATCGGGGAATACCTAGTCTCGTAGTCGGTGAACTTTTGGCTCAAATAATATATTGCTTGTTCCTTCTTCCCAGTCTCGTCGTGCTGGCCGAGAATACAGGCAATGCTTCTGCTGCTACCGAGATGTATAACAATAGTGGACGTCCATGAGTGGGCGGCACTAGGACTGGAGGATTCATGAGATACTTCTTGATGCGATCGAAGGCAATTTGGCAATCATTATTCCATTCTTTTGGAACGTTCTTCCGAAGGAGCTTGAAAATGGGCTCACAAATAGGTGTGAGCTATGCGATGAAGCGACTGATGTATTGAATTCTGTCGAGGAAGCCACGAATTTCTTTCTCTGTTCTAGGAGGGGGCATCTAGATGATTGCTCTGGTTTTAGTCTCGTCGACCCTGATGCCATCCTCGCTCACCATAAAGCCGAGGAGGTTGCCTCCCATTGCACCGAAGACACATTTCTAAGGGTTAAGACGGAGCTTGTACTTTTCTAATCTGTTGAATAACTTATTCAGATCTTCAAAGTGTCCTTCAATTGTGCGAGATTTGACGATCATATCGTCCACATATACTTCAAGCTCTTTGTTCATCATGTCGTGGAATAGTGCTGTCATTGCTCGCTGATATGTTGCTCCTGCGTTCTTCAGACCGAACGGCATTACCCTATAACAGAAAGTTCCCAGGGAGTGATAAACGATGTCTTCTCGCGATCTTATACGGCCATCTTGATCTGATTATAACCTGAGAACCCGTCCATGAATGAGAAGACCTTGTACCCAGCAGTGTTGTTGACCAGAGTGTCGATATGTGGCAAAGGGAAGTCATCTTTAGGACTGGCCTTGTTGAGATCTCGGAAGTCGATGCACATTCGAACCTTGCCATCCTTCTTTGGTACTGGTACGATGTTGGCGAGCCATTCAGGGTAGTTGGAGACTACCAAGAATCCCGCATTGTACTACTTGATGACTTCATCTCGGACTTTCAGAGCCCATTCTGGCTTCATTCTTCGAAGTTTCTGCTTCACTGGCTTCATATCCGCCTTGGTTGGCAGATGGTGTACAACAAGCTCTTCATCGAGCCCCATCATGTCTTCATATAAGAACGCAAAGTTGGACAATCTTAGAGCTAAGAACTCTATCATTCTCTGTTTCATCTCAGGTGGCAACGATTTTCCAATGCGTACTTCCCTAGGGATCTCAGGTGTCCCCAAGTTCACTATCTCGAAATCATCGGCTACAACATTGGCTTTAGATTCGAACTTTTTGAGGAGATCCTCTAGGTCGGGAGCCGGATCATCATCTTCCTCATCCCGAGCTTCGTCCAGGCCCATGAGCTCAAAGTCTAATTCGATATCAAAGTCATATGATTCGACTTCAAACTCATGTAACTCTTTAGACGAACTTGGCACACTATTGAATGCAGGAAAAGAAATGTTTTTTGGTTTTTGAGATTTTTCTGAAATTGAGATGCTAGATGTTTTTGGCTTTTGAAAGTTTTCAATTTTTTTGGATTTTTGAAATTCGCTGGACTTTGAACAAGTGGCATTGCAGACCATGATTGATCCCAGCTTGTTCCAAAGTTCCGATCGCTGCTTAAACAGGCATTTTTTTTTTGGAAGCCAGAGCCCTCAGATGGCTCTTTGGCTGATTCAAAAGTTAGGGGGACGGATGACCATTCAGGACCCCACACTTCCTCCCCTAAAGAGGTGGGGGTTGATGATTCGGGTGAAGAATCACAGTCTGGCCCAATGACCATGATTTCTCACTGGTCGGGTTCGAGATCTGAGTCATGCTCAGTCCCTCCCGGATCACTTACCTCGCATTGCAGTTCGTCTGGTTCCATAGTGAGACACAAGTTCGGAATCTGGACATCGGACCAATCCAGGGCTGGCCATTTCCCTTTCTTGGTCCAATGGATGGGCTGCTTCTGCCCCTGGCTGATGATTGGTGATGTTGATTCTGCAGAGATGGGTGGGTCGTGCCCCTTATTGATTGATGTTGAGATGGGCAAGTTGTGCCCCTGGTTGATTGATGCTGAAATGGGCAGGTTGTGCCCCTGGTTAGGAGCAAGTATCAGAGTAACCTGGTCCTGAAGCTGCTGTATTTGACTTTCTTCTTCATCTTCATCCTTTCCTTCTTCTTCTGGGGGCTTGGATGGTTCGAGAATCTGATCCCATCGAATGGGGGGCCATGTGGCCCCAGCTAGGCTCATCGGGAGGCATTTGTGTAGCGCAGTCGGTTGATTCCCTCCTGGATCTTTACAAGGTTCTCTTGGCTTGACGAATTGGATGGGTGAGCACCGAAATTTCTTCCTTCTTTCGTCCATGAAGATTGCCCTGTATCCGAGTCCCCATTTACATTGGTTATATACCAGCGGTATCTTTCTGGACTTGAAATGATTCTTCATTCGGTATTTGAGGCTCAGACATTCTGCTGGTGAAAAGACACGGTCCACCCTTATCGGTTCCGGGTTGGCGATAGCGTTCACAGTCTCAAATTCGAAACTATGAAATGGGACGTCCTCTTCAGAATGCTGGATATCGATGACAGGGATGTCTGGTTCAGTGGCAGCAGCATTGGAAGGAATGATGAGCTCCTTCTCTGCATGGATAGAGATCACTTAATTTCCACAGATGTATTTCACTCGTTGATGCAGGGTTGATGGCATAGCCCCCACCTTGTGCAGCCAAGGTCGTCCGAGTAACATGTTGAAAGAGGCTAATATATCCAGGATTTGGAATGTGATAGTGGAGATTTTCGGACCTATCAGTACCTCTATGTCGACCTCCCCTTCCACTGATCGGCGGGTGTTGTTGAATGCTCTGACGCATATGGTGCTGGGTCGGAATGAGAAGGACTGGTTCCCAGACGTTCCGCAGTCTTAAGTGGGCATACGTTTAAGCTTGAGCCATTTTCGATAAGGACCAGTTGGACACAGAGGTCTTTGTATCGTAAAGCTATGTTGAGGGATCACCCATGATCGCGTCCTTCCAGTGGCAACTCATTATCGGTGAAGGTGATGGCCCGTGGAGCCAGGAGTTGTCCTATCATCAATGCTATCATCTCTGGTGCCGTATCGGAGGAGGCGTGAGCATCGCTCAAGGTTTTGGCACACATTTCTCGGTGTATGTGAGATGTGCAGAGTAGCTCCCATACTGAGATTTGAGCAGGGATTGACTTGAGCTGAGTCGCCACATCGTATGCGGCTTCATTTTTGTTGTCGTGGCCTGAGAGAGCGACTTTGGGATCTCCCCTGTTCTGATTATCTCTTCGGATGCAACGCCCATTGGGATTCATGTTTTCCACTTCCGCACATTCTGGATAGTGCCATGGGACCTCTTTATAATTTTCCTCACCTTTGCCTTCTAGGACCACCGGTTCTTGCAACGGTGCTGGTGTGGGTACCAGTTGTTCCTCGTATGGAGCTTTTGCCTTAAGGACTACATTGTTGCCTGTGCTGAAGGGAAAATATCGAGGCTTATCTTCATAAATCAAGTAAGGTTGCGGTCCTGGCTTGACCGTTCCTGGAGCAGGAGGCTCTCATGGAATGAATACCGGTCCTCTTGATATGGCAGGAGGTTTCTCTGTTCGTCCCAGCTGTTTTAGTGTGATTGACATGCCTCCAGGGTTTGCCCCTTGCAATATGACTGGCTCATCTGGAGGAACTCCTTCTAAGACAATGGGCTCTTGCTACTAATGAGTATGGTTCCTCCGCAAATTGTATTGTTCCTGTGCTGAAATTGCCCCTTGCAGGATGACAGGTTCGTATGTGGGCTCGATGTATGATTGTGCTCCTTCCAGAATGATTGGTTCCCAACATGAAGGGCTGCAAGATGACCCTTGCACAACTGGCACATTATATGGAAGTGTTCCTTCGAGTACTACTAGCTCGAAGACTGAAGGAGGATAGGGACTTGCGCCTTGCAGGATTGGAGGAGGATTTGTTGGCCCATAAGTGTAGGCATGAATGGACTGGATAGGGGAGAAGAAGCGATCGAGGCACTCTCCTTCTTCTATGCTGTTGATGGTGGGGCCTCGAGATAAACTGGGATCCGTCTGATAAACTGGGATCCGTCGGATGTTGAGGCAGAGGATTCTGAAGAATGTTGGTGGAAGCTGCTGCAGGAGTTCCAGGGACTGAGATGATGATTTTTCGGTCGTCGATCAGATCTTGTATGGCATTCTTCAAAGTAAAGCATCGATCAGTGGTGTGGCCATGTCCTTGATGGTAGGCACAATACTCATTTTCTCGGTAATTTAGAGGTAGAGGATTTGGAGGCCTAGGTGTCATCAGAGTGAGTAACTGCTTTTGTACCAGCATAGTCATGACTTGACTAAGTGGTTGAGTGAGGGGAGTGAACTTCCTGAGCTCCCTGTAATTCTGCCTATTCTAGTATGAGTATTGACCGTTCCCTCTGAACTGCTGCTGCTGCCGAGGTGGTTGTGGTTGTGGTTGCGGATTTGGTCGTGGTTGATACCTCTGAGGTTGGTGCTGAACCTAATTCTGCTGATACTGTTGATGTCCCTGTGGGGGAGCATGTTGATTACCCTGAGCAGTGGTGCTGATGTTATTTACCTCTGTCGGGCGGGGAGGAGAACCGCTGCGATTTTCGTTCCCATATCCGATGAGTCTTCCCTCCACTTTGTTCCTCTTGACTGGAGTGGCTTGATGAGGCCATGGGGAGATTGTCCCGGCACGGATTCCTGCTTTGACTTGCTCTCCAGCACGGATCAATTGTGAGAAATTCGCATATGGATGCGAGATGAGATATCCAGATATGCCCGGATATGTTGAATGAACAATCATGGAGATGTGTTCTTCGTCGTCGATAGGTGTCCGCATTCTGGCTGCCATAGCTCGCCAACGTCCCACATAAGCTGATAGTGTTTCATCACTCCTTTGCCTGAGAGCCGCGAGGTCAGCTCTTCTGGGTGCCATGTTGAGATTGTATGCGAATCTGTCGACCAAAGCCTGGGAGAGTTGTTCCCAAGTCCTGATGCGATGACAGTCCAATGAGGTGTACCAATCTAGGGCATCGCCTTTCAGGGATTTTTGGAACAAGCGAATGAGGGCCCCTTCATTTCCTGAGATTGCACTCAGCTCTCCACAGAAGGCCTTGAGATGTGCTGTGGGACAACCGCTGCCATCGTATCTTTTGAATTTTGATACCTCAAAGTTTTGAGGTACTTGAGCATCTGGGAAAGGACACAAGTCTCTGAACTTGGTCGAAGGTAGATCTATTCCTTGTTGCCACTGAAGCTGATTTTACAAGATCTGGAACTGCTCCCGCAACTCGTCCAATCCTGAGTGATCTGTTCGAGCGACTGGTGCCTCTTGGAATAAGGCACGTTCTTCTTCGGCATAGTGGTCGATGTCTTCGACCCTATGGGCTTACTGAAAAGCAACCGCGGGTTGCTGAAGTTGATTTGATGATTGAACTAGATTCTGATGAACTTGTGCTTGAAAGGACTGTAATTGAACTGGAGACTGTACTGAATGTTGAACTGGAACTTGCTGAAAATTAACTAGAGATTGCTGAATTGAAGATTGCTGGAAATTAACTGGAGTTTGCTGAATTGAAGATTGCTGGAAATTAACTGGAATTTCATCGGCGGGGATGTGCTGGAATTGAAAAGTGCTCCTGTTTGCAGGAGGCTGAGATGCTGGGAAGTGACCCCCTTGTTGGGTATTCGCCACTGTCCGCTGATTGATGTGGGCTTGACACTGACCCCCATTGTGGGCATTCGCCAGTGTTGTCCCTGTTGCTGGAAATTGAATTGAAATCCCATCGGCGAGGATGTGCTGAAATTGAAAAGGGGTCCCATCGGCGGGGGCATGCTGAGATCTAGTGAGACTGTTGTTTGCAAGATTGACTGGAAGCTGACGGGAAGTCCCTGCGACGGGAGTGCTCTGAGATAGCCTTATCATTGGGAGAAGGTATTGAGGAGGATGCCCCATAGCGAAGGGCTGAGACGGCTGCTGTCGGTAGTCTTGGGCAGACTTCGATGGTTGTGCTTGATTTGAACTGGAGGCCGGAAGGACCCGACATGGCTGCTGAGATTGCTGAACTGGGCCAACCTGATTGTTGGCTGCCTGCGGTAGCTTGTGCTTGCATGAATTGCAAGAGCATTTCTTGCATTGCTCTCATTCCTTGTGCCAATTCTTGTATGATTGGTGCATTCTCAATTGGCTGTTGCGCTGGAGGTTGCGCTTCGGTTATTTCAAGAGCAGGGAAGAGATGAGTTTCTTCTTGGTGGTCGGACATGGCTTGCTGAGCCCGAGTGCGGATTATGCTACGGAATGGAAGTTGTTTCCGAACACGTTGAGCCCGAGGAGGCGCAATGGTGAGGACTATACTCTACTCTCTTTTTTTTTGGGTTTTGGGATTTTCTTTTTTCTTTTCTTTTTTTTTGTTTGGTTTTGGGTAGGATGCTATGCAGATGAGATTATATGAGGACTAATGACTTTCAAGTATAGGAATGATTCTGTTTTTCAAGTCGGATTACAACTAGTGGGACTAGCATATCCCCAGTGGAGTCGCCATTCTGTGGACCCTCGCCGTTCCGCGCTCCCGACGACGTCCTTCTCCCTTTCCTTTCGGAAAAAGAAGAAGAGGTGCGTGCGTGCGAATCGTCATTCGTGCCACTGGCTTGCCTCATTCTCGAGGGCTTTGTTTGGTTGTCGTGTTAAGCTGGATGTGTTTAGATGAGTTTATATAAGACCAGAGTCGCCACTAGCCCGTTACTTCGAATCTACAGTCGGCTAGACCCCGTAGAAACATTAGAGAAGGGGATCCAAAGATTCCTTCATCTAAAATGACTCCTTTTGATCTGCGGTCAGAGATTCGAGGTAAGGGATCACGGTTACAGGGTGAGAAGAGGTTAAGCACCCCACACACTGCCCGTACCGAAGTACGGTCTCTACTTCACAGAATCAAACTAACACTTGAAAGTCTGTTTTAATCCTCGTACATTCTCATAGATGACATGATGCATGAATGCAGGTCTGAACAGTAAGAGTTTCTGATGGGCAGGTTTCCATTAACAGGCAAGCCCAGAGCATACGCTCGAACTGACAGGTGCTTTATGCGAGATACATGTTGTGTGTTTGAATAATCAAAGTGCTCATAGTGACTAATGTATGAATGCAGGTCTGAACAATAAGAGTTTCTGATGGGCAGGTTTCCATTAATAGGCAAGCCCAGAGCATACGCTCGAACTGACAGGTGCTTTATGCGGTATGCATGTCGTATGCTTGAATAATCAAAGTGCTTGTAGTGAAGCAGGGGGGTTAGAAGAAAAGTAAATGTTGCACTTCTGCTAGATGCAAATGAGATGATGCTGGAAAAAGAGTCGCTAGATGGACGGAGGTGTCGCAAGGATTGGCTTCGAGTGGCTGGATCAAGACTTGGATGGCTTGGGAGACTCGGACCAGTGGTCAGGCTGGGCTGGACCAGGGCTAGGCTCTCCTCACTCGGGCTTTCCTTGGTGGAGGAATGGGCTAAAGGGTGGAGAGACGGATTGCACTCGGGCTGGCTTTGGAAGGCTTGGCTTGGGTTGGATTGTTGAAATGAGAAGGGGAGGGGGTATTTATAGCAACGGGCAGTGGCAGAACCCGTAAATAATTTTGGGCGGCCCCGTACGGACGCTCCTCGGGTTCCAGCGCGTGGTACGGCCATGTCTCGGGGCTGCTGCTTTGGACTCAGTGAGTTGACTCGGTGGGTCGACTCAGCGGGTTGACTCGGTGATTTGACTCAGCGGGTTGACTCGGTGATTTGACTCAGCGGGTTGACTCAGTGAGTTTGACTTTTTTAGGATTTTTTTACTGGTTTTTCTTATGGGGGTTTTTCAGGCTGATGTTTAGGGGTGAGTTGGGCTATGGATTGGGGCTTACAAGGGTGAGTTTGGCTGAGTTTGGACATGGGATTTGGGGGTATGGTCCTCCATTCATCCAGCTGCCTCTACCAACAGTGTAGCCGAAGGTGGGGTGTCTACAGTCAACCATCATGTGGGACCCACCTTTGATGTTCACCGTCAATCATGTGGGGCCCAACCTTCAGTATGGGTTGTTCATCATGTGGTCCTTCCTTTGATGTCAACCTTCCATCCTGTGATCCCACCTTCAATGTCCCCCATCTATCATGTAGGTCCCACCTTTGATGTAGGCGTTCATCATGCGGGGCCCACCTTTGATGTGAGCATGCATTATGTGGGCCCACCTTGATGTGGAAACCCACCTTCAATATGGGTTGTTCATCATGTGGGCCCACCTTAGAGATATTCTAAAGAAGAGAAGAGGGCAAGATGGGAATTACTTTAAAAGTTTAAGAACAAACTTGTCTAAAAATTAATTAGAAATGTCTACCCGCATAAGCTAAATAAGTTCCTAAAGAAAAAGTTAACCTCTCTATCACTTATTATTTAAGAGCCTTTTTGCTAGTTTCTAAAAAAATAAACTCCATATTGAAAGCTTCACCAAACACTCTATTTTCACAATAAGAGCTTTTTTTTTTTTAGAATAAGCAAATAAACTCTTATTAGTAGATGTAGACACCCCACCTTTGGCTACACTGTTGGTAGAGATAACTGGATGAATGGAGGACCATACCCCCAAACCCCAAGTCCAAACTCTCCCTTGTAAGCCCCATTCCATAGCCCAGTTCAAGCCTGAACCCAGTCAACCCAGTCCTAAACATCAGCCTGAAAAACCCCCCATAAGAAAAGCCAGTCAAAAACTCCGAAAAAAGTCAAACTCACTGAGTCAACCCACTGAGTCAACTCATCGAGTCAAAACACCGAGTCAACCCGTCGAATCAACCCGCTGAGTCAAACCACCGAGTCGACCCGCTGAGTCAACTCACTGAGTCGACCCAGCGAGTCAAACAGCAGCCCCGAGGGAGCGACCGTACTCGCTGGAAATCGAGGAATCGCCGTACGGGCGGCCCATAGCAGGCCGCCCAAACCGCCGCTGAATCCCAAGAAAAGGCCGTACGGGCGGCCCATAGCAGGTCGCCCAAACCGCCGCTGAATCCCAAGAAAAGGCCGTACGGGCGGCCCATAGCAGGCCGCCCAAACTTATTTACGGGTTCTGCCACTGCCCGCTGCTATAAATACCCCCAGCCTCTTCCCATTTCAACAAACAATCCATTGGAAGTCCATTCAGCCCGAGTGCGATCCGAGTCCCCTTTTCCTTTTAGCCCATTCCTCCACCAAAGAGAGCCCGAGTGAAGAGAGACTAGCCCTGGTCCAGCCCAGCTTGACCACTGGTCCAAGTCTCCCAAGCCATCCAAGTCTTGATCCAGCCACTCGAAAGCCAACCCTTGTGACACCTCCGTCCATTCAGCTACTCTTTTTCCAGCATCATCTCATTTGCATCTAGCATAAGTGCAACATTTACTTTCCTTCCAACCCCCCTGCTTCACTGCAAACACTTTGATTATTCAAACACACCGCATGCATCTCGCATAAAGCACCTGTCAGTTCGAGCATATGCTCTGGGCTTGCCCGTTGTTGGAACCTGCCCATCAGAAACTCTTACTGTTCAGACCTGCATTCACGTACATATCACTATAAACACTTTGAATATTCAAGCACACAGCATGCATCATCTCGCATAAAGCACCTGTCAGTTCGAGCGTACGCTCTGGGCTTGCCCGTTGTTGGAACCTGCCCATCAAAAACTCTTACTGTTCAGACCCGCATTCATACATCATGTCATCCATGAGAATATACGAGGATTAAACTAGACTTTCAAGTATTCGATCGATTATGTGAAGTAGAGACCGTACTTCGGTACGGGCAGTGTGTGGGGTGCTTAACCTCTTCCCACCCTGTAACCGTGATCCCTTACCTTGAATCTCTGGCCGCAGATCAACAGGAGTCATTTTAGAAGAAGGAATCTTTGGATCCCCTTTTCTAACGTTTCTACAAGGTCTAACCGACTGTAGATTCTAAGTAACTGGCTAGTGGCGACTCTGGTCTTATATAAACTCATTTAAACATATCCAGCTTAACACGACAACCAAACGAAGCCCTCAGGAACGAGGCAAGCCAGTGGCACAAACGGCGATTTCGCACTCACAGCATCCTCATCTCCTTCTTTTCCGAAAGGAAAGGGGAAGGGAGAAGAACGTCGTGTGGGAGCACGGAAAATCGGCGAGGGTCCACAGAATGGCGACTCTGCTGGGGATAAACTAGTCCCACTAGTCGTCATCCGACTTGAAAAACAGAATCCTTTCCGTACTTGAAAGTCACTAATCCTCATACAATCTCAACTGCATAGCATTCTACCCAAAACAAACAAAAAAAGAAGATCCCAAAACCAAAAAAAAAAAAAAAAATCCAAAAATCCAAAAAGAGTAGAGTATAGTCCTCACCATTGCGCCTCCTCGGGCTCAACGTGTTCGGAAACAACTTCCCTTCCGCAGCATAATCCGCACTCGGGCTCAACAAGCCATGTCCGACCACGAAGAAGAAACTCATCTCCTCCCCGCTCTTGAGATGACCGACGCGCAACTTCCAGCGCAACAGCCCATTGATAATACGCCAATCATACAAGAATTGGCACGAGGAGTGAGAGCAATGCAAGAAATGCTCTTGCAATTCATGCAAGCACAATCCACCACAGCAGCCAACAATCAGGTTGGCCCAGTTCAGCAATCTCAGCAGCCATGCCGGGTCCTTCCGGCCTCCAGTTCAAATCAAGCGCAACCATTGAAGTCTGCCCAAGACTACCGACAACAGCCATCTCAGCCCTTCGCTATGGGGCATCCTTCTCAATATCTTCCTACGACGACAAGGCCATCTCAGAGCACTTCCATTGCAGGAACATCCAGTCAGCTTCCAGTCAATCTTGCAAACAACAATCTCAGTAGATCTCAGCATGTCCCCGCCGATGGGACACCTTTTCAATTTCAGCACATCCCCGCCGATGGGATTTCAATTCAATTTCCAGCAACAGGGACAGCACTGGCGAATGCCCACAACGGGGGTCAGTGTCAAGCCCACATCAATCAGCGGACAGTGGCGAATACCCAACAAGGGGGTCACTTCCCAGCATCTCAGCCTCCTGCAAACAGGAGCACTTTTCAATTCCAGCACATCCCCGCCGAGGGGATTCCAGTTAATTTCCAGCAATCTTCAATTCAGCAAAATCCAGTTAATTTCCAGCAATCTTCAGTTCAGCAATTTCCTGTTAATTTTCAGCAAGTTCCAGTTCAACCTTCAGCACAATCTCCAGTTCAGTCACAATCCCAAGCACCAGTTCATCAGAATCCAGTTCAGTCATCAAATCAATTTCAGCAACCCGCGGTTGCTTTTCAGCAAGCCCATAGGGTCGAAGACATCGACCACTATGCCGAAGAAGAACGAGCCTCACTCCAAGAGGCACCAGTCGCTCGAACAGATCATTCAGGACTGGACGAGTTGCTGGGAGCAGTTCCAGATCTTGCAAAATCAGCTTCAGCGACAGCAAGGAATCGACTTACCTTCGACCAAGTTCAGAGACTTGTGTCCCTTCCCAGATGCTCAAGTACCTCAAAACTTTGAGGTTCCAAAATTCAAAAGATACGATGGCAGCGGTTGTCCCACAGCACATCTCAAGGCCTTCTGTGGAGAACTAAGCGCAATCTCAGGAAATGAAGGGGCCCTCATTCGCTTGTTCCAAAAATCTCTGAAGGGCGATGCCCTAGATTGGTACACTTCATTGGACTGCCACCACATCAGGACATGGGAACAGCTTTCCCAGGCTTTCGTCGACAGATTCGCGTACAATCTCAACATGGCACCCAGAAGAGCCGACCTCGCAGCCCTCAGGCAAAGGAGTGATGAAACACTATCAGCTTATGTGGGACGTTGGCGAGCTATGGCAGCTCGAATGCGAACGCCTATCGACGACGAAGAACAAATCTCCTTGATTGTTCATTCAACATATCCAGGCATATCCGGATATCTCATCTCGCATCCATATGCGAATTTCTCGCAATTGATCCGTGCTGGAGAGCAAGTCGAAGCAGGAATCCGTGCCGGGACAATCTCCCCATGGCCTCATCAAGCCACTCCAATCAAAAGGAACAGAGTGGAAGGAAGACCTATCGGGCACGGGAATGGAAACCGCAGTGGTTCTCCTCCCCACCCAACAGAGGTAAACAACATCAACATCACTGCTCAAGGAAATCAACATGCTCCCCCACAGGGACGTCAACAGTGTCAGCAAAATCAAGTTCAGCATCAGCCTCAGCGGTATCAGCCACAATCGAATCCTCAGCCACAACCACCTCGACAACAGCAGCAGTTCAGAGGAAACGGTCAATACTCATATCAAAATAGGCAGAACTACAGGGAGTTCAGGAAATTTACTCCCCTCTCTCAACCACTCAGTCAAGTCATGGCTACGTTGGTGCAGAAGCAGTTACTTACTCTAATGGCACCTCGGCCTCCGCCTCATCCTCTGCCACCGAACTACTGAGAAAATGAGTACTGTGCCTACTATCAAGGATGTGGCCATGCCACTGATCGATGCTATACTTTGAAGAATGCTATACAAGACCTGATTGATGATCGCAAGATCATCATCTCGGTCCCTGGAACTTCTCCAGCAGCTTCCACCAACATCCTTCAGAATCCTCTGCCTCAGCACCCAACGGACCCCAGTTCGTCTCATGGCCCTGCGGTCAATAGCATAGAAGAAGGGGACCATCTCGATCGCTTCTTCTCCCCCATCCAATCCATTCATGCCTACACTTATGAGCCAACAAATCCTCCTCCAATCATGCAAGGGGCAAGTCCCTTCCCTCCTTCAGTCTCTGAGCCAGTAGTACTCGAAGGAGCACTTCCATATGATGTACCAGTTGTGCAAGGGGCACCTTACAACCATTCATGCTGGGAACCAGTCATCCTGGAAGGAGCACAATCATACATTGAGCCCACATACGAACCTGTCATCTTGCAAGGGGCAACTCCAGAACAATCCAATCCGCAATGGAAGGATTATACTCATCAGCAGCAAGAGCCCGTTGTCTTGGAAGGAGCTCTTCCAGTTGAGCCAGTCATATTGCAAGGGGCAAATCCCGGAGGCGTGTCAATCACGCTACGGCAGCTCGGACGAACAGAGAAACCTCCTACCATATCAAGAGGACCAGTATTCATTCCATGGGAGCCTCCTGCCCTAGGAACAGTCAAGCCAGGACCACGACCTTATGTGATCTATGAAGACAAGCCTCGATATTACCCCTTCAGCACAGGCAACAATGTAGTTCTCAAGGCAAAAGCTCCATACGAGGAAGATCTGGTATCCACACCAGCACCGTTGCAAGAACCGGTGGTCCTAGAAGGCAAAAGGGAGGAAAACTACAAAGAGGTTCCATGGCACTATCCAGAATGTGCGGAAGTGGGGAACATGAATCCCAATGGGCGTTGCATCCGAAGAGATAATCAGAACAGAGGAGATCCCAAAGGCGCCCTTTCAGGCCTCGGCAACAAAAATGAAGCCGCATACGATGTGGCGACTCAGCTCAAGTCAATCCATGCACAAATCTCAGTATGGGAGTTACTCTGTACATCTCGCATACACCGAGAAATGTTTGCCAAGACCTTGAACGATGCTCACGTCTCCTCTGATACGGCACCAGAAATGATAGCTTTGATGATTGGACAACTCCTGGCTCCGCGCGCCATCACCTTCACAGATAATGAGTTGCCACCAGAAGGGTGCGATCATGGGCAATCCCTCAACATAGTCTTACGATATAAGGACCTCTGCGTCCCATTGGTCCTTATCGATAACGGCTCAAGCTTAAACGTCTGCCCGCTCAAGACTGCGGAACGTCTGGGGATCAATCCTTCTTCATTCCGACCCAGCACCATATGCGTCAGAGCATTCGACAACACCCGCCGATCAGTGGAAGGGGAGGTCGGCATAGAGGTACAGATAGGTCCGGAAGTCTCCACCATCACATTCCAAATTCTGGATATATCAGCCTCTTTCAACATGTTGCTCGGACGACCTTGGCTGCACAAGGTTGGAGCTGTGCCATCAACCCTGCATCAACGAGTGAAGTACATCTGTGGAAATCAAGTGATCTCTATCCATGCAGAGAAGGAGCTCATCATTCCTTCCAATGCTGCTGCCACTGAACCAGACATCCCGGTCATCGATATCCAGCACTCTGAAGAAGACATCCCGTTTCATAGTTTCGAATTCGAGACTGTGAACTCTATCGCTAATCCAGAACCAATAAGGGTGGACCGTGTCTTTTCACCGGCAGAGCGTCTGAGCCTCAAATACCGAATGAAGAATCACTTCAAGTCTAGAAAGGTACCGCTGGTATATAACCAACGCAAATGGGGACTCGGATACAAGACAGTCTTCACGGACAAAAGAAGGAAGAAATTTCGGTGCTCACCCATCCAATTCGTCAAGCCAGGAGAACCTTGCAAAGATCCAAGAAGGAATCAACCGACTGCACTACACAAAGGCCTCCCGATGAGCCTAGTTTGGGCCACGTGGCCCCCCATTCGATGGGATCAGATTCTCGAACCATCTAAGCCTCCAGAAGAAGAAGGAAATGATGAAGACGAAGAAGGAAGTCAAATACAGCAGCTTCGGGACCAGGTTATTCTGATACCTGCTCCCAACCAGGGGCACAACTTGCCCATCTCAGCATCAATCAACCAGGGGCACAACCTGCCCACTTCAATCAGCCAGGGGCATCTCTTGCCCATCTCAACATCAATCAGCAAGGGGCACGACTTGCCCATCCCTGCAGAACCAACTTCATCAATCATCAGCCAGGGGCAGAAGCAGCCCATCCATTGGACCAAGAAAGGGAAGTGGCCAGCCCTAGATTGGTCTGATGTCCAGATTCCAAACTTGTGTCTAGCCGTGGAACCAGACGAACTGCAATGCGAGGTAAGTGACCCGGGACGGACTGAGTGCGACTCAGATCTCGAACCCGACCAGCGAGAAGTCATGGTCATTGGGCCAGGCCATGATTCTTCGCCCAAATCATCAACCCCCACCTCTCCAGGGGAGGAAGTGTGGGGTCCTGAATGGTCATCTATTCCCCTAACTTTTGAATCAGCCAACGAGCCATCTGAGGGCTCTGGCTTCCAAAAAAAATGCCTGTTTAAGCAGTGACCGGAACTTTGGAACAAGTTGGGCTCAATCATGGTCTGCAATGCCCGCTTGTTCAAGGTCCCGTGAATTTCAAAAAACCAAAAAAATCAAAAACTTTCAAAAGCCAAAAACATCTAGCATTTCCATTTCAGAAAAATCTCAAAAACCAAAAAACATTTCTTTTCCTGCATTCAATGTGCCAAGTTCGTCTGAAGAGTCGCATGAGTTTGAAGTCGAATCATATGATTTCGACATCGAATTAGACTTCGAGCTCATGGGTCTGGACGAAGCTCGGGATGAGGAAGATGATGACCCTGCTCCCAAACTTGAGGATCTCCTCAACAAGTTCGAATCCAAAGCCAATGTTGTAGCCGATGATTTCGAGATAGTAAACTTGGGGACGCCTGAGATCCCTAGGGAAGTACGCATTGGAAAATCGTTGCCACCTGAGATGAAACAGAAAATGATAGAGTTCCTAGCTCCAAGATTGTCCAACTTCGCGTTCTCATATGAAGACATGCCGGGGCTCGATGAAGAGCTCGTTGTACACCACCTGCTAACCAAGGCAGATATGAAGCCAGTGAAGCAGAAACTTCGAAGAATGAAGCCAGAATGGGCTCTGAAAGTCCGAGATGAAGTCATCAAGCAATACAACGCAGGATTCTTGGTAGTCTCCAACTACCCTGAATGGCTCGCCAACATCGTACCAGTACCAAAGAAGGATGGCAAGGTTCGAATGTGCATCGACTTCCGAGATCTCAACAAAGCCAGTCCAAAAGATGACTTCCCTTTGCCACACATCGACACTCTGGTCGACAACACTGCTGGATACAAGGTCTTCTCATGCATGGACGGGTTCTTGGGTTACAATCAGATTAAGATGGCCGTCGAAGATCGTGAGAAGACAGCATTTATCACTCCCTGGGGAACCTTCTGTTACAGGGTGATGCCGTTCGGTCTGAAGAACGCAGGAGCAACATATCAGCGAGCAATGACAGCACTATTCCATGACATGATGAACAAAAAGCTTGAAGTATATGTGGACGACATGATCGTCAAATCTCGCACAATTGAAGGACACTTTGAAGATCTGAAGAAGTTATTCAACAGATTAGAAAAGTACAAGCTCCGTCTCAACCCTCAGAAATGTGTCTTCGGTGCAATGGGAGGTAAGCTCCTCGGCTTTATGGTAAGCGAGGATGGCATCAGGGTCGACGAGACCAAAACCAGAGCAATCATCGAGATGCCCCCTCCTAGAACAGAGAAAGAAATCCGTGGCTTCCTCGGCAGAATTCAATACATCAGTCGCTTCATCGCACAGCTCACACCTATCTGTGAGCCCATATTCAAGCTCCTTCGGAAGAACGTTCCAAAAGAATGGAATGATGATTGCCAAGTCGCCTTCGACCACATCAAGAAGTATCTCATGAATCCTCCAGTCCTAGTGCCGCCCACTCCTGGACGACCACTATTGTTATACATCTCGGTAGCAGCAGAAGCCATTGGCTGTGTCCTCGGCCAGCACGACGAAACCGGGAAGAAGGAACAAGCAATATATTATTTGAGCCGAAAGTTCACTGACTACGAGACCAGGTATTCCCCGATCGAGAAGACCTGCCTCGCCCTAGTCTGGGCAACTCAGTGACTCCGTCAATACATGATTGCATTCCCTATTCTCCTCCTCGCTCACATGGATCCGCTCAAGTACCTGTTCGAGAAATCGGCACTCACTGGAAGGATAGCTAAATGGCAGCTACTCCTGTCTGAGTTTGACATCACCTATGTCACTCAGAAAGCAATCAAGGGACAGGCCCTCGCCGATCATCTTGCCGCTCACTCTCTCCTGGACTATCAGCCGCTCAAGACGTTCTTTCCTGACGAAGATCTCTTGCTTGTCGAAAGTGAAGAAAAGAAGAATAAAGATGAGTGGACGTTATTCTTCGACGGCGCAGCAAATTCTAAAGGGAGTGGTATTGGAGCAATCCTCTACTCTCCAGATGACGTCCCTATTCCTATCTCAAGGCGCATAGCATTTGAGTGCACCAACAACATGGCAGAGTACGAAGCATGCATCGTTGGCTTAAGGGAAGCCATAATCTTGGGCGTCAAGAAGCTACGAGTATTTGGAGACTCACAGCTTATCATCAATCAGACCAATGGCGAATGAAAAACCAAGGACGAGAAGTTGATACCATATCATGTGTATCTTGAAAATCTGATCGAAGAATTCGAAGAAATCACCTTCTCATACATGCCCAGAGCCAAGAACCAGTTTGCAGATGCTCTCGCCACACTTGCATCAATGCTCGAGATACCAAAAGGAGCTTCAGAGTGGGAGCTCACAGTCAAAATTCAAGAAGAACCTGCTTTTTGCCTGCAAATAGAAGAAGCCGAAGCTGTCCCTGACAAACCCTGGTATGCCGACATCAAGCAATATCTCGAAACCCAGGAGTATCCAGAGTCAGCAACAGCAACAGATCGCCGAACCATCCAGCGTTTGGCCGGCCAGTTCACCATCAGTGGCGAAGTTCTTTACAAGCGATCCTATAATCACATCCTCCTTCGATGCGTCGATGAAACAGAAGCTGCAAAGATCATGGAAGAAATACACGAAGGAATCTGTAGCCCACACATGAATGGGCACATGATGGTAAAGAAGATTCTACGACTCGGCTACTATTGGCTCACCATGGAGACAGACTGTTGCCAGCACGTCAGAAAATGCTTCAAGTGTCAAGAGCATGCGAATCAAATCCATGCCCCCTCATCAGAGTTATACAACCTGACCACCCCCTGGCCCTTCTCCATGTGGGGACTCGACATCATTGGCAAAATCAGTCACAAAGCATCAAATGGTCATGAGTACATACTTGTGGCAGTCGACTACTTCACCAAGTGGGTAGAGGCAGCCTCCTACACCACGATTGCAGCATCTCAGGTGATCAAATTCATGAAGAACAACATCATATGCCGGTATGGAATCCCTAATGCCATCATCACAGATAATGGGACCCCATTCGTCAACAAGAAGATGGATGACTTCCTCAGCAAGTTCAAGATCCAACGTCATCGATCAAGCCCCTACCGTCCCCAGATGAATGGTGGAGTAGAAGCTGCAAACAAGACAATCGTCAGGATACTCGAGAAGATGGTCGTGACCTATCGAGATTGGTTAGATATGCTCCCATATGCACTTTGGGCCTATCGAACGTCTGTACGGTCTACTACGGGCGTTACTCCTTTCGAACTTACTTATGGAATGGAGGCAGTCCTACCGGTCGAGGTGGAAATACCATCGCTACGGGTGTTACTAGAAAGCGGAGTTGAAAAAGGAGAATGGCAACGGGCCAGATTCGATCAGTTACAGCTAGCAGATGAAAAGCGCATGTGTGCACTAAGTCATTCACAGTGTTATCAGAAAAGGATCGCTCGGGCTTACAACAAGAGAGTCCGAAAAAGAAGTTTCAAGGTAGGCGACATAGTCATGAAGAAGATTCTACCGTCGCACCTTCCGGATCCCAGAGGAAAGTTCAAACCCTCGTGGGACGGGCCACTGATCATCAGAGAAGTACTTCCCGGAGGTGCCCTCAGACTCACCAGCATGAGAGGGGTGGATCTTCCTGAGCCAACCAACGCCGCCAACGTGAAGATCTTTCACGGGTAAGTCATTCTGACCTTATCAAGAGTTACTTTAATAGAGCTGAAGTCAAGAGGTCGAAGCTAAGACCTCTGAGAAATCATTCCCGTCCACCAACAAGTGTTTCAAATAAAGGGATTCGAAAAGAGAAAAATACAAAAAAAAAAAAAGAAAAAGGAGATTCAAAAAGAAAAGACAAAAAAAAAGAGAAAAAGAAAAAGAAAAAGAAAAAAAAAAGAAGAAAAGAGAAAGAAAAAGGGAAGCCAAAACAAGGCACCCAAGAAAAAAAATCAGTCCAAGAAGAAACACAGACATCCATCCATTCATCTCAGAAGGGTCTTTAGCAAAGACCGACAGCTCTATCATCGTAACTTAGGATAAGGGCTGAAAGAATGCCATCGGCCGGCAACGACGGATTCCCAACCTCTAGTCGCCGCAGTTATCCAAAGATCCAAAAAAAAAAAATGTGTGCATAAACAAAGAGGGCGGAGTGAAAACCCGAAAGGGCGCTCCGAGTAAAAACAGTGGGCATACAGCGGACTTGGTGAAAACCCGAAAGGGCGCCAAGGGTAAAAACAGCATAGCTGCCAAGGGGCAGGCAAGATCAAATACCCGGGACGTGGTGAAAACCCGAAAGGGCGCCATGGGCAAAAATGACGGGGGAAAAGCCAGGCTGTGGTGAAAACTCGAAAGAGCACTGCTGGCAAAAATGGCTCAAATGAAAAAAAAAAAAAAGAAAAAACAAAAAGTGTAGGTACCAAGAAATCAGACAGTCCAGATCGGCTCAAGCAGTAACAGTTCAAGAACAAGAAGAGCAGTCAGGAGCGAAGAGCTCTACAAACTCTGACAATCTCAAGGAGCAACAGTTTCCATTGCCTACACCTCTAGGGAACCAAAGGATCACGCAAGTTAATCTCGAGACATCGGTCAAAGCATTGGCCGAGCCCCAGTTCTGATTCCTATATCTCGACACAAAATCCAGACACACTCACAAGACAACTCATGGCACAATAGATTCTCAAAAAGTTTTCTTCTTCTTTTCATTAAAAACATCATATTTCTTTTACACATATCATGTCAGCTTTTTCAAAAAATACAAAAAAATGCATCATCATCAATCATATATGCAAAAAAAGAATGTGCAGGTGGCCAACACAATCAATCTCTACCCTCCTCCTCGGCCACATCAGGTAAGTCCTCTGACTCATAAAAAGATAGCCTCTCTCTCAACCTGCTCACCTCCATACGCAGGTAATGCGCCTCATCGAGCTCAAGGGTACGGATCGCTGTCTCCTCATCAGACAATCTCTGATCGGCAGCCAATCTCCTCGACATCATCTCACAATGATACCGAAGTGCAGAGATCTCAGACAGCAGATGGCCATGAGTGGCCAAAAGGAAGCAAGGATCAATGAATGGGCGCTCCTCAAAAGGTTCATATGAACCAGATGAAGAGCCAGCATCTCCAAGGATATCCTGCTCATCCTCATCAGCAGTCTGGTGCCAGCAAGGGATACATCGATACAAAGACTGCTCAGCAACCCAGTACTGATATGGGGCGGTCGCCATCGGAAAAGTCCGTAGCTCAAAACCCAGCAAATCAGCAATCAGGTAACTCGCCCAAGAACAATCAATCCGGGTCCTGAAGTCAGAGGATCTAGAGGGAAGTGCTCGACGCCCGATACCCGTGAAAGCGAAAAGAGGAACATCCTGCTGGTACCCAAACTGCCGCAGGAACCGAATGGGATGGTAAGAAAAGTAAGATCAAAAGCCTACCAACATCAGAGGAAGGCGATGTGCATCACAAAGCACTAGAGGAAGTGAAAGCCAAGATGACTCCCAACGAACGTTCCAGTCACTGAAGTTCAGCAAACATCCTGCGATACAAGGGCTCGCTCATCCTAGCTGTATAAGCAAGAAACTCCATGATATAACGCATGATGTCAGAGCTAGGAATGCCAGGAAGGGGTACAGGAATAGTCAAAGAAAGACGCTCCCACAGCCAGACCTGATCACAGAAAAGAAAAGAAGTTCAGCTAAAGCAAAGCAATTCCTAACAAAGCAAGAAGAAAAAAGGTGGAAAAGATACCTGAAGAAAGGCACAACAGCCACGAAGGACACGAGTACGGCCCAGGGCGCAGTCGGTCAGCCCATTAAACAGCTCGGCCAAGATGAGAGAAATGATCCCCTGCCGTCGGATAGCTCGGCTCATCACCTCAAAAAGCAGAGGAGTATGGGATCTGCGCCATCATTAGAACAGCACCTCAGCTATCAAGCAGAACATCAATGCGTTCCGAGCAAAAGTAGAATCGGCCACACTCCGAAGACCCGAAAAAAGATCATACAGTAAGTCCAAGGAGAACACTATAGCATCCTGGCCGGCAGCTGCAGGCCGAACAAGATAGGGGATCCCGAACCAGTTCTGCTGTGTAGCAGTCTTCGGCGATGTCTTCGGTGAGAAATACTGAGCATAATCCCAGGACAGGCCTGTCAAGCGTGCAAGCTCCTCCAAAGAAGGCCCCATCTCCATATTGTTGAACGCAAACAAGTTCAACGAAGGGACCCAGTCAATCAAGGCAGCTCCGAGCATCCTCCAGTCAATATCAACTCTGGCCATATGGATCAGACTGCCGAAGCCATAGGACTCCAAATCCCGAATCTCATAAGCTGACAAACTATCAAGCCAAGCAAGCAGTCGTGGCGAGCAGGAAGAACGAGGAAGCAGCTGACAAGTCCTCACTGGTACCCCCTCCAGCACAAAAGGCCCAGAAATCAACGATGACTCATCAAGGATCGGAAGGTCAACGGGCGAAGAAGAAGGAAAAGCTGGAACCTCTGCAGACTCGACAGCCCCTGACCTGCCCTCAGTGATGGCTATGTATGATGTAGTCGCATCGCTGTCTGAAACTGTCATAACCTCAGCCGCATGAGAAGACTCGCCCACCTCATGAACAGAGTGCGCAAAAGACCGACGACCAAGGGAAGGACAATGCTCCCCATCAAAAGGACTATCAGTGAAGATCACACCGCACATCGTGGCATCCTGGCTAATCTAACCGTCGAAGAATACATCTGAACCATCAAAAAGGGTCCCGGCAGCCCCGATCGAAGAATCAACGGTCAGATCTGGACCTGCGGCCCCCTCCAACAGGAAATTATGAATCCAATCGTCATCCTGGCCGATCAAAGGGATCATCGAGGCATCCACACCGTCCATCATCAGGGGGACATCATCAATAATCACATCAAGTCCACCCAAACAAGTATGCCGCACATCTCGGCCCTCATCCAGAGCATCCAAATCAGTCAAAGGTACCATCTGAACCATCCATCCCATCCAAGCATGAGGTCAGCCCATCTATGTCCATCATGGTCCCATCACCACCATCCATCACATCATCCATGGGGCCCACACTCAAGGGATGCATAGCCTCACCTATATCCCATCCCATCATCCTATCTATACCATCCATTCCTCCCATAATGAGGGGCCCATTCAAATCTGAAAATCCAGCCATCCCACCATTAATGGAGCCATTCAAAACTCCACCAACCACCATCCCTAGCCCCTCATCAATGCCTCCATTCAATGCCCCATCTTCACCATTCATTAAAGAAATCCCTCCATCATTAAAGCCTTCAATACTTTCTGAAGTGTGGGACCCACCATGGGCAGCCCCCACAGCCCCTAAATCACCACCATCCATGGCCCAAGAAAGGACAAAGCAAGATGAGGACAAGATGATGAGGAAAGAGGAGACAAAGAGAAGATTCATTGTTGGAATCGAACCTGAACGTACAGAGCAGGTGGGGACAGCAGCAACAGGGACCAGGGAATGTCCGAGCACGAGCCAGCCCAGGCCGCTCAAGAGACAAGCCCTGGACGGCCTGCCCTGGGCCGCCCGTACTGACGCGGTTCCTCTCTCTCTGCGGGATTGGCTCCAGGATTCTTGGTAGGTGAGGCTGACAGTCCACGTCAGCAGATGGCACTCCGTGGGCCGCCCAAGGCTCCGGTTTGCTCCAGATTTCGACTGAAGTTGATCAAGATCATATAAAAGGTGCCCCACCGGTCCAATCACGAAGCAAAGCGGCCAGAACATGGCTGATCAAGTCAAAGAGAAGGAAAGGTGATCAAGTGAGGGCCACAAGCAATCCAAGCCATTCAAAGACCAGATCATCATGATCTAAACTATTGAAGAGCCTGCATGAGCCATCAAACAACAAGATCAAAGGGGTGATCATCAAAAGAAGGGCCAGAATCCAAGATCTAATCATCAAGTGGGCCCACAAAGCCAAATCAAGCGATCTAAGACGTTCAAGCCATCATCCACACCATGAGAAGCCTTCTTTGCCTCACAAGTCATCAAAAGAGGTGCCCTAAAGTAAAGCCAAGGTCTTAAGTGGGCCCACAGGGCCGAATCTATCAATCTGAACCATTCAAGGGCTAGATCATCAGGATCCAAACCATTGAAAAGCTTACACAAGTCATGGAGCAGCAAGATCAAAGGTTCGATCATCAAAAAGAAGGGCCAGAATCCAAGATCTAATCATCAAGTGGGCCCATAAGGCCTAAACAAGCAATCCGAATCGTTCAAGTCATCGTCCATGCGGCTAAGAAGTCTCAAATCATGAAGGAACAAGTCAAAAGTCAAAGCGTCCAGACATCATCAAAGAATTTGAGACAAGTCGAAGATTATATATTCATTCAAAAGAGCTTGATACAAAAAAGGATAAAAACAAAAATACAAGGCCATACAAAGCAGAGCACCCAAGCAGGCTACAAGTCGCCAACATAGTCATCATCGTCCCTCCTCGCGTCCCGCTCCCGACGATAAAGATCCATCAAAGGAGCAATCACCGAACCTCCAGCATACCTGCGACGGCCACCTGGAACATAAAGCGAAGGAAGCAGAGGCCCCTGGCCGAACAGCAGATACCACTCATCATAATCACGATCCGGGATCGTGAAACAAAATTCAGGCTGGCCCACGAGAGCCTCAACTCTCTCATCAACCGGCATCCGAGCAGCTGGAGGAGGCGCAAAATAAGGGACCCGAGCCACCCCAGTGACTTGCCGAAGCAACCTCTCCCCCAGATACCACTGAAAAGATTCAGCGTCGGAAAGCATGATACGGAGACATGAAGCATCATATGCCTCCACGCGCTGGGGGGTATAATAGAGAGGGAAACTGGCATACCGCATCCGAGCGAGCTGCAGCAAATGAAGTCACCACAATCAGTTATAGTACATCACGAGGGGTAGGGAAAGCAAGATACTTACGTCCTCAACGGTCAGCCCGTCTATGTCAGCACGCCAATTATCCCCGGGAACTCGGGAGTTCCGCTGACGGTTTTGCTGGTGCCAGTACATGTGGCGATACTGAGAGGGCTCAACATCATCCCGCATCCTCGGCGCGAGATGAGGAAAATGGTCATAAAAGCAGGTCTGGACAAAAGCACATCTAATGATCAGAGAGGGAAAGAAGGCAAATGACTCCAAGGAAGATGAAAGAAGAAATACCTCAACAACAGGCCAAAAACCTGTGAAGGACCAGGCTATGTCGACAAGTCTTGTCCAGACGTTGAAAGATACGGGTCAAGATAGCCTCATTCCAGTTATAGGGATGATGAAGATCCTCGACTAAACGAAGAAATTTAGGATCAACTCTCTCATTCGCATGGCAGAAAAGAAAGGATCCAAAAGCATAAGTGATCATGGCCCGCGCTTTGTGGAGGGCCTCTCGCTCGGTGGTGGGGATGACGGAGGCAAAATTGTTGTAGAACCATCGCATCTTCACTTGATGGCCTTGGAATTCACCCTCGGGTGGGACGTCACCGACAAGCCGTAGCCAGTCGGTGGAAGTGAGAGGAGCTAGAGAGCTGACTTGAGGAACAACTGTTCCATGAAACGGGAAGCCTATTTGCATGTAAATGTCCAAGGGGGTTATTCCCCATTCACCACAAGGGAGCTGGAAGGTATGGGTCTCATCCCGCCACCTCTCGCAAAGGGCCGCGAGCATCATGCGGTTAGCATCGTTATTATGGAAACGTAAGGTGAGGAGGCCAGCAAAAGGAGTACCATCCAGTACTCGTTCAAGCAAGGGTTGTGGATCCTTCATCCAGTCGTCCCAGCGATCCCTGGTACCTCGACCCTTGATAGCGGGAAGAGGTTGATGCTCCATAGCTAAGGAACACATGTGGTCCCCTCGGTGGACGATGAAGGCAGGATCATCTTCGTCAATCACTCGGTGACCTCTGGTACCATCCGCCATTGAATCCTACAAGCTTGGCAAGGTAAGTCCCTATACCTTTACCCGTTAAAATCCAAATTATCATTAGGAAACCCATGGGATTGGACTCATATTCAAATGCAAAATCTAAAGTCTAACTCCATGTGTCACCTAGAATATGTGTTGGGCCCATTGGAAAAAGTAAGGCCCACCTTAAAGAAGGTTGCATGGCATGCCTTAGGCAAGAAAAAGTCCATCATCCAAGGACACATTTTGGACAACACATGCACTCAAGTGCCATGAGATCAACAAGGGATGAGAATCCTACTTCACATGAGAAATCCCTCTTCAAAGTCCATATGTGGCCAAGGATTGATCCACTTTTATGCCAAGGCCATGGTTCTCACTTAAGATGTTTCCATCTTTTTAACACATGGACATAGACAAGTGGGGGATAGAAAGAAAGTGGGCCCCCAAGAGCAACCCAAATGCCTCATCTCAATGGATTGGAGAGAGCACATAGCCCACTTTGAAGAACATGAGGACCCATTCATGGGTTAACCATGGGCAACCTTATGTACCTCATCTTGATGAAAGTTTTGACCATGAGAATACAACATGGCGGTCTACCCCCAAACATATGAATCAAAGAAGCTAATGGTAGAAAGTTGATGCACATAGCTCACATGAGGAATCAAAGTTGGAAATGCCCATGTAAGGACAAGTTTGGGCAACTTATGTGCACCAACTTTTCACCAAGAGGGAGACCATTTGAGCCCAAAAGAGCATGGCTTGATGAGTCACCCAACCATCATGAAAATGGATAAGAATGGTATACATAGCCCACTTGAAGATCAAAATCCAAAATGTCCCAAAGCATGGGACAAAAATGGGCAACTTATGGGTGCCATTCTTTCTCACAAATTGAAGAAGAAATCACTCATACTTGAGAATGATGGTGGATGACCCACCAAGCCCCCAAAGAAAAGATCAAGGAGCTATGGTTGTATGGATAACTCACTTGAGGATCATCCATTTGAGGTTGATGGCATTAAAGGGAAACTCTTGAGAACCACATTCCTACCACAAGGAAAACTATTTGAACTTAGTGAGATTGTGGGAACAACTCACTCATGGGACTTGTAGATGGTCAAGTAACTCAAGTCCTCCATCCATCAAATGAAAAAGCATGAAAAGAAAAATCCTACATGAACAAAGTGTAGTGGGGCACACATGGTTTAAAGAAGTGCCCGAGTTTCAATGAAGGCCCAAAAGCCCATCCACATGAAAAACTCCAAGAGCCCACTATACCTTGTACAAGGATGTACATCATAATCAAGAGATAGTGGAGGACTTGAGCCACTTATCCATAAAGGCCCAACTAAAAAAAATCTAGCCCACTTGAGATCCAAGTGAAGAATGGGGCTAGTCACCATTGGTCCATAAACATGTGAAGAAAGATGGGGTCACCCAAAGTGAGCCCCATGAGCCCAAAACTTGAGATGGGCCCTACCATGCCCATGGGCCCAAATCTTAGAAAGAAGATGGAAAAGAAAAAGAAAGCTCCAAAGGAAATGACAAGAACAAGAGAACATGAGGGAGCCCAAAATGAAGCATTGGGCCCACCAAATACACCAAGGGCCATGACTTCACTTTGAGCCCATTTGATACATATGAAGAGAGGCCCAACTCCCATGAAAAAGATAGAGTATTTTGCCATGCACACTTGATGACATGGCAAAATCACCCTTTACATACACATGAGGGGAGTGTGAAAAGAAGAAAGAAAAAAAATGAAGTGGAGAGCTTGCAATGTCCTTCTCCATGCACCACCTTTGAAAAAGACTTGAGATCTAGAAAAAGGCCAAGAATGCTTGGGCCCACCTTCACACCTCTTGGAATAGCTACATGGAAAAAGAAAAGAGTCATGAGAAGAGATAATGAAGAAGGAAAAGGATAAGAAAAGAGAAAGGAAGTGGTCCATACCTTTACCACTCACCAAAGAGGGACCACCTTGCTGTCCCAAAACTTCTCTAAGGCCCACCACTTGAAAAGAGCAAAGGACCACCAAAGAAGAGAGAGAAAACTTGAAAAAGAGAGAGTATGAGAGAGAGAAGAGAGAGATTGCACGTTGAGGGGGGCAAGGGTGCCCCATGTTATATAGAAAAGGGGAGGGCACCCTTTTACCCAGCCCACTGAAGAGACCAGAAGGCAGAGACCGTCAGGGCGGCCCATGGGAGGCCGTCCTAGCCCCTACCTATGTGAGATGACTTCTCACCCCCTCTCCTTGGGAAGAACTCCTCCTTGGGAAGAGTGGTTGCAAGTGAATCTTATACCTCCATGTAAGAATGAAGTGATGGAAGAGAATGGTGAGAAAAAAGGAAGAAATCTCACCAAAATCTCATCTCATGAGAAATGGGTGAGAAATTGGGTTGATGATGTGGAAAAGTTCCATAGAATTTTCAAAGAAAAGAAAGAAAAATTTGACTTGGTCAAACAATGATCTCAACCATCCAAGGATATGACCTGATGATCCGAACCATTCCAAGAAGAATTCCCATAATCTCTAACCTGAATTGCTGCTCGCTTGTACAAAGTTTTGGTCTGAAGACCTTAAACTACGTCAGGATCGACATCCCGAGAGATTTTCAATAAAAGCCGGTATCGGCCTTGATCGCTCGAATCAAGATCCGACGACACCGAGTACTTTCAAAAAAACAAAAAAATGTCTTTCCTGTTTTGTGCAGTACGGGTCCGAAGACCTTAAACTACGTCGGGATCGACATCCCGAGAGATTTTTAATAAAAACCAGCATTGATCCCAGTCGTTCAGGCCAAGATTTGATGATCTGGATCATTTCGAAAACAAAAAAAAAATGTTTGCCCCCCCCTTTTTACAGTTTCTGGTCCGAAGACCTTAAACTACGTCGGGTACAAGATCCCGAGGGACTTTTTAAATAAAAACCGGTAGCAATTTGGATCGTTAGAATCAAAATCCGCTGACACCGGACATTTTCCAAAAAATCAAAAAAATATGTCGGCCCTGTTTACTTGTACAGTGTTTCAGGGTCCGAAGACCTTAAACTACGTCGGGATCAACATCCCGAGGGACTTTCAATAAAAACCGGCATCGGTCTTCATCAAGATTTGATGACTCCGTACTTTTTCTAAAAAAATAAAAAAAAATGTGTGATTTCTAGCATCGTTTGTACAAAGTTTAGGTCCGAAGACCTTAAACTACGTCAGGATCGACATCCCGAGAGATTTTTAATAAAAACCAGCATCGATCCCAGCCGTTCAGGCCAAGATCTGATGATCTGGATCATTTAAAAAAAAAATGTGTTTGCCCCCTTTTGTACAGTTTTTTTTGTCCGAAGACCTTAAACTACGTCGGGATTGACATCCCGAGAGATTTTTAATAAAAACCAGCATTGATCCCAGCCTTTCAAGCCAAGATCTGATGATCTGGATCATTTCGAAAAAAACAAAAATATATTACCAGCCCCTCTTTTACAAAATTGGGTCCGAAGACCTTAAACTACGTCGGGATCGACATCCCGAGAGATTTTTAATAAAAACCAGCATCGATCCCAGCCGTTCAGGCCAAGATCTGATGACCTGGATCATTTCGAAAAAATCACAAAAAAGGAACGTATTTTCAGCATGTACAGATTTTGGTCCGAAGACCTTAAACTACACTGGGATTAATTTCTCGGGGGACCTTTTTCGCTTTCAACTAAAAACCGGCATCGGCCTCGACCGATGAGATCAAGGTTCGATAACCCGGATCATTTCAAAAATACCAAAAAATATTTTAAGGCTTTCCATAAAAACCAGTATCAATCCTGATCACTCGAGTTGAAGTCTGGAACTTTTTCAAAACAAAATATAATATATATATATATATATAATATAAAACAAAAAAGTTTTCACCATCAATTTCAACTGCACAAATTCATCTCCAGCGGTCCGAAGACTTTAAACTACACTGGGATTAACTTCTCGGGGGCTTTCTTTCCCAACCTGTTCCAGACATGGCTGACACTTGATCGTACGGGTGTCTGGAATCTTTTAAACAGGTAAGGGCTGAGGCAAGCAGAACTCCGCAATCTTGTTCGTGTTGAACGCACCGCGATAGACAACCTTGATTTGGAAGTCGCTGTTGAATCTGACGGATGTTCCCTGTTCCTAAAACTCATGAAGGGGATTAAGGATGTTGGGAGGTGGAGCGCACCCTCACGGAATTGTGAGCAACGTAAGGCCCCAAACTGGATTGACTAAGGGAAATGTGAGGATGTGGCTCATTTTGTGGCCGAAGGAGTCCGTCAGACGATACGTGGTCTATGTGCATTGCACATGAGGAACAGGCAACTTTGTAGGTGTGTTGACTGAAAACCCTCAAAATCTCCTCATCCGAAGATGTAAAACTACGGCACTTAATTGTGTGAGACTCGTCTTGCTCGCTGACGTAAAATGGATCGGGTGCCTTACCAGCAATAGAAGCTGGAAGTGGATGAAAATTCCACGTTTTTCCTTGCATCTCAGAAAAATCACAAAAGACCAAAACATTACAAAATATTGTCAAAAATCACAAAAATATTTCCCTTGCTTTCAAATCAAATATTTGCAAAAATCACAAAAATATATTTCCCTTGCTTTCAAATCAAAATATTTACAAAAATCACAAAAAAATATTTCCCTTGCTTTCAAATCAAATATTTGCAAAAATCACAAAAATATATCTCCCTTGCTTTCAAATCAAATATTTGCAAAAATCATAAAAAATGATTTCCTTGCTTTTAAGAAAATTTTCAAAAAATCACAAAAATATCTCCTTTGTTTTCAATAAACCGATCTCTATCCTGACCACTCAGGTAAAGATTCGGACCCAAATTTCTGCAAAAATCACAAAAATTGTCAGTATCCCCAGCACTACACTTCAGGAGTCTTGAACTCCACTCTCTTCACAATTTGGGATGACGGATCCAATCGCCCGCAAATTGGAATCTTGACCAAAACGGGCAACCAAATACCATCTCAATCACACGTATGCCCAGAAGAACATCTTGAAGTTGGATAATATCCTCGTACATTCTCATTAGCAAAGAAACAACATCTTGGGACAATGGACCTGATCGACCACGGGTCGGGATCTTGACCAACCCGCTGTCCAAACCTCCGTATCAAAAAGAAAAATCCCCAGGGGAGCACAACCCTGCAAGCAATAAGCTCAAAGTTCTCTGCACCCACAGCAAAAGCAAAATCATCAAACGAGAAGAGAATGAGCCAAATCATGCATTCATCATGCATCTCCCAGCATCAGCATCCATCGCATCAATCATCATGTTTACCTGCTTTCAAAATAAAAGTCGGTTAGCCAAAAGCCCCACAGGCATCCCTAGTGGAGGCGAGTGCAAACCAGATTCCCATTTCAAAAAGACAAAAAATATTTCTATTTGCAAATAAAAACCCCACGGAGTATCACTCCCCAGAGTGGGTGCCTTTTCAAAAATCCAAAAATATTTTATAGTAGAGCATTCTGCCTCCAAAACACCAGGAGATCTTCCATATCTCTGGGTAGGAGCCGACGCAAAAATCAAATAAGATCTGATGCCTCACAGTTTCCCCGAAGACCATCGGATCCAATGCACTCAAAGTACGGTCGAACTGAACTCCAGTGTTAGTGCGGTCGTACCACATGCCAAGATACAAAAAGATGAAAGCCAAAAGGCTCGGTCACAGAAACCATTTGAACAGGTGGAAACGATGAATTGTAACCCAAGTATCAAAATCAGCAGATTGGGTGGAAAAAGTTCACCCGCACATACCTAGGCGTGGATGCCTGAAGTACCTTGACTGAGTCCAAGTCAGCGTAGTAGAATCCCGTAAGACTATCTGACGCAGGGCGTCTAACCACTTTGACAGTCAAGCGAAACAAGTACTCCTGGAGTGATCTGGGAAAACATCAAACATCACACAATCAGTCTCAAGGTCAGCAACCTCGTAAGACTACGGACGTAGAGGCTCTACTGTACCTTTCCGATGCTAGTACCGATCGGGAATGGAAGGGTTACGATTGGGTACCCAGGTTGCAGCAAACTGCAGGGACAATCGCAACGTTTTCTCCAAACTCTCGCGGTATGTGCGAGTTATCAATTTCCAGACAATTAACTGACTCAGATACAAAGGATAACAAAGATTCCAGACCACAATCAAGGAAAGAATGAATTGCAAACCAAGCATCGAAACCAGCAGATCGGGTGGAAAGAGCCCACCCGCACATACTTAGGCGTGGATGCCTGAAGTACCTTGACTGAGTCCAAGTCGCGTAGTAGAATCCCATAAGACTATCTGACGCAGGGCGTCTAACCACTTTGATAGTCAAGCGAAACAAGTACTCCTGGAGTGATCTGGGAGAACATCGAACATACAATCAATCACAGGGTCAGTAACCTCGTAAGACTGTCGACTCAGAGGCTCTGCTGTACCTTTCCGATGTTAGTACCGATCGGGAATAGAAGGGTTGCGATTGGGTACCCAGGTTGCAGCGCATGCAGGGACAATCGCAACGTTTTCTCCAAACTCCCGCGGTATGTGCGAGTGATCGGTTTCCAAACGATCAACTGACACAGATGCAAAGGCAAGCAAGGATTTCAGAACATGATCTATGAATGATCGGGTCAGAAGTGGGGTGTCCACTCGCTTTGGCATTCGGTTGCACGCAACCTCTGCCAAAGAGGGGCATCTGTAGACACCCCACCTTCGGCTACACTGTTGGTAGAGATAGCTGGATGAATGGAGGACCATACCCCCAAACCCCAAGTCCAAACTCAGCCAAACTCTCCCTTGTAAGCCCCATTCCATAGCCCAGTTCAAGCCTGAACCCAGTCAACCCAGTCCTAAACATCAGCCTGAAAAACCCCCCTATAAGAAAAGCCAGTCAAAAAATCCCAAAAAAGTCAAACTCACTGAGTCAACCCGCTGAGTCAACTCGTCGAGTCAAAACACCGAGTCAACCCGTCGAGTCCCGCTGAGTCAAACCACCGAGTCGACCCGTTGAGTCAACTCACTGAGTCGACCCAGCGAGTCAAACAGCAGCCCCGAGGGAGCGACCATACTCGCTGGAAATCGAGGAACGGCCGTACGGGCGGCCCATAGTAGGCCGCCCAAACCGCCGCTGAATCCCAAGAAAATGCCGTACGGGTGGCCCATAGCAGGCCGCCCAAACCGCAGCTGAATCCCAAGAAAAGGCCGTACGGGCGGCCCATAGCAGGCCGCCCAAACTTATTTACGGGTTCTACCACTGCCCGCTGCTATAAATACCCCTAGCCTCTTCCCATTTCAACAAACAATCCATTGGAAGTCCATTCAGCCCGAGTGCGATCCGAGTCCCCTTTTCCTTTTAGCCCATTCCTCCACCAAGGAGAGCCCGAGTGAAGAGAGACTAGCCCTGGTCCAGCCCAGCTTGACCACTGGTCCAAGTCTCCCAAGCCATCCAAGTCTTGATCCAGCCACTCGAAAGCCAACCCTTGCGACACCTCCGTCCATTCAGCTACTCTTTTTCCAGCATCATCTCATTTGCATCTAGCATAAGTGCAACATTTACTTTCCTTCCAACCCCCCTGCTTCACCGTAAACACTTTGATTATTCAAACACACCGCATGCATCTCGCATAAAGCACCTGTCAGTTCGAGCATATGCTCTGGGCTTGCCCGTTGTTGGAACCTGCCCATCAGAAACTCTTACTGTTCAGACCTGCATTCACGTACATATCACTATAAACACTTTGAATATTCAAGCACACAGCATGCATCATCTCGCATAAAGCACCTGTCAGTTCGAGCGTACGCTCTGGGCTTGCCCGTTGTTGGAACCTGCCCATCAGAAACTCTTACTGTTCAGACCCGCATTCATGCATCATGTCATCCATGAGAATATACGAGGATTAAACTAGACTTTCAAGTATTCGATCGATTCTGTGAAGTAGAGACCGTACTTCGGTACGGGCAGTGTGTGGGGTGCTTAACCTCTTCCCACCCTGTAACCATGATCCCTTACCTTGAATCTCTGGCCACAGATCAACAGGAGTCATTTTAGAAGAAGGAATCTTCGGATCCCCTTTTCTAACGTTTCTACAGGGTCTAGCCGACTGTAGATTCGAAGTAACTGGCTAGTGGCGACTCTGGTCTTATATAAACTCATTTAAACATATCCAGCTTAACACGACAACCAAACGAAGCCCTCAAGAACGAGGCAAGCCAGTGGCACAAACGGCGATTTCGCACTCACGCATCCTCATCTCCTTCTTTTCCGAAAGGAAAGGGGAAGGGAGAAGAACGTCGTGTGGGATCACGGAAAATCGGCGAGGGTTCACAGTAGAGATGCCAAACGCCCCCCAATTCTTACTAACATGAGTGGGTACTTTTGTCATTTTAAAGAAATTTATACGTTAAACTAATGGAAGCTAGGGAAAACTAACAGGAGGTATCCCTTTGAAAATAAATTGATTAATGTGATAGTTTAATGAAAACATAATTTAAAAAGGTATCTGAATGTAATTACTGTATTAATGAGGTACTATTTTATATTAAAAAAATCCTTTTATTTTTAGTAAACGTACGTGCATTATACTAATAACTTGTTTAAACAATATATGTGTGAGGACCACAAAGTATTTAGATCTAGTGATCTCATGTGGAACCAAATCAACCCATATACTTCAATTGAACCTATATCCAAAACTAGACCCAACACTTGCCCAACTGGCATGTATAAATATGTTGGGATCACCATAGCTCACACTCCAAGAGATGTACATTCTGAGGCAAAAGGTGAAATTTACCATAGCTCACACTTCGAGAGAGGCTAACTCTATGGCAAATGGCCTCGCCAGATGGGGTAGTGATTCGCAGTGATTCCGAATTATCCAGGATATGCGCAAGCTGCCTTGTACCATAAGGGGGCATCTCTTCCTAGATAGGGTAGGGTTGGGCTGCCTCGTACCACAAGGGGGAATCTCTTCTTAGATAGGGTAGGGCTGGGCTCCCTTCGTGTTGATTAATTTATTTATTTTTTCATTTTTTTGGATGGCCTTCTCATTTTTGTTTCCTCATAAGGTTCCTCCCGCTCTCGTTGTGTTTTGGGTTTGTCTTTAGTGGGTTTACAATAAGCAGGCCTGGTCTTTTTTTGGGGCAGGGCCTGCCTAAGGTTGTAAATAGCCTTTGTTGTGGAAAAAAAAAGTTATCTTCAAAAAAAAAATGTTGGGATCACCAAATAAAAAAAAATTGGATCATGCTCACCTATTAAATTGAAGAGGATTCCTTAAGATTGCTCGTCCCAGGGATTCAACCCACTAAAAATAGTGGGTGAGATTAAAGAAAAAGAGATGTAGCAACCTTAACCAAGTAACTTTTAAAAGCGTGCAACTAAGTGGGTGACGATGTACGTGAATGTAGATTGTTTTTAGAATTATGGAACCATCCAATTTAGATACCTAAGAACAATATAGAGTTTTATCATTGGCCTAAAAATTAAGCCCAATTTTAGCCCATGACAAGTTTGGATATAAGACCTTTCATTATCTTGAAAATTGGCTAAAATCGAACCCTATCATCGTAGGTTGATATGATTATTTCAAATGGGTTGGCAAAGTGATTTTATGGGTAGGAGCTTAATACCTAGATATTATGAACATAACCAATATGCTAAAAGCCCCGAGGTTGGTGGAACGCGCCAAGCTAGGCTCTTTAAATCATTGGGATCGTAACATCCACTACACTCTACAACTACCCACTCCGTGGTGGCACTAATTCTAGCCTCCTTTTCAAGTAACCATTTCCAAGGCATGGCGGCTGTACTCTGATTTTCTAGGTAGCCCCTTTCCACTTGGCAACTTCACTCTGGTTATCCGGGCAGCCCTCTCATGTCGTGGCGGCTTTCACTCTGGTCCAGGTTATCCTTTCCACAAGTCACCCTTTCTGTGACTCGAACACAGGACATGGTATTGGCCTTGATACCAATTGTTATTTTGTGTGTGTATGCGTGTCTTATACAGTTGTAGTACTTATCTTTAACATTATAGTTTTGGGATTTTGACCGTATGTGCCCCTTAGTACAGCGAAATTCATAGCCTATTCCTGACTAAAACAAATTCCCTAACTGGCCCATGATACTTTTTAAACTTTTATGTGGACGAAAATACCCTTGCGTATTGAGCTCTACACCTGACAGTTATTAATGTGTGGAAGGTGGATTGAACTGGATAATAAGAGAGCTACAGTGGGGCCCATTGTGAGGCATGTTTTCGGTCCACACCTTTCTTCCCTTTCAAGAGCTAATTATAATACATAATGGCAAAATTCGAGTCAAGGAAGTGGATCATAGCACAAGAAACAGGGTAATTTATCTGAGACCGTTAAAAACTTATTAGTGACCCCAAACCATTTGGATAAATATGATATTAGTTTTTCCCTTTTACCCATGCATCTGCGTTACTATGAATGGGTTGGATGACATATAAACATCATTCTGGGCCCCACAAAACGTAGCATGTACCATTATAGTTCGTCGCTAGTATAGACCAAAAAGAAAACTTTTCGTCAGAAGTTAAGGCAGTTACATTTTCCCGATCCAATTTTTGTATCAATTTGATTTAGTAGACCATCTAATGGTAGATCCAATCTGTTCGTAATGCCCGTGGCCTAAGTTTTTATCGAATTAGTGTTGGAATCACTATTTTTCAAGGTATTGGTCGCCCGCAATGATGGAAAATGCTAAACGGTTTCTAAAACAAGACGTTCTTCTTTATTACATTATGAGTAACCTGATCAAAGTATTTCGGTCATCTGCTGGACAGTTACATTCCTCCAAATTTTGGAGAGAATGGACGGATCTAATCTAATGAAAAGCCGAGATGGGGACCACTCCGATCACACGGATGGAGTACATACTCCCAAATACGATCCCAACCCCATTTACAATCCCAACCTCGACCCCTTTTCTTTCACTTTCTTCTCCTAGACGCAACACCACCTCCTCCATTGGCATTTTTTTGGCATGCTTTCCTCTGGCCGAATCTTCTCCAACTTCGGTCTTTCTTCTTGTACCATCGAAATTGAAAGAAATGGCACCTCCAGGTTCATAGATGTTGTACTCATTTTTTTCTTCCAAATTTGTGTTAATGTGCTGTGAATGGTTGTAGTGGTGTTTTCTTCCAGATTTGTGTTGATGTGGGTCTGTGAATGGTTGTAGTGGTGGTTGAGATTGACATCCGTGCCATTGTCAAGATGTGGTACGGTCGAGATTGGCATACGCCAAGGATCGTGGTTGTAATATGCTATGGATTGGGATTGACATACACTAAGGGTCGGGAATGACATCCACTAAGGATTGGGATTCTCGACCCTTAGTGGATGTCAATCCTAACCCTTACTGGATGTCAATCTCGACCCTCATTATCATGCAACTCAAAAAACTCAAAGAATGACACCTTGCTTGGATTACGAGAAGGCAACAGTCTTGTCGAAGTGTTCTATTCAATTTTTTAAGGAATACCTGTTAAATGATTTTGATAGCACACCTACTAGAAAAGAGATGTTTAGAATGACGTATTTTGGACATCTATTGGATTTTCCTATAAGTGGGTTGGTCCACGCTTAAATAATCCACTGCATTTTGCAAAGGCATATTGGTAACTTGACATTTGAAGTTTAAGACACCACACTGAAATTGACCAAGCTAGACTTTGCCCCCATAATTAGGGCTTTCAATGGAGCGAGTCAGATCCGAGATCCGATTCGCTCTAAATCCGTATAATGTGAATTTGGATCTTAAAATAAGTCCGATTAGTTAAATGGACCGGATTTGGATCTTAAAATAGGTCCGATTATTTAAATGGACTGGATTTGGATTCATAGGGACATATCCGAGTTCGATCCGAATCTGATTAAGATCCGACTAATTGTCACCTTACTGTATATGTTATATTCATGCTGGCCATCTGTTTTCCAGATGCCCTGTCTCAAAATTGACACATGCCACTCTTACGTTCACCATACCACAGTGAATAGTTGGTTTTACATCGTTTCTCTACTAAATTAAATATATTACATTATATGTTTTATATTATATATTTTTTTAATTTGTAATGGGGGTGGATTCGGACCTAGATTCGACCCAAATCCAATGGTTATATGGATTTTGGATCGAAAATGGATCTAACAATTTATAAATGGATCGGATATGGATATCACCTTTTGGATCCGAATCCGATCTGAATCCGTCTACAGATATACGGACTTGGAGCCGGATCCAACTAGATCCAATCTAGATCCGACTCATTGAGAGCCCTACTCATAATGGGCCTGAGGTTTGAACCCATTAGACCAATTCAGACTCGGGAGGGTAAAACAATATAAAGAAAGAAAGAAAAAAAAAGAATCAGAGAAACGTATTTGAAGAAGGGACTTGTGAAAAAATAAAACTTGAAGACAGCTTTTCTCTCGCTCTATGAGAAAGGTAATCATGAGGATGCGGTGAAGCTAGGTCTCCTACTCTGCGTCGAGAATCTGATAGTTGGAGCTCCACAAAAGAATGGATGCGTGGATAAGTACATTGAAATAGTTAATAACCTAGATGAGCTCAATGCATACCCATGGGGCACCGTAGGTTACGAATATTTGAAGGACACGGCTAATTATGCAATTGGAAGTCCCAACAAGGATGACAACTACCCTCCATCATACAACATATGTGGATGCTCCTATGCGATACAGGTAACATATTGTTTTCCCCATCCAGATAATAGTTTATTATATTACCCGATTCTTCTTATTGAAAACTTCAGTACATGTACTGACTAATGTTTAATGTATTACATTGTTGGTTGAATATAGATGGGCATATGAGAGATTTCCACAACTATCTGATGAGGCCACTGGATGGGCTTGGAGACGATCCCCTACCTGGATTCCTAGAATCCTTAATTGGAATCCACACAAAAAGGCCATTATGAATTGATCTTACTGGTATTCATGACCATCCCGGTAAGGGTGATTCGTTATTATTACGTGATAGGATTGTATTACGATTATATATATTGTAACTAATAAAAGAACATTACTCCTCCCGATAATGATTACACCCAAGCTTACACTAACGAAAGAAGAGAAAGACATTATAGTCATTAAATCCCTGAGATACAAGTTTGATGATAATAATGACATATCTACGTAGACGAGGCAATTGTGGATAAGGCTGTCTAGAAATACGTTGAAAGGAAGAAGGTTAAGAGGTTAGAAGTAAGAAAGGCGATGGTAAGAGTATTGAACTTGGACATGAGCGAAGGATTAGAGGAAGAAAGAGGGGAAGAGAGAGAGAGAGAGAGAGAGAGAGAGAGAGAGAGAGAGAGAGAGAATGGAAAAGGAAAGGGAACCTTGAGACTAGAGGTGGATATGGTTCCCTCACTTGAGGAACTTGTGACAAAAGTATTTAGTGAAAACAAGAAAACAAGATATGCTCTCAGAGGTTTTAACCTTAGACTTGAGAGGGTCACAAAAGAAATGGATAAATTAAGAGATGAAATGAACCATTCAAGGTTATGAGAGAGGAAATGAAAAATCTAAAGGAAGAGAATGCTTCATTACATGAAGAGATAAAGCTTCTGAGGTCAGAGATTCATGTTATTAAGGTATGTGAACTTGCACTATTTTATTTTCAACAAGTCACTGTGAAGTTATGGTTGTCTAATATGTGATTCCATTACAGGCTATCAGCATGTCTACTCGATATGCGGAGGATTCAAGACTACCTGATGAGGCTGCTAGACAGCCTACATTATCTAATGAGAATGGTGATCAGACTACAATTTTACGTGACGAGGCTGCTGGTCAACAGCAATCTACTGTTATGGATGAGGTTGTTGGCCAACAACAACCCGTAGTGATGGATGAGGCTGCTGGCCAGCAGCATTCTGTACATATGGATGAGGTTGTTGTACAACAACCTGTAATGATGGATGAGGCTGCTGGCCAGCAACATTCTGTACATATGGATGGGGTTGTTGTACACCAACCTGTAGTGATGGATGAGGCTGCTGGCCAGCAGCATTCTGTACATATGGATGAGGTTGTTGTACAGCAGCCTGTAGTGATGGATGAGGCTGCTGGCCAGCAGCATTCTGTACATATGGATGGGGTTGTTGTACACCAACCTGTAGTGATGGATGAGGCTGCTGGCCAACATTATTTTGTCCTTATGGATCAGGTTGTTGTATAGCAGTATGTGCATATGGTTGAGCATGCTGGCCAGCAAACTGTACATATGGTAGATGCTGCTGGGGATCAAGGGACCAACCCATGTATTACCCCGATCGTGCCTATCCAAAGGCCCCATAGCAATGTACCTCCATCGAAATGGGTAATATCCACTTTCACGACTCCTTGTTCTATTCCAAGTATCGATCCTCTTAAGGGATTCATCGATCCACATATATCTCTAACAGATGTGGAGATAATGGACTTGAAATTCGTGCGGACAAATGAGTTTCATCTTTGGCTAAATCGCATCTACAATTTAAATGCTTGGGTTGATTCTAAAGTAGGTACATTTCTTTCTGTTTCTTAAATTAGCTTAGTATCATGTACATGCTTTCTAACACCTTCTACATAATGCGTAGGGCGTCGATATATATATCTAGATTATCTGACTGAGCATCGCTGATAATATCCTCGTGCCTATCCACAGAATTGTGCGTTCATCATGATAATATTTTCAGTATACATGAAAATCCATCTTATAGGCTATTCAGTTGTTGTTTACATTTCTCGGTTGTCAATGTTTCTAACAATAATCTTATTTTTTATTAGGAACTCATGAAGCAAGACCTACCGAAGCTGAGTAAGTGTGGCAAGGGTGATCACAGTGATAGGTAAACTATGAAGCTGGAGGTACTTAATGACAACATTGTCAAGATGGCTGAAGTTTTTGGGCTGAATAAGAGTTGGTAAAATTATGAAGTTGTAAGCCTTTATTCGAATCTTCGCTAAGTCCTAAAAAGAGTTGTTGTTTATTTTGAAAATGCAAAGGAACAACTGTTGTTTAATTTGTTGTGATTGGTAGCTTTACGTTCCGATCAATGCAAGACAGCAACACTTGTTTCTAGGTGTGGTGTACCCAAGGAGGAGATAGGTCATCTTCATTGATAACGCACATAGTGAATGGATATCTATGAGGTTGACAGAAAGGATGAGATGGTTGTTCCATATCCTCGACAATGGTAATAAATTCTAGGAGAGAAAATGGACGGTGAGAATGATCAGCGATAGACCAAGAAAAATCAATGGTGATGATTGTGACATATTCATGCTTAAATTCATAGACTTCTAATGCAGCGGCCTTCAAATTCAATTTGCACCCCATAAGTAGACATTTGAGTTAAGCAGCCTTTGCACCATATGTATAAATTTTCCTTAATCAGGCTTCAATTGTTTGTAGGAAGATATTCTAAAACTCAGGAACATCATCGCATACAATTGTCTCAATCACAAGAGGCAATTAGATGTTGCCGATGTAGAGGATGTAAAGGATGAAGAGGATGATATTGAGATTACCAGATCCTAGAAGAGGCCGATATTGAGTAAACAGCCCACACGAAGAAATCTCTTAGGAAACAAACCAAAAAAATAATTTACATGTAATATTATTTTAGGTATGAATCATATGCATAATGATTTAATTATGTCAGGCTAGACAGACCAAACATTATACCACCCAGATCCTCTCGGATAGTTCAGGGTCGTGATTGCCTTCCACAAAAGGTTATGGTTGCCATCCACAAAGAGTTAGGATAGACAATCCAAACATTTTAGCACCCAGACCCTTACAAACAGATCAGGGTCGAGATTGGCATCCACAAAGGGTTGTGATTGCCATCCACAAAGGGTTGAGATAGACAGTCCAAACATTTTAGCACCCAGACCCTTGTAGACAGATAAGGGTCAAGATTGGCATCCACAAAGGGCCGTGATTGCCATCCACAAAGGGTAGGGATATATGGTCCAAACATTTTAGTACCTAGACCCTTGTAAACAGATAAGGGTCGTAATTGTCATCCAAAAAGGGTCATGATTACCATCCACAAAGGGTCGGGATAGACATTCCAAACATTTTAGCACCCAAACCCTTGTAAACAGATAAGGGTCGAGATTGGCATCCACAAAGGGTCGTGATTTCCATCCACAAAGGATCGAAATAGACAGTCCAAACATTTTAACACCCAGACCCTTGCAGACAGATAAGGGCCGTGATTGACATCTACAAAGGTTGGGATAAGACAGTCCAAACATTTTAGCACCCAGACCGTTGCAAACAAATCAGGGTTAAGATTGACATCCACAAAGGGTCGTGATTGCCATCCACGAAGGGTTGGGATAAACATTCCAAACATTTTAGCACCCAAACCCTTGCGTCATTCTCAAAGGGTTGAGATTGACATCCACAAAGGGTCGAGATAAATAGTCCAAACATTAAGATCCAACCATTTTCAACGAATCATTAAGTATAGTTCATTAAGACGTGTTCATGAATTATTAAGAACAGTTCAAAATATTCATCAAGTACAATTCAAAAAATCAGAAATAAAAAAACATTAAAAAAAAAATCGTGTCGGTCTATAGGGACGAATGTGCATCGACACCGATTATGACCTGTTTGCTTGCATCTTGAGCATTTAACCATTGGCCTATCCTCACCTTGAGATGTAATTCGAATCTTCATTGGACTTTCGGAAGATCTTCTTTTTGTGAGGGTTCCATCTTCTCACACATTGCTTTCACTTCATGCGAAATATCTCATTTAATCTTGTCAGTTACTGGATAGAGCGACTCTTGGTACGTTCTTCGGTAAAAGTCTTTTGTATAAAAATGAGAATAGTAGTTGGAAACATCAAGCTAATATTTATCACAAGCCACAAGTACATGCACACAGGGTAGCATCATATTACTGAATTCACCACACGTACATTTCCAGTCTCTAAGCCGAACTACATCCGTAATGCCCTTCGATCTCACTTGAAAATCATCCACAGATATCATTGTACACTATGTCTTTCTCACTTCTAAGCGATAAAGTTCGTTCAATCTTTTTTTAGCCCAAAGAGTCAATATTCCTTTGCAAGTTAAAGCCTTATCTCTTCTACGCAGAAGAACTGTTCAATTTTAATTCTCACTTCCTCAAAAAGTTTGGTCATAGGATACTCTCGTGCTTCAACGAAAAGTGCATTCATGCTCTCGATGATGTTAGTGGTTTGAACATTATATCGTTTGGTGGGAAAGAATGCAGATGCTCATCTTTCCTTATCTATACCACTAAGAAACTAATATGCAATGGGATTCATTATTTGAATGCATTACATCATTTTTCAAAAAGTCAATGCCCTGAACGTCTTAACGACACCCCAAAAGTAATCCCTCACTGAATTGTTCGAACACGTTTTTTCATGTTTTTCAGATTGTGGTATGAACAAAATTCATGGGTTTTATAAGGAAAGATGGTTGGAACTTCACTGATCAATCATTTGTATCAATCTAACATACTAACAAGACCTGGAAGGATCCCGATTGTGTTGCAGAAATTTTAGAGGAACCATTGCCAACTGCTATTGTTCTCAGATTCTCCAATCCCGTATGCTACCAAGAGGACATGATTATTGTCATCCAATGTCGTAGCAATGAAGATAACATCATTGTACCTTCCTGTTAAATGTGCCCTATCAACACACAACACCCTTCGAAGCAATAGTTGGAAGCTTTGGATGTACTGTCTAATTGCGATAAAACATCTTTTAAAACTGTTAATTTCTCCATTCACCTGCAATGCTGTCATAGTCCCTAAATTTGCCTTAGCCAGCTCATGAAGGTACACTAGAATCTCATTGTAAGACTTCTCGTAATATCTCATGACTTCTCCCACTACAATCTCTTTGTCTTTCATGCTTTCTTATAGCTGATTTCAATCTCGTATGTCTCGTACATTTAATGTTAAATTTCTTTTGGCTTGCAAGCTGGCAAATTCGATCAATCGGGTCTACACTGGTTCCAAATCCGGTCGACCGGTTCTTACTGCAATTGCCCTACTAAGGTTATTTCTTCCGATTTTTGTGGCTTTTCAAAAAGTGGCTTAAACTTCAAGCTTTCTAAGGTCTGTAGGAGTGAAGCCTAATTAAAAAGAGTCTCTAATCATGACCCCTGGTATCTAAAATGTGAAGAAAAGAGAGGGGCTCAAGGGTGGCGCATTTATATACCAGATTCTTCGAGTTTTCTTTACTTTCTAGTTACTTTTCTGCTTTTGTTTTGAGAGATTAGTTCAATCATGCTATGGTTGGCTAAACCTTTTAACTAGGGCTAAAAGGAAAATCTTGTAATCCTTCCATGATGTTTAGGTCTATTTTATTCACAAATTTTTGGATTACACAATAAATTTTTGTTGATTAGTTTGAATAAAAGTGATAGTTTTAGATTAATCGTGAAATCTATTGTTGATTATGGTTACTTTGAATACTTTTAATTTTCTAATATTGATTATTTGGGTTTAAACACGTACACACACGTGCGATCACATGATTTAATTGAAAATCTTACAGTAATGCCCGAGGACTTCCAATTCTCAAGTTGGCGAAAATATGGAGCGTTACAATCTACCCCCCTTAAAAATAAATTTCGCCCCCGAAATTTTCTATGGCTTCTGGTAGGTTCGTATCGAACAAGCCCATTTGTAGTGATTCATCTCACACCCATTGTTGAGCCTATTTCTACTTGTTCAACTTTATCTAGTTCTTGAGTCCTAATCGTTTCTCGTCAACGAGTTTATTACCTATGTTCTGAGGATAACTCAAATCCTCCTTATGGATCTAATCTTATGTTTCGATCCTAAAACTGTGGGCTATGAACTCATCATGCTTCCGCTACACTACTCTAATCAGATGGACGCACATACGAATGTAACTAGACTGCATTCATAACGTTCTACCCTCCTTAAAAATGTTTTTACCCTCAAGGCGTTGGAGCCTATGTTTTAATTCGTATGTCAGAATGGGCTATAAATTGAGACGTAACTTTCTAATTATCTGGTGCCTACCAAAAGAATTTCCTTGGGCCTAATACCCCTATTAGCTATCTTTAGTAATTCTCATAGGTGAAATAATAATTTTTTTCAGTTATTAGTGGTCGGCTAACACGGAGGGACAGTTGTAGTAGGTTTGAGCCAGAAGCATCGATCTTCTGCCTACACAGGGCAGTAGGTTCATTGGTTATCACCCAAGGTTAGAACTTGGATCAAACCGCGAATACTTTGATCGTCTGTAATTCTGCCACTTCGTATTCCCGATTGTATTAAATTCTTAGGAAAACAGTTTTAAGGGACCTGTTGATAAGATTTAATGTTCAATATGATGGATACCTACATTTCCACCAAGCCTAAAAGGGTTTCTAAGTCTAAATGACTATCATAAGAGTTCTCGAAGGAGTCTAAAATTCTCGCCTCTTCCTCAATGGGCTTCTTACATTATTGGACCTTCCTATATTTAGGAGTATCCCTTTCAGGTCCAAAACTCTAATCCTAAATGTCCCGACTTCTGATTATTGTGGTTTGTATAATCCTCATTCCCAAGGTCTCAGTTATCTCAATACTCCGCTCTGATACCATCTTGTTACGCCTCGAAAATTAGCTCTAGAGTACGGAGACTCCGATCCCGAGTTCTCGGGTGTTAACTTAGTAAAACGCTTGTCTAGGAATGTCACACGTAGAAAATACTCACACGTGTGTCCTCAATCAAGTTCACATTCATTCCATTCACCAATAATCATAGTAACGCATTTCAACTAGCGAATCGAACGCAAGCGAAGATAACTAAATCAAAAAAATATAGGGCTAACACCCAAAATGTTAAATGCAATGCCAGCCCATATGAGAATTCTACGAATCACAACAGAATCAACATGAAGGAAAAATCTAACTACCAAAGGGATGAAGCTACAATACTATTGGGTCGCCCTAAGCGCACCACCATCTAGTCTTATTCCTGGGGCATCTGCATATGTCAAATAGAAGGCATTAAACACCAACATAGTGAAGAAATATCCTCAAGATTATACTCAGGACATTTTAGTCATACGCAAATTCACGGCAGATACATATTAAGCATGTTAACTCTAACGCACAGATGCTAAGTAATTTACACATGATATTCACTCAAGCATGCGCGGGCAATGATAACATAACAAAACAATCATTTTCCTATGTTAGTTTATTAAATGCATGATATGCGAATGCATGTCCCGAGTTAGGAACACAAAAGGTAGTGCCGGCGCCACATCAAGCAACCTAGGCACCCAGAATCCCCCTCAAATGCGATGTCATGTATACATGATTAATTCAAGTATTTATTAGTCCAATTCATCTAGCAAATTGGTGAAGCCAGAATATCGTCATTATATCACACAGTATAACTGGGATCATCTGACTCCTTACGATGCACTATTAATCATCGCTAGTAACCCCTTGATCTGAGGGTTGAGTTATCCTCCCATGAAAGCCTGGTTCAACCGTGGCTCATTAGTCACGCCCAAATCAAAGAAAAAGGGCTCATCACCCACATATCAAATACAATTAATTAATTCAAAGGTGCGAGCATGTCACTCAGAATTAAACCAATGCACACTCGGGTCGTTCGAATGGTGCACAGGCATACAAACATCGGCCAGGGTCACATTTGTCACATGGGCCGTTCAAACAATGATCTATCACCTCTGTCAATGCTCACTGGTCACTACGGGGAGGCACCACCTCAACTAGGCCGACAACTCAAACATGGTGTCCCATACCACCATGCCTGGCTCATGGGACTTGGTAAATCGGGTCGAAGTACGATTTTAAATGGACTATTCACAATGGGAACGATAGTATTCCAGATTCCATGTAGTGTGATTCAACAATGAAACATAAGAATGATTAACTTTGAATAGAACTTATTCGGTGGACCCAAGTGGACAACAACAAACTGACAATGGCCACTATCGGTTGACCATGCCCTACTCAGTCGATCGAATAAGTCCGTGACGGCCAACCGAGGGGTGGGCAGTACATTAGTCAAATGGTTGTTAAAGCTTGATCCAAATCAACACTAAGCAAATTTAGTATAACATCAAAGCACATCAATCACACAATATATTAAAGCACCTGGCCCGACCAACTGGCCCGACCAATCCAAAAGGACCCAGATGACACAGCTCAGATGACACAGGGTGTCACATACATTCACAAGCATAGACACATTACAATATTGTAAATTCATACCGTTCAGGCATTTCATCGAACACGTTATCAACCAAATAACAACGGAGGCATTTCATCGAACATGTTATCCACTCATCAACAATTAACATATAGTTTATAATATTAAAGCAGTTCTAGCATTTATAATATAAGTAAGTTCAACAAACTCAAGTAATTATTAACTAAAATTTGCCAAGAGGAAGCTTGAGGGTAGATCTTTACCTTATAGTCAAATTTGCTCGATTCGAATGCGACCCTATCGTTGAAAATTCAGGTAAAACCTCAAATACCTACATTTATCACATTTCTAGCATTAATGACATAGGATTTACTTTAATTAATCTTCTATTTAGGGTCTAGGCTTTTGATACCTAGAATTAGGGAAAACCCCTAATCGATTCAATGAATCCGGTCCCGAGTGCGGCGTTCAACGGAATCTAAATCATTGATTCCTATGAAAAACTAATACTATTGTGAGATTCATGAAACTACACCTAGAAGAACTTAGATTGGAATGTATAATCCATTTCTTACCTCCGATCGTTGACAGAAAGGATTCAACGAAAGATCCAAGAGTGGTTGGGGCTTCGATTAAAGGAAATCCGATGAAATGAAACATCAATCTCCCCCTCTCTTGCTCTCACCCTTCTTCTCTTCATCTCTCTCTCTCTCTCTCTCTCTCTCTCTCTCTCTCTCTCTCTCTCTCTCTCCTTTTCTCTAAGGCAAATTTGGATGGGGCAAAGGGTTGCCCATTAGAGCCCCTTTTATAGCACCAGATGTGGTGCAAAATGGCCTCAAGGGCCAAATATTTAGTATTATGATCCTATGGGAGGTCGTTTCTCACTATTGGGGCCCACTAGAAGGTGCACAGGCTGATCTAGGCCATGAAATAGGTGAACCTAGTGGTGATTTACCTAAGGACATGATTATCCGTATTTCGGATGCGGTGATCGACAGTTATGACGCAGTGTTCGTTTAACGGTCATCAACCATTGATCGAGGCCGCAACTTTAGGGGTAGTTTAGAGGAAATGTTTGAGACTTGGATCCTATGTTTCATTAAAATCCAACAGGTCGAAATCCACAACTTCGCATAAGTTCGAGTGAACAGAATTCACTTAAATTCTGAAAAATTCAAGGCAGACTCACACATAACATGTGCCACCCTCTTGGCCCCAAGTTGAGCAATTCGATCCATAATCTTGGTTCAACATCTCAAGAGGGTTGTCAAGCCTGCTAAGACGGATAATTTTTCTTAGTTTCAAGTTTAGTGGCCCACTAACAAGCGGTTGAGAGCTTGTTCGGATAATCTCGACATTTCTAAAACAAATTAGGCGGCGATATTTCTTGGGCATGATGATTAGAGTTTGGATTGGCTAAGTTCAAAATATGGCCTATTCCTAATTAACGAAAATGGTCGGTTCGAATCACCCAAATCAAGTCTTAATCCAACAATTTTCTGGACAGCTTCCATGACTTTCTAAATTCAACCTTATTTTAATTTTTCTTATATTTTTTATTTATTTTTCTATAAAACTAGACTCATCAAGCTTTAATCTAAATTTTAAATCAGCTCAATCGGAGTTATAACGAAAGAGATATGAGTTTTTGAAATTGCCTAAAATGCACGGCCAAAAATGTAAAATTTGGTCGACTAGGTCCAGACCAGTTCCAAATCCAGTCAACCGGTTCTTGCTGAAATAGCCCTGCTGATTTTTGCAATTTTACAAAAAGTGGCTTAAACCTCAAGCTTTCTAACTTCTGTGGGAGCGAAACCTACTTAAAAAGAGTCTTTAATCATGACCCAAGGTATCTAGAATGTGAAGAAAAGAGAGGGGCTCAAAGGTGACACGTTTCTATACCAAATTCTAAGTTTTTTTTTGCTTTCGAGTTACTTTTCTACTTTTATTTTGAAAGATTAGTTCAATCATGCCTATGGTTGGCTAAACCTCTTAACTAGGGCTAAGAGGAAAATCTTATAATCATTCAATGATGTTTACGTCTATTTGATTCGGAGATTTTTTTATTAAACGATGAATTTATATTGATTAGTTTGAATAAAAATGATGGTTTTAGATTAATCGTGAGATCTAATATTAATTATGGTTACTTTAAATACTTTTGATTTTCTAATATTGATTATTTGGGTTTAGACACATATACACACATGCGATCGCATGATTTGATTGAAAATCCTACGATAATGCCCAAGGACTTCCAATTCTCAAGTTGGCAAAAATCTGGGACATTACAGTGATGGACTGAGAAGAACTGGTTTTGGCTGTCGAACTCAAGTGATGAGAACACAGAGCTAGTCGTGTTCTCACAGATAACGCCAACTGTTGTCACACAAATCTGGACAACCAATGAGGTCGGCTGAGATCGGTCTCGTAACCTTTCACCCTCTCGCCTTTCCTGGATGGAGGACGCTCGAGGGAGAGGTGCCACTGGGCTGTTGGGGAATCTCCAATGGCTAAGTCAATCTTGGAGGGTTAATGGAGTGAGGGTTTTAAGGCTAAAATGTGTCATACCTTGGAGGTGGAGACCCTAACCCTATTTATAAGACTTGGGGAAGCTTATAAAAAGTTGAGTCCCCTTAGGATACGTCAGTAAAGTCCAACTCCCTCCTATCGTATCGAGGGGGTCCTGCTAAGAATAGGAGTAGATTCCGAAATATCCGGATCTTCTTAGATATCTCAGACCGACTCCGGAAAGTGGTTAGTCGATCTTACTCGGGTAGCCCAGTACCCAAGCTCCCTCACTTGCGGTCCGATTCAGACTGTAGACTTCCCTCAAGTGAGCCAAAGAATTTGGTGGTGCACACACCTTGGATGGAGCGTCATCGATAAGCCCTTGGTCCTCAACCTTAGCTGAGGACCGGGTTGTAGTTTTGCTCTGCTCTTGCAGCTGTCGGAGTTCGACGTGGCCATCGTCATATCTCCTCGACTCATTCTGGGCTAAGGACTTGTACTTTGGGCCCTTGGGCCTGCTGGCTTCTTCCTATGTGTGGGCTAGCTTGAAATCCCAGACAACAAAAATATTTAATAGTTGAGTTATTTTTAATAAACAGTCTTAAAAACATCTATTTTGGTAAGCTCCCCTTTATTTTAGGGTTGTCAATGGGCCGAGCCTGCCGGCCCAGATTTTGAATTGTTTCGGGCCGGGCCGTCAGGCTAGCCCTGTGTAAAATTTTGATTTTTCAGGCCCGTGCCCGGCCCATTGACACCCCTATTTATTTATAATAAAGAAATGCCCTGGTGCTCTAAGAGTGCTTCTAAATTAGAGCGCTCCTAGTTGCATCTGTTCACTTCGATGGTCCAATTGATTTGATATGTCTATTACTCCAGAACACAATTCACGGGCCACCATGCAAAAAAATGGCACTGATCAGATGATCCAATCCACCATTGATCTTGTCTTATTTTATCTAGCCATCTCTTTTCCAAGCCAGGGATGGGATGGTTATGATTGCCTAACTAAATAGATTCTTTAAAATCATAAGCAATCTGTGATTGAAGCGAACAAATAGATGGATCAAATGGTTGATTGTAATTATTTTTGTGTAAACAATATTGACTGTCCATACTAGAGGCAGTTTGATCAAATTGTGAGATTGATGAGATGTTTGCATGGGAGCCCATAAACTAGGTGAATGAAATGATTTCCATACAATTATTAACGAGTACTCAACTGCCATCCACACACTCCAGAGTTTATCTTAGGCGAAGTCATGACGAGCTGGTCAGAGTTCTGGGCCCCACCTAATAAACTAATCTCAACCGTAGTGTGGGGCCTGTCCCGGGGTGTTAACATCAGGCTTGGACCAACCATAATCGGCCCGGCCCGGGATCCCTTTACATTACTATTGAAGGGTCGAGGGCAGCAAGGGATAATTGATGAATCTATTTGTTAGCTTTTGGCCACTGCGGAAATCAAAGGAAAAATAGTTTAGTTTTCGTAATTAAAACAGAAAAAAGAAAAGCATTCGGCTCGACTCATCCAGTATTGAGTTCACTCGTGACTCGTCCGAGTCATCGAGCTCAACATGGACGAGTCAGTAACCCGTGCTTGTAATGGCTCCAAGACGCAGCCAAGTTGATCTCTCCACACTGCAAGCAGTCGGGGCTACTCTTTTTTTCTTCTTCTTTCTTTTTTTCTTCTTTTTCTTTTTCTGGAACTGGAGTTAAGGTGAGACCCTCTTGCATGGTATTAGGCGGTCATTTCTATCTGTGGCGCAATACTCAGTAGCCTTATCTTTGAACTTGGGAGCAACGGTAGGGAAAAAAAAGAAGAAAGGATCCCCTAATGCTAACTTCCCACGCAGCTTAAATCTCTCCTGCCCACATTCCACTTGTGTAGGACATCCATGCCTTGCAAATACAAGGCCCCATCACAAAGAACAGCCATGTTGAAAATCAAGATGATCTAGTCATTTCATGGGCGGCCGCCACTCATAAATTTGTAGTATCAGCATACACCCACACCTTTGGGACAGTGGTAGACTGAGTGTAGATAACCTCCTTTCAACACTAGAAATCTAGATCTAAAGACCTGATGGGTACCCAAACCCAACCGGATCCAGATTAGGGTCTCCAAGAATGAGACTTGGACCTGAAGGACCCAGACACGGCAAGACCCAAAACCTGGTTGGCTCGGATACGTAAACTAGATGACCTGACCTGAACCCAACCAATTGACAGCCCTATTCTCAACAAAGAGGGATCAATGCAATTGAAGTAGGCTTTACATGAAAGAACCGTGTGAAGTCAAACAAGAAAAGCAGACAGTCTGAAATGGAGAGTTATGTTGCTATCAGATGGGGCTCACTCCATCTCCCCTTTGATGATGAGAAATAAGTTTGGAGGGTTGGTCGTTTGAACTTTTGAGAAACCATAGAAAAATTCTAGTTCAATCTTATTTTTTATCTCTACGGTTCAAGTGTGGGCCGGTATTGTAACCAAGTAAGAAGTTGGTTTCATGAGAAGGATCCCAAATGGGGTACATTACTCATTTGGGTTGTTTGAGTTGTTTGGGTCTTAGTTTAGGATAGCACAGTAGAAGCATTTGAGTTAGATTAAGAAAGCTGACGATGTTTAGAATATATATGTAATTTCAATTGACATTTTTCCCTACTGTTAAATGAATATGACTTGTGGGGTTTTAGCAAAATGTTCTGTAGACCGTTTGCTGAACTCATCCTGAATTTTCAGTTTCTCTTCCTTGACTATTCAATCAACCTCGCTTCTCCCTGCATCATATGCCTAAATGCCATGCGTACAGTAGATGTTTGCATGCATGTGATCCTTTTTTTCTGAAAGATGACTGAATTCATTAACCAAAAAGAGAAAACAACCAAAGTATACATAAGATCGATTATGTTCAGGATATGTCCTCTTTCAGCAACACTGATAGCATTATTTTCTTTTTTTCTGAAATTGTAATCCATGTCCATTTCAGTTGGGGTCTACCACATGTGGATAGAGAAAGGGAGCTCTGCCACACTGCAAACCCCAAAACCATGACAATCAGAACAAGATAAGGACACTATCAGAAAGTGTTGCACAGACCAAAAATGAGAGAAGTTGGGCAGTTCAGTAACATCCTAAAGATAACAAGCGCATTTGTTTTGCTGAATTCCCATGAAGACTCGTTGATAACTTGCAATCAAAGAAAAAAGTTATTCCCCATCAAATACCAGTACAGTTCATTTGATTCTCAGCTTTGTGCCGTACCCGGTCGAGAAGGCCCGAAGTAGTTGGTCACCAATCCCATAATGGCAAACCTAAGAAAGCATTACAGAGCAATTGATTAAGTAAACTAGCTTTCTTATAACTTTCAAAACATGAATAGCCAAGAAATTTGTTGGTGGACCGTGACGATTTCACATGTGCCTATATGTAGCCCACTTTACATGGGCATTGTGGTTTCTAGTGTTTCACACTATTATCTTCCCTTTTAGTCATTAAGATGATGTATTAGAATAGAGTTTCAGTTCATGGGCTTTGTTTTATGTAATAACCAAGTATGGAAGGTATTCTTGTACTATCACATTTATTATAAAAGCACTAATAATAAATCGAGGGCTAGGGGCGCCACAACTGATTGTGCCCCAAAAACATTGTCTCGGAGCAGGTAATAGATCCGGTACATTGTTTCTTATCCTTTCTTTCACGTTCTTTCTCCTCCTTTTTTTCTTTTTTTTTTTCCTACGAGGTGAAATCATACATCATTTGGGCGCTGATTTACACAAATTGCCTTTATTCCTTGTTCAACCACCATATGGTGGGTTGTATAGTTGTCTCGTGAGTATACTTAAGGCCCACTTCCATATACAACCAATCATGATGGTTCAAAATGGGCCATTGCGCATCTATGGCCATATTTGAAGATCAAGTCTGGGTGTATAAATCGTGAATGAATGTGAACCAATTTTCATATGCATTACCAATCGATTCATACCTGTGTGGTGGTGATCACTAATCTATACTCTCTTGAAGCAAGCGTTAGGGGAGTTTAAGTTGAAGTTCTTGTGTGTTTGTTTTCTTTCTTTCTCTAAATATGGACATAAAAAATGATGCTTAGTCTTCTGCCTCTAGCTAAGTCAATGAATCTTCAAATTACATTGATCAAACTTAACAGTGCAAATTGTTTACAATGGGCCACATCGGAATAAACGTTTCTTATAGGAAGAAAATTGAAGTATTTGATAATGATGTAAAGAATAGTCTTCTGCCTCCATCTAAGTCAATAAATCTTCAAATTACATCGACCAAACTTATGAAGTATTTGATAATATGATTCTAAGAATTGTCTTCTGCCTATCTTTCAAAAAAGCAAAAGGATAGTCCTTCTGCCTCCATCTAAGTCGATCAATATTCAAATTACATCGACCGAACTTAACGATGCGAATTATTTACAATGTGCCATATCGGTAGAAGTATTTCTTACAGGAAGAAAATTGAAGTATTTGGCATTTACTAAGCCTGCTAAAAATTCAACAGATTATGAAGATTGGATGGTAGAAGATGCTCAAATCAAAACCCTATTATAGAACAAAATGGAACCGCATATCAGTGCAAATTTTATCTTTTTCAAAACAACGAAAGTAGTTGGAAATTTTTGAAAGAGAAGTACTCAAGTGAGAAGAATTTAACTCGTATATATGAGTTGCTTCAAAACATATTCGTGCTTCAACAAGGGAATAAGTGTGCAGGTGCGTATTATTCGGCGTTGCGGTAATGTGGGAAAAGCTGAACGTATGTATATCATCCCCTATCAATTGATTATGAGGCCATGATATGGCAGACAGAGGAATTTCATGTCGCCAAATTCCTCTCTAATCTTCATCCTGGGCTCAAACATATGTGAGCTCATATTCTTGGAGGTAATGAAATTGCATCTGCTATAGATGTGTTTGCCTATGTTCAACATGCAGTTAGTGTAAATACTCGTTCATCTACATCTGGTCGCTTGGCATTATTCCTTCATCTAGTAGAGGAGATGGAGGAAGTCGTGGTGAACGTAGTCGTAGCGGACGATTTTGTAGTGGAGATTCAGGGAGAGTTCGTTTAGAAGTAGAAATACTTGGGGAGGTCATAGTACGGATTTTGGTGACAGTCGTGGCCATGGTCATGATCATGGTAATCGGCAACGCTCTAATTGTGGTCTTTCTAACCACACTGTCAATATGTGTTCGTACCTCACTGGTAGGCCAACTTAGGCAAATCGGTTCGATCTTTTGATGAAGGTTCAAAAGGCTATCTTCATGACCATCTTAACCCATTCCAAATTTAACAACAGGTGATACAATTACTTTGTCCAATGATAAGTATGCCCAATTGTAAAAAAGACGAAGAAGAAGAAGAAGAAGTTCCACTCATACATCCTTTTCCACTGCTAATCTTGCTCGATCGGGTAGATGTCTTGCTTCCTCTAAAAGTGTTACTTGGGTTATTGATTCTGGACCTTCAAACCATACGACCGGCAAGCAAGGATAGTGTTTCGTCGCAATTAATTAAGTCTACTCATGTTTTCTCTGTAATATTAGCCAGTAGCACTACAACTCGTGTGTCTAGGTTGGGTATCGATCCCACTTCATCTCTTCCATTGTCATTAGTACTATATATTTCTCAATTTCCCTTGAGTTTATTGCCAATAAATAAGATAACCAAATCCTTGAACTGTTCTATTACATTTTATCCAAGGTATTCCATAATGGTAACAGTGGTCGTAACGGCCACCGCCATTATCATTATGACAAGGGCCGTGACAGCCATTATGGCCTTTTTTTCTTTTCTTTTGCACAAAAAAAAAATTTTGTCTCAAGACCAGTATGGAACCATTACAAGTAATTTTTCCTCTAAATGTCGTTACTGCCATTTGTAGGTTGAGTACTGCTTATCCCACTCCATCTCTTCAATTGTCATCAATGTTATATATTCCTAAATTTCCCTTGAGTTTGTTGTCAATAAGTAAGCTAACCAAATCCTTGAACCGTTATGTTACATTTTATCCTTCCTATGGTGAATTTCGTAATCTAAAAATGATAAGAATGATTGGTGGAGGACATGAAGATAATGGCTTTTATTATCTCGATAGTGGAATAAATGGAGTTGCACGACAGATAGACATCTCACCTCATCAGTGGTAATACAAGCTTGGTCATCGTTCATTGAATAATTTAAAGAGTCTTGTTCCATCTTTGTCTTATGCGTTTGAGTTTGATTGTGAAGCTTGCAAGTTAAGAAAGCATCATAGAGTCTCGTTTCCACCTCGTGTAGACAAAAGGAGTGACAGTTACTTACTCTTTAGTACATTCTGGTATTTAAGGTCTAGTTCATACTACTAATTTATTTGACTTCAAGTACTATATTATCTTTGTTGATGATTATTCTCGTATAACTTGGTGGAGGCCATGAAGATATTGACCTTCATTATCTCGACGGTGGAATAAATGAAACTGCACTACGGATAGATATCTCACCTCATCAGTGGTATTGCAGGTTTAGTCATCATTTATTAAGTAATTTAAAGAGTCCCGTTCCACCTTTGTCTTCTATGTTTGAGTTTGAGTGTGAAGCTTGCGAGTTAAGCAAGCATCACAAAGTCTCATATCCACCTCGTGTAGACAAAAGGAGTAATAGTCCATTCTCTTTAATACTAATTTATTTGACTTCAAATACTTTATTATCTTTGTTGACGATTATTCCCGAATGACTTAGTTATATTTTATAAAAAAAATCACTCTGAAGCAATGTTGTCAAAATTCTACGATTTATGATTTACGATATACGATTTGATTTGTATCTTAAGCAAAATGATTTGAAATCCCACCTAGAATCCCTTTTTATATGAATCCTATGATTCTATGATTTGAATCCTACCATTCACGATTCAAATCCCAATTTAAAATTCAAATTATACGTGTTCTTTTCTATTTTAAGCTTCACTTGGCTTTCATTTTATGTTTTTAAATTGGTGAGGGCTTTAAGAATTGTTTAGAAAAGGTAAATTATTTTTTGTTCTTTACAAGAGATTAAATGATATATATTCTCTTCAACATTAAATCATGGAACTTTTCTTATGATTTCTTACTTCTTAACTGGTTGAAACACCAAATTGATGTATGACTTATCTGGAATGTTTTTATGGATAGTTATGAATGTTGACTTATATGTATTTGGTAATGATGTTTAGAAATCAAAATATCTTTCTTCGTCAGCATCAAATGTTACTTTTCCAACGTGATTCTACATTTAAGAAAGGTATCAAGAACCTAAATTGAAGGACGCTTGTATGGTTTTTAAGGGAAATTTCTTTAAAGAAAAAAAATAAAGATAAGAATCCTTTAACACCATCAAGACATGGTGTTGCGTTTTTTTTTTTTAGAGGTAACAGAAAATTTTATTAGAAAACTTGCAAGACGCGAGTAAAGAATACAACCCAAACAACAATAAATTAAAGAGACCCAGACAAAAGGCTAGCCAAAGCTGCCTTAACATACACAACCCATCCCAAGATCAAATTCCTCACTTTAGACATGGCCATAGAATCACTTTCCACTATATTCCTAAAGCATCGAACATACCTTCCCTTCCAAATCACCCAAAATATTGCCATAATTAACAGTCTCCAAAAGGCTATTGATTGCAAAAGGATGATTGATGAGTTTTAAACCTTTTTCTTATTTATTTCTATTTTTCGTATTTTTTTAATTTTTTAAGAAAATTATAAAAAAAAATTACAATCTATGTTACGATTTGTGATTCAATACGATTCAACCCCTATTACAATGTGATGAGATAGCAATTTCGACAACATTGCTTTGAAGTGTTTTCTTGCTTTTAAGGAATTTCATATGGAAGTGCAAACACAATTTAATGTTAGGATGTGTATTCTACGTTAAGATGATGAGAGGTAATATGTATTTCGTGAACTTAATTCACCTCTCATCTCATAGAATTATTTGTCAAGCTTCACTACTTGAGGCTTTTGGGGCATTGTTATTGAATATGAAAATTCCAGAAGTGTTTTGAAGTGATGCAAATTTAACTGCATCCCATTTAAAAAATCCGATTTCTTCATTGTTTTAGATGCTTTTCTGTTTTTTGTCCTGGTATTCCTACATTTTCCACTTCTCCTAAGGTGTTTGAGTGGTGTGTCGCACATCAGTTAGATCATGTTCTCGATAAGTTTGAAACAAAGGTTATCAAATGCATCTTTCTTAGATACTCACCTACTCATCTAGGATACAAATGTTACAATCCTATCACCCATAAACATTATGTATTAGGTGACATTGCATTCTTTAAACATTCTCCTTTTTTTAAGAGAGTAAGTACTTGCACTTTGAAGAGATTTTTTTCTACTCTTCACATTGTGCCTGACATAGAACCTTCAGTGGGTGAAATGCATGTGCAACATTTAGCTTTGCCTTCCAAGTCCACTCTAGACATTCCAAGAGGGGTAATTAAGTTCATACAATCGTGGCTCCCCCCAATCCCCTTGCTTGGTCCGACGATCATCACCTTCTTGAATCTCCTTCTTTAATGTCTAATGAAAGCAATTTACCCATCACTCTTCACAAGGGTACACGTTCTTGCACTCAACATCCCATTTCTAATTTTGTTTCCTTTACTGGTTTATCTCCTTCCTTTCGCAAATTTGTTTTGCCCTTCTCATCAGTGTTTGTTCTTCATTCTTTCCAGGAACCTCTAAGTCATGATGGATGGAAACTACCAATCGAAGAAGATATGGTTGTTCTCTATCGTAATCAAACTTGGACTTTAGCTGACGTACCTGCTGGAAAACATGTGGTTGAGTGTCAATGGGCATATACAGTTAAGTACAACCCCAATGGTTCAGTTGATCATTTAAAGGCTCAATTGGTTACCAAAGGGTACTCTCAGGCCTTGGTAGTGGACTATTCAAAATCATTTTCATCTATGGCAAAGCTCAACTCTGTCCATTTGGACTTGGCCCTTGTACCATCTTGATGTGAAAAGTGCATTTTTCATGGGGATCTTACCAAAGAAGTTTATATGGAGCAACTGTCTGGCTTTGTTGCTCAAGGGAGTTGGAACAAAGTGCTATCTTAAGAAGTCAATTTACAACCTAAAACAATCTCCAAGATCTTAGTTCGACAAAGTAAAGTGATGATTGGAAAAGGTAAGAAACATAGTTGGGCTTGGATTGTAGCTTCGCACAAGCTCGGTTGCGCCTTCTTTAATAAAATTCCATTATCTTTATAAAAAAAAACTCAAGCTAATCACTCTATCTTTATGAGTCGAAGTGAGGTAAGCATCATTGTGTTAGTCATGTATTTGGACGATATCATTATCACCAGCAGTGAAGATGCAAGTAACAAATTGAAGACATTTTTACAACAACACTAAAGTATTGACTAAGGGCCTGTTTGTTAACACTGGAAAAAAAAATCATGAAATGCGGAACCTAGAAAGCGCTCTGTGTTAAGGGCCTCTTTGATTGGAGGTAAATGAAATGAAATGAAAGTAAATGCATAATGATGATTTTTACACCTGTTTGATAGAGAGATGAAATTCCACATCGAAAACTATGCAAATTTCAACCTCTTTTAAAGCAAAACTCTGTGGGCCCCACCATGATGTATGTGTTATATTCACACCGTTCATTAATCCTTTAAAATCATTTTAGGACATGAGTCAAAAAGTGAGACAAATCCAAAGATCAAGTGGACCACACCACAGATAACATTTGGTTCAATGGTAGACATAATTATTCTTATTGTGGGCCACTCGAGCTTTGGATCTGCCTCATTTTTTAACTTATGCCCTAAATTATTTGGAAAAATGAATGGACAAAGTGGATATAACACATCATGGTGGGGCCCACATGATTTTGGTACATAACACGGTACCCAATGTAAGGCTTTTTGGGACAACGTGCATTTCCATGGAAATAAAGAAGTCATCATTACTTATTTACCTTCAATTGCTTTCATTTCTAGGCTATCAAAAAAGCCCTAAGTGATGTTTGTTAATGCGGAACTTAGAAAGCGATCTGTGATTTTTTCGGCACGGGAGGTCTGGTTTAATAGTGAATACGGAATGCGCTCCACGGATCCTTTAAAAAAAATTGCTTCCAAATTTACCCCTACGCACGTTGACAAAGAGATTTTCTCTCTCTAGAATAGATTGCGTAATACACAACCCAACTTTTAACTTGTAGAACTTCTTTGGGCCCCACCATGATTTATGTGTTAGATCCACACCAGTCCATCAACTTTTCCAGATCATTCTAGAGCATGAGCCCAAAAGATAAGGCACATCCAAAGCTCAAGTAGACCACATCATGAAGGCAGCGGGAATTGAACGACAACTTTTGAAACCTTCTTAGGGTCCACTGTGAGGTTTATTTGCCATCTAACCTCTTCATATGGTCACAAAGACCTGGATGAAGGGAAAACTAATGCAGACATCAGAGTGTACCGGCGTCGTCGTAGGAGAGGCCCAGGCCCTGGCCCAACCCAGCCCACACTTTATTTGGGTGATCACTACTTGGGTTTAGCCCATAAGCCACTTTGAAGACCCCATGTGCATAGGATGTGCATCATGAAGGCCCCAGACTGGGAGGATGCACATGGGCTGCATTATTTGGAGTGTCAGGATAGTTTTTGGGAGTTTTGGTTGAGATTCGACTGTTGGATTGCGTTGGCCCACCATGTGATCAAATCATTTTTTCAGTTTTTAGTGTCCATTTATGTTTTGTTATTCTTTCTACACATTTTGGTCGGTTTGGATTTCTTAGTGGGCCCCCTACTTTGCTAGATTTTAAAAGGGGCATGTTGGTCATTTTACCGTTGGTGTAAAAACTCTATTTAAAGGAGAACATCCAACCCTAGCTGGCAATGAAACATTACACGTTTTTTTTCCTAGAAAGAAAAATTCCTTTCTCCCATGCGACTTGGAAGAATCCTCCATGAGACTTGGAGCAAGGTGGTGAGATTCCATCTTTTTGTGGGCGTGCGACTCGTTCACCTGTTTATCTTCTACAAGGTGTGATCTTTCAATCTCTATTTCTTTCCTTCTCCTTCTACTCCATCTAAAAGACATTTTTTATCCCATCTAGCCTAGATCCTTCAATACACACGCCCCACTGGGTCCAGACACCACCCCCACACGTACGGCCAGCCCGTATAGGCCGTACAACTGTACAGACAGCCATACGGCCCACTTTTGTATGGCCCCTTTGCGCCCAAAACCTCAACACCCTATGTCCCTATCTCCCATATAAAACCTACCCTAAACCCTCTCCCAATTTCATCCCATTGTGAATTCTATGTGTGTATGAATCTGCCCATGAGTATTTTGTTGATATTTTATGTTAAGGGGTCGTTCTAACAACCTTGGCATCCTGCGATTTTAAAATTTATATGATTGTGTGCATGTGAGGACGATTTCTAATGGAATTGCATGAGTTTTTTTGCTTGCTGAAATTACTGTTTAGTAGACTGTTTTGCTGAAATTACTGTTTAGTGGGCTTGGCCCATAACCCACAGTCCCAGGACCTATATGCTTTGAATTGTCCTTTGAATAATCTCCTGCGAAACATGACATCCATACATGTATGCTACATCAAAAACACAAATATCAGCTTGTTCAGAGCCTTCTGTGACCCCAAGAAGTTTTCAACGGTAGGCGCAAACATCACCGTGGGCCCCACCTAGCATCCCAGCGCAAGAAGTTTCTGCAAAAGGCTTTAGCAGGAAATCCGTGTCGATTGCATATGACGCTGCCAGTAGTGGAAGCGGATTGCATGGTATGCCACACACCACCGACCTAACATCACCAAGTTATGTGGGCCCCATCACGACATATCTGTTATATCAAAATCGTCCATCCATTTTGCAAGATTATTATAGGTCATGAGACCAGAAAAGAGGCATATCCAAATCTCAAGAGGACCACACCACAAGAAAACAATGGGGATTGAATGCTCACCATTAAAAACTTCCAACAGCCCACTGTAATGTTTATTTACCATCCAACCTGTCGATTAGGTCACAAACCTGGATGAAGGGAAAACACAAATGTCAACTTAATCAGAGCCTTCTGTGGGGCCAAGAAGTTTTCAATGGTAGGTGCCAAATTCCCACTGTTTCCTGCAGTGTGACCCACTTGAGCCTTAGATCTGCCTCATTTTTTGCCTTATGCCCTAAAACAACATGGGAAAATGGATGGACGGTGTGGGTAAAACATATACATCACGGTAGGCCCCACAGAGCCCTTGATAGGACCGTCCGTGTCCAGCTAGGTACGGGCGCGGCTTCGGTGGATCCCAGATCCAAACAGAACTGCCTACTAACGCTGGGAGCAGATTAGGTCTTACCCAGGTAACAGCTTAGTGGGTGTTGCCCTTACCATAGGAAACAGTCGTGATTGAATCCCCACATTAAAAACTTCAAGGGGCCCACTGGAATGCTTATTTTCCATCCAACCTGTTGATAAGGTCCCAAAGACCTGGATGAAGAGACCCCCCACAAATGTCAGCTTGATCAAAAACTTTTGTGGCCCAGGAGAAGTTTTTAATGGTCGATTACCATTGTTTCTCGTATTATGATCCACTTGAGATTTGGAACTCCTTCATTTTGGGATCATATCCTAAAATGAGTTTTCAAAACGAACAGATAGCGTGGATATAAGGCACATACATCATTTTGGGCCCCACAGTCATGGATCCCGCCCACGTCTCCAAAAAGGAGACGGGGGCAAATGTGTCAAATTAACAAATTTCAAATATCTTAGACGTTTGTTAACGAACGGGTTGTTTCAGATTCCGTACTTAATTTTCAGACCTCGGCACTTCTTTCATATAGTTACCAAACAGGTTTTTGGACTTCAGATTTCAGATTCAGGCTTCAAACTTCAGATTTAACAAACAGGTCCTAAGTGAAAATGTAGTTATCATCTATACAAAGGACATGAGTTGTCTTTGATATTTCTTGGGTGTTGAGGTGACAAGATCTAATCTAGGCATTAATGTCACAACAAAAATATGTAATGGATTTATTGGTCCAGAGAGGTTTTTTGGGAGCTAAGCCAATCAAAACTCCTAAGGACCCAAATCAGAAGCTTAGTGTAGATCACGGAGAATTGATTGATGAACCGCGAAGATATCGTCGACCCGTTGAGAAATTAATCTACTTAACAATCACTTGACCTAATATCACTTTTCTTGTAAGTGTGGTTAGTCAATTTATATAGGCTCCTCATTGTTCCTCGTATGGAAGTTGTGGTTCGTATAATCCAGCACTTGAAGCGAGCTCTTGGTCGTGATATTCTATATAAGCGCAATGGCCTTCTTTAGTGTGTTCATTAAGGCTCTTTGTTGCACTCATTTGGATCATCTCTTCGTCAAAGCTAGGCATTCATGATATACATGCTCCAGCTTGAAGGGAGTATTGATAATCTCACATGTGGACATGTGTCCCACTTTCCATCGGCGTTATGGTTTCTAGTGTTTCGCACTACTATCTTTCCTTTTAGTCCTTAAGATGATGTTAAGGTATTCCAAAACGGCAACCGTTAAGCATTACAGGGCCGTAACGATCATTAAGGAAAAATTGACCCATAAGAACCCATTATGGGACTGAAATAGTTCTAACAACAACAACAACAATAATAAATAAAGCCTTAATGGTTGTTACAACCCATATTGTAACAGTAACAGCAATGGATGTTAGGGCCACCATTACCTTTATAAAATACCTTGGTTAGAATAGAGTTTTGGTTCATGGGCTTTGTTTTCTGTAATAACTTAAGTATGATGGATATTTTTATAGTTTCACATTTATTATGAAAACCCTAATAATAAACCAAGGAGAGGCTAACTGATTGCCTCTCTCTCTCTCTCTCTCTCTCTCTCTCTCTCTCTCTCTCTCTCTCTCACACACACACACACACGCACACATTGAAAGTCTAAAGTGGCCGATCAAGAACCACATACGTTCATTTGATCAATTAAAAAACCGAGGCATGCTATATGAAAGCATTACAACTACGAACCAATAACCCAGACACTTCTACTTTTTGGATTTTCCTTCGTGCTAACACTTGGTGACCCCTTTTTTTTTAGAGAGAGAGGTAATGCAAATTTATTAGAAAGCTCGCAAGCGCGAGAAAGAATACAAGCCCGACACCTGAAACAGGAGACCGAAAACCCGCCTAACAAAACCACCCATTTAAGAATCACACTAGTCTGCTTTACAAAAACCACCCACTCAAAGACAAGATGATTGATCTTTTGGATGACCTCATTCACCCCCATATTGACGTTCTGAAAGCATCGAGCATTCCTCGCTTCCCAGATCGTCCAGAAGATCGCCAAAATGAGAAGCCGCCAAACCGCTTTTCTATGTTTGCCAACTCCTCCATGCCATGCCCACAGGAGATCGTCCACATGCTCGGGCATAACCCACCCAACACTATTAGAGATAAGGAAGAACTCCCACACCTTAGTCGCGAAGGAGCAATGTATGAAGAGGTGATCAATCGATTCTTCCTTGGAAATGCACATGAGATAGATATTTGGAATGACCATCCCTCTTTTTTGGAGATTATCCACCATGAGAATACGAAGCCGACCCACCATCCAAACAAAGGTCGCAACTCTAGGAGGAGCTCGCAACACTTGGAGACCCTTGGACATTCCTCCCCACAACATGACAATTTCAAGATCTGTATGGACACAATGTCCTAGTGACTAGTGATATCATCATGAGTGCCATGTGTTGATCTCTCTAAGTGCCTAGACATTCTTTCCATTAAGTCTTCTTTTCGTCTCCTTCAATATTTTACATAACTTTCTTTGTCAAGCCAATGATTTCTCATGCTCCTTACCATGGTTTAGAGATTGTCCTATATGACTCGGTATCACCCAAGTTGTATCGGTTTCCGAGGGAACCAGGACAGGCTAGGCCTCCTATATAAGGATTGCCCTGGTTTGACCCGACTCGGTTTGACCTAAGGCAAGTCGTGATGAGTTAGGGCAAATGAGGGCCACTTGTGTCATTTTGAAAAGAATAATAATAATAATAATAAAAGGGAGTTATTTGATTAGGCAATCCTATATAAGGATTGCCCCGGTTTGACCTGACTCAGTCTGACCTGAGGCAAGTTGTGATGAGTTGGGGCAAATGAGGGCCACTTGTGTCATTTTGAAAAGAAAAATAATAAAAATAATAGAAGGGAGTTATTTGATACTCTAGCAGAGTTGATGTATGGATGCACTAAAAAATTACGCAAGTAGCATACATGTACTCAAATCAAACCATTCAACTCATGGGACCCACCGTCAATAGGCCGTCACCCTTAATCAAATCGAGTGTTCTCAAACTCAGAATAATGGACTTTTTTATCTTTGGTTTATGATCAATCTAATTTAGGTCCCATGATCCGGATAATTTAATTTGATTAGACATATGCCACATGTATGATTTCTTAGTGCCTGCTTTTTTCTTCTCTCTGTATTTTTTTTTTTTTTTTTTTTTTTGTGCTAAGCAAGAGATGATGATGATGATGAGAGGAGGATGTTTTTTTCTTTTTTCTGTTTTTCTTTTTTTTAATTTTCTGAATTATAAATATCTTTAATTATCATTTGGAATCAGCTAGGTGACTCGTCTGGTTTCGGACATGTCATACTGGTTTTGGTGTGTTGACTCAGTTCCTAAACTGGACAAGTCGCACTCCAAAACGGTTTTTCAATCCTTGATCCTTGCCCTCAAGCTTGTGTTCACTCTCTTGGTGATGAGGAAACTGTTCATAAGGACTGCTATTGCACTCTAGGTTTAGCTTCACTTTTAAATATAGTCAACATGGCCCACATGTTTATTAAAAAAAAAGTCTCATTGTTCTTTTTTTGTTTTTGTTTTTGTTCTTTTGTTGGGGATCTCTAAATGTTTTAAAGCATAAATGATGTTCTTCATAATGTTCATACGAACTACTATTTCTTGAGATGATTATTGTGTGATATTCAATGTTTTTTATTAATTGATAATTCATTAGTTTCAACTTGTGCTCATTGGTTTTTATTAGAACTATATGGATATTCCATTTTGAATTTCCTTTGAGTAATACGTTTTATTGTTTTATTTTACTTGCCATTTATTTATAGATTTATTTAGTTACTAAAACTATTTGTTTATGAAAGTGTCCTCGGTCTAGATTTCAGAGTTTGCCATGCCAAACCACTTTGACACTTCACATCCATGCCTGGGGTCTCGGTAACATTGATAAAAACATGGAGATGCATATGTTGTATTCCTATAATGTAGAGGATCTATAGGATCTTCACTGGAGGCTTTTTGCAGTATGCTCAGATTTTTCAGTTCTAACAAGTGGAGCCCATGATTCGGTGATCCAGACCATTGGTCTGCAGAAGCACCTCCCTGGGACAATCCTAACCTTTCAACTTGCTGCCTACAAATAGACAGTTGAGAAGACAAATACAGCAACTGGTCCACATTCAACTTAAAAAGCATAAGACTAGTGGGATCATCCAATCTGGGCGTGTTTTCAGGCATGGACCATCCACAATGGGATGCTTCTGGTCTTAATTACTGAACCATAGGGTCCACTTGTCAAAACCGAAAAGCAGAGTATACCATGCAAAGCCAGAGATAGAGTACCCTACTGCTGCTTCTCTTGACGTAGTGGTTTATTAATCAAACAAGAAAAAGGTAAACTAGAACGTGTGAATAGAGTAAGATGAGTCATGAAGAAAGAGAATAAAATAAAGAGGCACCCATTAAGCCATGCGCTAAAGAGATGGAATAGAAGCATCAAGTTTGCAAAGTTATACTTACATCATGGCCATGGATATTTGTTTCAGATCAGTTTCCACATTTTTTATGTTTGCCAGCGACTGAGCACAGAATATTATAGCCAACCAAGAGCTAAGCTTGTACTGCAAAACCATAAATAAAACCCATTGAGTGAGAAAACACATTTGCAATTTAAAGGCTTTGCAGTTGTAGACTTATTGTAGGGGTGGCAAACTGGTCCAAACTTTGAACTGTGGATTTAAAACTGGGCGACTCCAACCAGCTTGTTCAGTTCAAGTCAATTCACGACTCACCCAAGTCAGGGGGTGACTCGTGGTGTCGAATCGGATGAGGTCCGACCAAGTCCAAGTTGACTTGGATGAGTCACTCATCTGAGTCTTAAAATCATGTTTGAACTAGGCTGGGCAATCAGGCCAGACCTATTCAAAATTTAGATTTTGCTCAGCCCAGGCACCAGACCATTTGCCAACCCTAGCAGTGAGCATCTGCAAAGATGAACAAATTTTATCTTGCCATTGTGTTGCCCAAAGAAGCTCAGAAAACAAAATCACATTTTATTTTATTTATTTATTTATTTTATTTTTATTTTTTGTGTAGGTGAAAGTCCAAAGATTACAAGGACCTATAACAAAACTAGACACTAGGAACAACCATGCACAAGGCAGGAACGTTGCAATATTTCTTAATATCATCATCATCATAGCCTTGTGCCAACCATATGGGTTGGGCTCTACGAATTCTGTTTAGCCAATCATTCCTAATTCCCTACCCACCATAATGGTCAAATTTCTTTTTGAGAAAAAAAAATTTGAAAAAAGGATAGAAAAATCTGAAATATTGAGAGGATTCCAAAATGTATTCTTTTGTGGTTTTGAACATGTTTATGATGGTGTAACGGTCCACATTTTTTGTAAGAATATTGTCTCGACGTGTCCACTGATTTTATTAACCTAAAAGTCTTATAAACCCCAAATTGGCCCGAAATTCATGCAAGTTATGGCACTCATCCCACTAATACACATCCCTAAGCATTTGACATCATTCCCTCAAGTGATTTAAAAAAATAAAAATGAAAAAATCCGGATGAATTGTGTCACTGATTTGGGGACCACTCAAACGCCCTCAAATTGGCCTGAAATTCATGCAATCTATGACACTCATCTCACAAGTGCATATTTTTAAGAATTTGCAATCAAATTGTTTGGATCATTGTCTCACCTGCTAGCCCAGCTGGAAGACGCCTGGGCATTTCAACAGCAGGTCTCAGGTTTGAGTGCTAAGGAGACACACTAACCCCACTGGTGGGTGGGTGCATCGTGTGACTAACAGTGTAGGGTGTGTTGCGCAACTAACGGGGTGGGTGCGTTGCATGACTAACAAAAAAAAATTTGTTTGGATCATTCAAACAATCTGATTTTGGGACTGTGACTTAGCAACAGCGGGAACCACAATTTAATCAAATTATTTTGAGTTAATACATGCCAAGTGTACAATTTTGTGAGTGCAAGTGTACCAAGCGTCATACACCACCAGAGTACCATATGATTGTCCATATCACTCAACTTTTAAAAAGTGATTTTTCAGTGACTTTTCCATCAAAAGCCACCTTTAATTTAAAAGACATAAGAGGGGAGCGGGGGATAGAGAGAGAGACGCTACAACAAGAGGAGAAGAAGAGGAAAGAGAGAGGGATGTTGCATGCAAGAGGAGAACAAGGAAGAAGAAAGAAGAAAGTCCCAAGTTTTTTTTAAATATACCGTAACTGCCTTGGGTCGTTGCGCTAGGCCATAATGGACCATTACGGTCCAATTTTTAAGGGAGGCTCATTATGACCGCCTAAAGAGTAACGGAACATACCATTACCATTATGTAATGGCCATTATGGCACACCTTGATTGAATAATGAAGTTGACATGAGATGGATTACTGGAAAGTGGAAACATTAACAAAAGTTGATTTATTAATACAGGGGCATTTTCACACCAGGCTCGAGTGGGGCAGCGGGCAGCCTATGTGAGGCAGGGACACACTCGGGGTGGGCGATCCGTGTGAGGCAGATGGTCTGTGTGAGGTGGATGGCTCGTGTGAGGCGAGGCCCATGTGAAGTGGGGCCCACGACGGAGGGTTCGGCCGAAAGCCTAGCCTGTGTGGAGCGGGAGCCTGAGCTATGAGATAAAGGGATTGATTCGTCACGCTCTATCAATTCGAGTTTTTAAAACAAGTGGTTAGTCGTCCTATGTCAAAGTGGTATCAGAGCGGGAGGTCTCGTGTTCGAGACTCCTCACAGGGGGTGATTAATGCAGGGGCATTTTCACACTGGGCTCAAATGGGGCAGCCTGTGTGAGGCGGGGGCATACTCGGGGTGAGCGATCCATGTGAGGCGGATGGCCCGTGTGAGGCAGGTGGCTCGTGTGAGGCACGGCCCATGTGAAGTGGGGCCCACAAAGGAGGGTTCGGCCAGGACTTGGCCTGTGTGAAGTAGGAGCCTGGGCTATGAGATAAAGGGATTGATTTGCCACGCTCTATCAGTTCGAGCTTTTAAAGCAAGTGGTTAGTCGTCCTAAGTCATTTATCCTTTTGCAAATAGTGTGTTAGGAAAGACAACTAGAAAACCATTCCTTAACACAACTAGATCTAAAAAGCTTTCACAGATTATGCATAATGATATGTAGACTCTTAAACATGCGAGCTCAAGATGGTTGCTAGTATTTTATAACCTTTATTGATGATTGTTCTCGATATAAAACAACATATCTAATTTCTAAAAAGTCAGAGCTACTCAACTGTTTTCAAAAATACATATCAAAAGTGGAGAATTAGTTGAATAGAAGAATCAAAGTATTAAGGACAAACAAGGGTGGAGAGTACAGATCAGATATCTTCAAATTGTATTGTGAAAATGTTCGTATTGCTCAACAATATACTATGTCCTACAGTCCTCAACAAAATGGTACAGCTCAAAGGAGAAATGAAACTTTGTTAAACATGGTCAGCTCTATAATGGCTCACACGAATCTACCAACTACGTTCTAGGAAGATGCTATAATCGCAGCTATTAATGTATTAAATAAAGTTCCTTCAAAAATGGTTCCTAAGATGGCTTTTGAATTGTGGACTGACAGGAAACCATCATTGGTTGATTTACGTCCATAGGGTTTGTTGGGTCACGTTTTACTTCCTGCTCCGATGTCTATGTCATCCGTGCCTTATGCTAATATGATAAGCAGCCTTACGTATGTCATGCTTTGTAATGGGCCAAATATATGCAACATTGTATGCCTTGTGACTTGTGAGTCAATATCAAAGTAATCCAGGTCAAGCGCATTGGTGAGTAGTCAAGAGGATTTTCGCTAGCGAATCGGTAGTGGATAACCTTAGGAAGATGTCAGTTTGCTCTGGAGCGCTTTCAAGTTTGAAGATTAACATATCTAAATCGGAGTTGCTTGGGATCAACGTGGGGGATTTCGACCTTCACAGATTAGCAGAGATTTTCAGTTGCAAGGTTGGCGTGTTTCATTCTACCTATTTAGGTCTTCCTCTTTGCATTGGGAAGCCGCCTAAACATCTATGGGACAGGGTGATCGAGAAGAAGTTAGCCTCCTATAAGTGTCACTATCTATCTTTGGGGGGTCAGCTTACGCTAATTAAGGCAGCCATGGCAAATATGTCTCTGTATTTTATGTCCCTATTCAAGTGCCCCAAGGCGGTGGTCAACGGGCTCGAGAAGATCAAAAGAGAGTTTCTCTGGAAAGGCGCTTGTGAAGGGAACAAGTTCCATTTGCTCAAATGGAAAGAGTTTTGCAAGCCGTATAGGGAGGGAGGAGTTGGCATCAAATCCTTAGGTGTTATGAATATGGCCCTGCTAGGAAAATGGATTTGGAGGTTCGGAAAAGAGAAGGGCAAGTTATGGAGGGAGTTGATCGCCCTCAGATATGGAACATACAAGGGTGGGTGGTTCAAGAAGCATTCATCCCTTTATAGAGCATCGGCTATTTGGAAAGCAGTAGAGGCCACTAAATCTATTGTTCGTCAAGGGTGTAGCATTCTTGATGGCAAATGGGCATCGGGTTCGCTTTTCGGAGGACATGGTGTGGAGAACGTTCTCTTGCAAAGCAGTTTCCTAACAATGCTTGCATAGCTACTGATCGCTCTATTCTGGTGGTAGATTGTTTCTCCATGTATGGGGGTTCGGTGGTTTAGGCCTCTCCTTGTCGTAGAAGCCTTTCGGAAAGCAAGGACGGAGATTACATAGAGCTCTAAAAGATGCTCTCTTTAGTCACTTTTGCGGACCAAGAGGACTCGATGATCTGGGTTAAGAGTTTCAATGGTGATTTTTCAGGTGAAGTCGCTTGTTAGCTTGATTGGGGCTTATAACCCTAATCCTCTATCACCTTCATTCCGCCAGTGATCCTACGGGGCTCCCCCGCATGTTTCAGCGTTTGTGTGGTTGGTGGGAAGGAAAAGAATCCTCACTATCAATAACTTGCAGAGAAGGGACATTATCCTCTCTAACATTTGTCTTATGTGTATGGAGGACGGGGAGTCTATCGACCACCTTTGCATCCATTGCTCTTTCGCAACTAAGGTGTGGAGCCATTTTCTTGTCATGTTTAACATGGCTAGGGTGATGCCAAATTGCGTCAAGGAGATGTTTTGGGAATGGCATGGTAGCGGAATTGGTACAATGGGGAAATCCAAGTGGAGGCTAACCCTTATGGCAATGTTATGGTCCATTTGCGGGGCTAGGAACCAGCGATGCTTTGAAAACCGCAGCTTTGAGGCTACGGAAGTGATCTCGAGGATTGAAGCGGTATTAGGGAATTGGGCTATCGTTGTTAAATCAAGATGAAAAGCAAGTCTACTTCAAGTTATGTATTTATGTTAAATGGTGGTGTCTTCTCATGGTGCAATAAGAAACAATTTTCAACCGCCACCTTGACTATGGAAGCTAAATATATGTTGTGCAATTGTTCAGGAGGGTGTGTGGGTTATGAGATTTTTTAGAACCTTGGGTATTGTTCCTACTGCTAAGGATGCTCTCCTAATAAAAATGGACAACGCATCGGTTGTAAACCTAGTTAAGGATCAAAAACACCATAAGAAATCCAAGTGCATTGAGATAAAATCTCACTACTTCAAAGATCAGGTGAGAGATGGACAGGTTATACTCGAATATATTCCCACTAGAGAAATGTTAGCCGATCACAATTGCTAAAGATATTTTTTAAATAGATATCAGGTAGATGGGACTTAGGAGAGCTTGACATCTTTTGTAAGAGTGACAATTTTGTGTGAGATTTTCAATTATATTCCCCACTTGTTATGATGGTAGAGATTCCACTGTGCAATATTTGAGACTTGCGCAAATAAGCTAGGATATAGTCCATTTACTCCAAAGAGTGGGTATTGTAAATTATTAGTGTTTTATATTCAAAACCAGATTTATGAAATGAACTCTCTAAATAACCTCATACATTAAGTATTCAAAAAAATAACCTCACACATTAACTAAATATTCATGTGCAATCAATTTTTCTAGGCCTTAAAATCATCAACGGCGGACTGTGTGATCAATGTTGTTCTATTGTTTTCTTTTTCATTAGCAAACCATTTTCCCTACTTGCATGGGAATTAACCACCATTGACATGCGCATGGAGGGCATGTTCAAGATAAGGAAGCATGCTGAGGCATAACCACCTTTTGTAGCGATGTAGAAGATGAGGTAACGCAAGTTAAGGGGCAGCTGCCTCCAATCACAACTATTTATATGTATTATTGGATTCCTGACGTGCTGGACATGTTCAAATAAATCTTTACATGTGCATGTGGATAGCTTTGAGTGATTGGGAGACTCTTGGAGTCGAATGACATTCACAGTGGTGGCAGGGTTAAGAGTTATTCTGCTAAGTTCACAACCATGCGCTTTAGGCAGGACCTCTGTCTTCTAATGATGTCTTGACCTGAATAGAGCTAGGTTAGGAGTTAATGAACTCAGTTAGTACTTAAGCGCTTTAGGTGAGACCTGCGAATTGTAGACTCGACATATGCCTAGTAGTGTCTACTTTGAAGCATTGATGAACGACCGCATGCTAGAAGCATTGAGTTGGATTCTACTTCATAATTGATTTACCTGTTGGTACTTGATTCTATTCGATCAATGCATTATGCGAGCAAGCCAATCTCATAGGTGACCCTTGTGCCCTCATATATCCACCTTCGTGTATAGGAGGATGAGATTGAGTGTCCCTACTTTAGTGTACAATAGTGATGGTCATGATTTATTCGGTTGGAAATGTAATGCTAGGAAAGCGGCTTGGTCGATTCTAAATTGCAGCAGTTGCGTGAGAAAGATCCCTTGGCAACGACACCAGGTTCCTAGGACATGATTACGCAGTTTGAGACTTAACCGTAGCAGCATTTTCAAGTTTTGTGATATAGTGATTTGCAAATTGTTTCATAAAATTATATAAATATATAATTTAAAGAACATTTGCAAAAGATTTTTAATTTAAACTCGATGAGATGATAAGTGCATATGCTGGCAGAACGATCCTAAATCGAGGGTTGTCCCCATCCGATGTGGTCATGCGGATCTAGGATGGGCCTTGGAGAGCTTGCGAGGTTGTGCGCTAGTGTGGTAGCCATTTAGTGTATAGACACCTTTGTATAGAGACATTGGAATATCGGCTGGTTCCACCTCCCAAAATCTTGTTCCATGTATACAATGCCGGTCAACATTGCTCAGGCTGAAAAAGTTGTCCCCCACTACATGGTTGAGTGGGATATGTTGGGGACATGTGGCAACACCTCGTGGGGGCCTCCTGCCCCTACAGATGTCATTAAGAGAGAGGGGGGTGTGCAACCCCCCACCACCCCCACACCCGTGAATGCGCACTCCCATCTAATAGACCACACACCCGTGCCTGTAGATGGGCTGTGCATTTGTGCTCTTTTCAGGTGGATTGTGCTCGCGTGTTCCTTTTTGAACCGTGAATTGAGCCATAGCATTTGCACCTTCCGCTGTTACACTGAGAGGCGAGACAAAGAAGAGATAAGACATCTAATCTAGGGCCCATCCACCTGGATTCGACCGGGACCATGTCGTCAGGTATAATATCTTCGCCGACAGATTGGGAGGTGAATCGGCATGTGTTCTCGCATGTGGTTGATTTAAGTGGGCCACCAAGAACAGTGTTTTTGCTCCCCGACTCGATCGTGTAATCTTGTTGCTCGATCTATAATAATAATTTAAAATATAACCTGCCAAACTGTCTGCATGCGCCCAGCATTAGTTGCAACCAAGATCGCTTCTCGGCGGTGCTAGACCCAACAAGTCGATGATCCAGACCATTGATCTCACGAATGAACAACCCCTCTGAAATCGCCCCTAAAATTCAATTCTCGGCTTTGTGTCAACAGTTAACCAATGCACATCCATTACAAAGGAAGGGTCCAGAAGAAGATTAGAAGGGTAGGATCTACAAACAGGGGAGATATTTCGGGCAACGTCCATTCGCCATGGGGTCCATCAGCTCAATGTTTCAATCACCAAACTGAGGGACAACACGCATCCACTGGGGATAGTTTTCTTTTTTTACAAATTTCAGATCAGGAAGGGTGAAAAATTCAGGTCTGACTTATTGATCTGGTGGAAGGAAAGAAAAGAAAGACAGGAATCATGAAAGGAAGAGCGGACAGACCCTGAACATGACGCCGGTGACTCCGAAGACGATAGCGATGAAGCCAGAGTAATCGACGGGTAGATCTTGCGGAGCAACCGTCGGTGGGACATAGGGTTTTGCGCTGGACGGCTGCCGAGGATCGCTTGCAGATGAAGACGACATCTCTCTCCGACTAGAAACGAACTTCACGCTCTGCAAGAAACTGTAGTCGCCTTTCCGACTTTTGCATATGCACCCGAGAGAAAAATGGATCGAAATAGTCTGCGAGCTTAAAACAAGATTCGGGTTGCATAGTGGAGCACGCAGCACCGACGTCGGTACTGCGTGCTACTGGAAAGCCGTCCATCCATTTTGACGTATCATTTTAAGGATTCCGGATCCTCTCTTGAAAACGAACAGAGAAATCCCGCTGGTCACTACTCTGATTGGTCTAGCTCAGCCTGACTGTGTCAGAGCGGAGCTACTCTGACACTGTCAGGATGATCTGGACCAATCATAGGATACGGATTCCATTTTAATGGAATAAGTGAGGCCAATCTAAATCTCAGGTGAAGCACACCACGGAAAAAGTAGTGATTGAACCCCACCAATAAAAAATTACAGGGGCTACAGAAGTTTTGGATCAAGCAAATACTTGTGTTTTCCATTGAGAATTAAGGGGCGCTTGGCATATGTACAAATAAGAGTTTATTGACTTATTTCTAAAAGAATAAGTTTATAATGAAGTGCTTGTATTTTTATAAAGTCGTAAATAAGCCCCGATTTAATAAGTAGGGGAGGGGTTACCCTTTGAAACGGAGCATATTAGGCTTAAGTGTCGTAGACATTTTGGACCAATTTTTGAAACAAATTTGCCCTTAAACTTTTTAAGTAATTTCCATCTTACCCTCCTGTCTTCTCTTTACAATTTCTTCGAGAAAGGCCCAAATGATGAACGACCCATAGTGAAGGTGGGCCCCACATGATGAATGTCCCATGTCAAAGGTGGGCCTACATAATGCACGGTCGCATCAAAAGTAAACCCCGCATGATGGATGGCCTACTTCAAAGTGTGGTCCTGCATGATGAACGATCCACATCAAGCAAACCCTATCTAATGATGGTCCACATCAAAGGTGGGACCCACACGATGGATGGTGGACATTGAATCTAGGGACCACATGATGTAAGATTGACATTAAAGGTGGGCCCACATGATGAATGACCCATATTGAAGGTTGAGCCCCACATGATGGGCGGTCCATAGCAAAGGTGGGACCTACATGATGGATAGTGGACATTAAAGGTGGGTCCCACATGATGGACTATCCACATCAAGTAGGCCCCCACATGATAGATTGTCCACAACAAATACGGGACCCACATGATGGATGTTCCACGTCAAAGGTAGGACCCACGTGATGGATGGTGGACATTCAATGTGAGACCACATATGGAAGGTTGACATTGAAGGTGGGCCTACATGATGAATAACCCATATTAAAGGATGGGCCCCACGTGATGGATGGTCCACAACCAAGATGGGACCTACATGATGGATGGTGGACATCAAAGGTGGGTCCCACATGATGGACTATCCACATCAAGTGAGCCCCACATGATAGCGGTCCACAACAAAGGTGGGATCCACATGATGGATGGTGGACATAAAAGATGGGCCCCTCATGATGAATGACTCATATTAAGGTGGGGCCCCATATTAAGGTGGGCCCATGTAATGAAAGGTTCACATCAAAGGTGGGCCCCACATGATAGATGACCCGCATCAAAGTGTGGCCTAACATGACAAAACATGGGCATCAAGTGGGTCCCGTTTGATGGACAATCCACGTCAAAGGTGGGACCCATGTGATGGATAATGGTCATTAAAGGTGGGCCCACATGATGGTCAGTTGATATCAAAGATAGGCCCATTGATGAACAACACATCATGAAGGTGGGCCCCCACACAATGAATGGTCCACATCAATGTGGGCCCACATAATGGACGGAGTGGGCTTCACATGATGGATGGCCCACATAAAAGTGTGGCCCCTCATAATGGACAGTTCACATCAAGTGGGCCCCACCTAATGGACGGTCCACATCCAAGGTCTCTCATGATGGACGACCCATATCCAAAGTGGGTCGTATGATGGATAATCCACATAGAAGGTGCACCCCACATGATGAATGTTGGATATCAAAGGTGGACCCCACATGATGGACAATCCACTTCAAAGATAGGGCCCACACTATGGACACATCAAACGCGGAGTCCACGTGATGGGCAATGGGTAGTGAACATTAAGGGGCCCCGCATAAAGAACAATTAGGAATGATGTTGGGCCCACATGATGGACGGTCCATCAAAACAACCATTTGGATTGCTCTTATATTAAAGTTGTTGTAATGTTTAAAAATGACGTAACTACCCTTGAAAAAAGCTTTTATTTGAAAGTTTTACCAAACGTACTTATTTTAAATAAAAGCCTTTTTAAAATTTTACCAAACGAGCTTATTTAAAACAGAGCTAAAACAAAAAGGACTTATTAAAGTAGCTCTTAGTCAAAAAACTCTTATTGAATTAGAGTAGATATGCCAAACGAGCCCTTAATCAACATCTTAGATGGCAAATAAACATTACGGCGGGCCTTTAATCACCGCTGTCTCCTACGGTGTGGTCCCTTGAGATTTGGATCTGCCTCATTTTTTTGGGTTGAAGCCCTAGAGTGAGCTAGAAAAATGGATGGATGGTATGGATAAAAAACATACATCATGATGAGCCCACAAAACTTTTCTAAGTAACACATGGCACCCATCGTAGGGGACGCGGATTAGCTACTGACAAGTTGAGTAGCTATCAAGCTACTAGAGTGACGTCACCAACTTCTGTGGGCCCCACCTTGATGTATGTGTTGTATCCACACCGTCCATCTGTGGACCCTTGCCGTTTTCGCGCTCCCACACGACGTTCTCGTCCCTTCCTTTCGGGAAAAGAAGGAGAGGATGCGTGAGTGCGAATCGCCGTTTGTGCCACTGGCTTGCCTCGTTCTCGAGGGTTTTGTTTGGTTGTCGTGTTAAGCTGGATGTGTTTAAATGAGTTTATATAAGACCAGAGTCGCCACTAGCCAGTTACTTCGAATCTACAGTCGGCTAGACCCCGTAGAAACATTAGAGAAGGGGATCCGAAGATTCCTTCATCTAAAATGACTTCTGTTGATCTGCGGCCATAGATTCGAGGTAATGGATCACGGTTACAGGGTGGGAAGAGGTTAAGCACCGCACACACTGCCCGTACCGAAGTACGGTCTCTACTTCACAGAATCGAACTAATACTTGAAAGTCTGTCTTAATCCTCGTATATTCTCATAGATGACATGATGCATGAATACAGGTCTGAACAGTAAGAGTTTCTGATGGGCAGGTTCCACTAACAGGCAAGCCCAGAGCATACGCTCAAACTGACAGGTGCTTTATGCGAGATGATGCATGCTGTGTGTTTGAGTGATCAAAGTGCTTGTAGTGATATATACATGAATGCAGGTTTGAATAGTAAGAGTTTCTGATGGGCAGGTTCCACTAACAGGCAAGTGTTGTAGGCTAATACAGTCTGACAAGAAGTGAAGGGTCGTGATCATATGAATGCGAGGAGTCCAGGTCGTACTCGCGAAAAGGGATCGCGTCTCCTGGATGCGAGCAGCTCGGCTCGTGCTCCTCAGAAGGGGTCGCGCGTCCCTGATGCGAGCAGCTCGGCTCGTGCTCTTCAGAAGAGGTCGCGCGTCCCTGATGCGAGCAGCTCGGCTCGTGCTCTTCAGAAGAGGTCGCGCGTCCCTGATGCGAGCAGCTCGGCTCGTGCTCTTCAGAAGAGGTCGCATCTCCCGGATGCGAGCAGCTCAGCTCGGGCTCGTCAGGAGGGGTCGCACTTCACGAAAGCGAGCATCCCTGACATGAGCAGCTCCCGACATCAGAATAGTCCTGAGTCTTTTGGTTCGGATGGTCTTCTTCCTTTCGGCGTCTCCTTCCTTTTCGGTAGCTATGACTCCAACTACGAGCAATCAGCGCTATTACCATGTCGATCAGCAGCCTGTATAGGTTGGTCTTTGGGCTTATCTTCTCTGGTGGTTCCGAATCTCAGATTGCTATCAAGAAACGTGATTGCCGGAAGGAGTTATTAGGATAGATACTACCTTTGAGGATAAGGATCTTGTCCTCCGAAATCAGCGAGATTTCAGTATCGTACGCGATATCATCGGGATTTCGATATCTTATGTAACAAAATTGGCTAGCCTCAGATCTATATAAGGGAGTGACACCATGAGGAGAAAGGTACGCACACATCATTCAATCTTGATCCCGTTTTGCTTGGCTTCTCTTCTTATTGTGGCCTAACTTAAGCATCGGAGGGCTAACGGCTGAGCCCCAGCCACCCTTATTTGCTGTCTTGCTTCAGGTCTGGTGGCGAAATCCCTGATGGAGTGAAGGAGCAAAGCCGGAGGATCTCGTTACAAAATCTGACATTAACAGTTTGGCGCCGTCTGTGGGAACGACTTGATCGTCAAAATCAATCGTGTTAACCACCGATCAAAATCCTTCATTGATGCCTCCTAAAAAGGCGGTTCATCCTTCAGCTTCGAGGCAGGCACCACCTCCACCCGATGAGACGGAATCCGTGCCTGCCCTCCCACCCGTTCCGACCGATATCCCTCAAGGAGCCCCAAATATGCCATCAACGAACCCATTATTGGAGGCCTCTGGAAATCAAGATGATGTCCTACGTTTCCTCGGGAACACTCTCCTAACCCTAAATGCCGGAGTTCAGGCACTGTCAAGTCGGCTAGATCAACACTTCCCTGAACCGCAAAAACAACCCTCCGGAGGATTACCACCACAACCCATACCGGTAGCCTCCAGACATTCTATGGACGAACCACAGGCCCCGCCACTCGGCGGCCATCCCCCTGTACTGTCTCCACATTCCATACATTCCAGTTCGTCTCGACAACCTCAACCGCAAGGCTCCACCGCCGAAACATCTAGCTATACCCTACCATGGGAAGGAGATCTCAAAAGAATCCAAGATCGTTTTGATGTCATGGAACAGCGATACCAGGCAAATCGGCCATCTGCCGTCACGGCGGCGATACACCAATCTGAATCTCCCTTCACTAGCGAGGTCATGGAAGCCCCGTTGCCCAGAAAGTATCGAGCGCCTGTTATCGCTCCGTATACAGGCATTGGCGATCCTCTGGAACATTTGGAAACATACAGGTCCCTCATGGAGTTGGAGGGACATGGTTCAGAAATCATGTGTAGGGCTTTTCCCCTTACATTGAAAGAAGCGGCTCGTACGTGGTTTCGGGGGTTAAAGCCTCGTTCCATCAGTTCCTTTTCTCAATTATCGGAAATATTTCTTTCTCAATTCATGGGAAGTATTCGCATTAAGAAGCCAGCCTCCCATCTGATGAATCTGAAACAGCAACATGGGGAGACAATAAAAGAGTTCACAGTACGGTTCACTGCCGAAGCCGTTCAAACCGAGAGTTACACTGAAGAAAAGGGTCTCACAGCCCTCATCGCTGGAATAACGAGCGAGAAATTCAGGTTTGCCTTAGATAAAAGCCCGCCGAAAACTATGGCGGAATTCCAAGCCAAAGCTCAGAAATATATCAATGCGGAAGAAGTCGCATTGACACGCCATGGAGTACAAAGTAAGAAACGCAAGCCATAAGGAACTTCTTCTACAGATAAGAAATACCGTCGTGATCAGCGCGATCGTTCTCCCAGGAAGCCTTACTCTGGTAAATATCATAATTACACTCCTCTTAATCGGTCCCCTGAAAAAGTTCTAATGGAGATTAAACACAAGCCATATGTGAAGTGGCCTGCAAAGATCAAATCCGATCCCGAGAAGAGGGATAAGAGCAAGTTCTGTTACTTTCACAAAGATCACGGGCATAGGACCCAGGACTGTATCTCTCTACGAGACCATATCGAAGCCCTTATTCGAAAAGGCCATCTCCAAGATTATGTTGCTCGTAAAAATCGATCACCAAAAAGGGCGAAGACCTCATCTCGCCAGAAGGAACCATCTCATCATCAAACCGATCAAGAGGACGCTGAGCCCACGGGAGAAATTCGCACTATCGTCGGGGGACCAGCTTGTGGGGGTGACTCTCAAGCTTCAAGAAAGGCATACGCTCGAAAGGCGTCCAAAGAACCCCAGCAAATTTATTGGCTGGAACAGACGTCCAGCTCATCAAAAGCGAGCCATCCTCCAATTTCTTTCGCCCTCGAAGATGCAGCGGGAATCCACTTCCCTCATGAAGATTCTATCGTAGTCACATTGAAGGTATCAAATTATCTGACTCATCGGATTATGGTGGATACAGGTAGCTCAGCTGACATTCTGTACCTGGAGGCTTTCAACAAAATGGCTCTTTCCAGAAGCCTCCTCAAGCCAGTATCGACCCCCCATCGTCGGCTTTGGAGGAGAGGTAGTAACACCCGAAGGAAGCATCGATCTCCCAGTTACTTTTGGAGAGAGTCCAGCGAAGACCACCGTCTTCGTAAACTTCCTCGTCGTAGATCGAAAATCAGCATATAACGCCATTTTGGGGCGGCCGTCTTTGACCAAGGTTGGAGCGGCCTTGCACCCTTCATATCTTTGTGTTAAATTTCCAACCCCAAATGGCATCGGGGTCATACGAGGAAGTCAGCAGGAGGCACGGTCCTGTTACCAGATAGCCCTCCAAGATCGAAAGAAGGCTCAAGCGACGCCCGTCCTGGAAATAGCTCAAGGATCGCCCGGTGTTCCCTCGACCACCTCGTTGGATCCGAGAGAAAATGCTCTGAAGTCGGGAACTCCAGGGGAGGAAACAGTGGCGATCCACCTGACCGAAGACGATCCATCTAAGATCGTGTGCATCGGGTCCTCCTTGACCACTGTCCATCGTGAAAATTTGATCTGTATCCTCACCGAATACAAGGATGTGTTTGCTTGGTCTCATAAAGATATGCCAGGCATCGATCCTGATGTCATCGCACATCGTCTCAACATTGACCCGAAGCATAAACCCGTACATCAGCGTCGACGTGCCTTTACTGCAGAAAGACAAATGGCAATCAAAACTGAAGTTGAAAAGCTACTCGTGGCTAATTTCATAAAGGAAGTTGACTACCCAGAGTGGGTCGCAAACGTAGTTCTCGTCCGGAAAGCTAATGGCAAATGGAGGATGTGTGTCGACTATTCAGATTTGAACAAAGCGTGCCCCAAAGATAGCTTTCCGACACCGCGGATCGACCAGCTGGTCGACTCGACAGCTGGACATGCTCTCCTCAGCTTTATGGATGCTTATTCTGGTTACAACCAGATTATGATGCATCCACCTGATAGCCAGCATACTGCCTTCATCACAGATCGAGGACTATATTGCTACCAGGTAATGCCGTTTGGTCTTAAAAATGCAGGGGCCACTTATCAACGTCTTGTCAACAAAATGTTCGCTGCTCAAATCGGTAGGAATATGGAAGTTTATGTCGACGATATGCTCGTGAAAAGCATCGTTGAAGATAACCACATTTCAGATCTTCGAGAAGCTTTTGATCTGATGAGGAAGTATCAAATGAAGTTAAATCCAGAAAAATGCGCGTTTGGAGTGTCTGCAGGGAAATTTCTTGGGTTCATGGTTGGCCAGCGTGGAATTGAGGCAAATCCTGAAAAGATTAAAGCATTGATAGAGATGAAATCCCCTGTTACTCTGAAGGACGTTCAGCGTCTGGCAGGTCGCATCGCATCATTGAATAGGTTCATCTCGCGAGCATCTGACAAGTGTTTGCCCTTCTTCAAACTCCTTCGTGCAACGGCCAAATCTGATTGGAAGTGGACACCTCAGTGTGAAGAAGCTTTCCAACAACTGAAGCAATACATGAGCACTCCTCCCATTTTATCTAAACCTGTAGCTCATGAGCAACTCATTCTTTATTTATCTGTGTCTTCCACGGCTGTTAGCGCCGCTTTAATAAGAGAAGATTCCGGGGTGCAAAGGCCCGTTTATTATATCAGTCGAGCAATGGTCGATGCAGAAAATAGGTATTCTAATATGGAGAAACTGGCCCTAGCCTTAGTCACGGCGGCTCGAAAACTGCGACCTTACTTTCAAGCCCATGCTATTTTAGTACCAACAAATCATCCACTACGACAAGTCCTTCAAAAACCTGAGGCTTCCGGGCGCTTAACTAAGTGGGCGGTCGAAATCAGTGAGCACGATATCTCATTCTGTCCTAGGACCGCAGTCAAGGGCCAGGCCGTGGCTGACTTCATAGCCGAATTTACGTATTCTTCTGAAGATAATGTCATGACCAGCGACCAGCCTCCATGGTCGCTCTTCGTGGACGGGTCGTCACGGGCCACTGGTAGTGGAGCGGGCCTGATTTTAGCGGCTCCCGACGGGTCGCATTTTCAATACGCTCTGCGTTTCGAATCACGCGTCTCCAATAATGAAGCAGAATATGAGGCCCTAATTGTTGGCCTCAAACTGGCCATTCTACTCGCAGTCCAGAATTTGATAATTCATAGCGACTCCCAGCTCATTGTCAATCAAGTTCTTGGTGAATTCGAAGCCAAAGAAGAAAGAATGGCCTTATACAAGTCTCGTGTCCTCATCCTGCTCGCTAAGTTGAAGACTTATAAAATAATTCATATCCCTCGCGAGCAGAACCAACTTGCCGATTCCTTGGCAAAACTCGCTTCTGCGCCGGAATCGGAGTTATCACATTCGATCCCCATCGAACATCGTCAGAACTTGAGTATCGACCAAGTGACTCTAGAGCAAGTTCTATCGGTACAATCGTCTCCATGCTGGATGGATCCTATCATCCTTTACCTCAGAGATGGATACCTACCAGAAGACAAGAAAGCTGCGAGACAAATTCGGCTTCGAGCTGCCAGGTACACCTTACAAGATGGAATATTGTTGCGAAAAAGCTTCTCCTTGCCATATCTAAGGTGCCTTCATCCAGAAGAAGCACATCGTGTTCTAGATGAGATACACCAGGGGGCATGTGGTAATCATCCCAGGGGGCGATCCCTGGCATATAAAGCGATGAGGCAAGGATATTATTGGCCCACGATGAAAGCAGACACCATCGAATTTTCTAAAAAATGCGACAAGTGTCAACGATATCTACCCATGCCTCGTGTACCGTCTGAGTGGATGACCCCATTTGATAGCCCTTGGCCTTTTTCCCAATGGGGGATCGATATCATCGGGCCCTTACCAATGGGAAAAGGACAGAATAGGTTCGCGATCGTGGCGGTTGATTATTTCACCAAATGGGCCGAGGCAGAACCGTTAGCCAAGATTACTGAAAAACAAACTACTAAGTTTATATGGAGAAATATCATATGTCGTTTCGGACTTCCTCATACTATAATTACCGATAACGGAACGCAGTTCGACAACGCAGCCTTTGATGAATTTTGCGACAAATGGAAAATACGTAATCTCCGCACTTCTCCATATCATCCTCAGGCGAATGGGCAGGTCGAGGCAGTGAATAAAATAATAAAGCATCATTTAAAGACCAAGCTAGGTGAATGTAAAGGGGTGTGGCCAGAACTTCTGCCAGAGGTGTTATGGGCCTATAGAACCACGGCTTGTACGTCAACAGGTAAAACTCCTTTCTCCTTAGCATTTGGTGTTGACGCAGTGGTACCGGTGGAAATTCAAGTCCCCTCATATCGGATCGAGCAGTACGATCCCGCGAGCAATCACGAAAACCTTCGACTTCATCTTGATCTCCTGGAAGAGCGAAGAAATGCTTCTCAAGTGCGAGTGGCAGCGTATCAACAACGTATTGCTCGATATCGAAATGCTAGGGTTCGGCCCAGATCCTTCCAACCCGGAAATTTGGTACTAAGGCAAAATCTCGGAGTTCCTGCTCGTTCATTAGATCCAAATTGGGAAGGCCCGTATCGGGTTATTAGGGTTGTGCGACCTGGTACTTATTATCTTGAAGACATGCTGGGGAAGCCCGTACGTCGCCCTTGGCACGTGGAGCATTTGCTGCGATACTACCCCTAGATTCGATGTAGTTCATTACAACATTTTATGAATAAAATAGAAGATATCAGTTGGTTGCTTTTCCATTTACATGGACCTGGATAGCCCTGAAGAGAATGCTTACACATCCTCTTGGCCAATTGCCTACCCTTGGTAGGATTGAAGTCGTTACTAGTTGGTTGCTTCTCCATTTACATGGACCTGAATAGCCCTGAAGAGAATGTATACCATCTCTTGACCAACCTTCTGCCCTTGGTAGGATCGAAATCTCAATCGATAGATCAGTCTATCTCAACGTGGGCATGGTCACACGACCCCCGGATTGAGTCTTCATTTTTTTTTCATGAGCTAGTTGCTCGCAACTGATGAAAGAGATCGCATTTCCAAAATGCGAAGCAGCATAGCGCGTGCTTGAAAAGGGTCGCAGTCATGCACCCTAATCGCGAGCACTGCGGCTCGTGATCGAATCGCAGTCATGCACTCTAAATCGCGAGCGGCGAAGCTCGTGCTCGCATTAATGGGTCGCATCCCCTGATGAATCAAATGGGATCAACACAAAGCAACAATGAAGGAAAGAGAAGAGTACACAATACTAAAAAAGTAAGTGTTCATTAAAATAATGACCTTACAATTACAGATCTCTTCTCCAAAAAAAAAAAAAAAAAATATACATAATATGGGAAGCTGCCGAGGTCAGGGTTGGTCATCCTCTTGCGCAGGTTCGCGGCTCTCAGCTTCAGGACCAGCTTCAGGAGCAGGAGCAGCATCTGTTGCCCCGGTGACTTCGTTCTCAGCAGCAGCCCGTTCTTTAGCTGCAACCTCGAATGCCACTCTGTCGAACTCCTCAACGTTAAAAGTTGGAGCAATTAGCTGCATAACCCTGACCGCAAAATCGCGACCAGCGATGTACGCATCGTATCGCTCCTCGTCATAAAGTTGGGAAGTACGAAACTCCTGAACTGCTCGAGGACCCTCATCAGATACCATCTGAACGAGAGCCACTCGCTCTTCCTCCCAGTGGATGGAGTCATCCTTCAGCTGATTGAGTCGCTTCTGGGCCTCCTCGAGCTGGGTCCGAGCCTCCTCGAACTTGGTCCGAGCATCCTTGAGCCATTCTTCAAGCTGGACCTTATCCTTGCGAAAAATCTCCTTCTCCTTCTCGCTCTTAGTATGGATCTCTTGAAGCTTTGCGAGCTGGAGGTCCACTGACTGAAAGCGCTCAGTCAGGGATTGGATCTTGATCAGGAGAATCTTCTTCTCTTCGTCCAACTTGGTGATTTGAACCTCCAAGGCCTTCACCAAGCGGTCCCTCCCTTGGACCTCGACTTCCATCATCTTCTTCTTCTTCTCCGCATCCTCCACGCTGCGGCGAGCTGCTTCGATGTCACGTCTGACTCGAAGCGTGAGATCCAAGCTCTATATAAAAAAAAAATACATGTGTGTGAGAAAGGAAGTAAATTAAAGCAATCCACCTTATCAGAGACGAAAAACACGAATCGTGTAGTTACCTGCAACAATCTCACCCCGATGTCGGTGGAGAGGGCTTCAGGGCTTGGTTCGGGGAGACTCCCAAAGGAGTTGGGGGAAATTTTGTCAAACATAAACTCGCATATTGGATGCAAGTGTGGAGGAATGACAAAAGTCCCCGAGCCCGAAGCCTGGGCTACGACCATCTCCTTGGGCCCCGAGTCGCGAGCACTCGCGACGCCAGGGACGGGCATCAACAACTCGCGAGCAGTAGTAGGCTCGCTTGAAGGCCCCTTTGGAGGGAGGCCTCCCCCTCTCCGATCACCTTTCGGTGAGTTGTCGGCTACCTCGATGATTGGAGGGCGAGGAAGGTCAGCTGGCGGGGGCACGGTGGAGAGAGGGGTCGCGTTGACCGGAGGGGTCGCGGTCGTACGAGAAGTGGTCGCGACTCCTCCAGAAGCGGTTTGGGGTCCGCGAGCAGGCCCCTCTGCGGGAGTAGGCGCATTTGAAGGACCCCCCGCAGTTTTCTTTTGCCTTTTCGAGGCAGTGCCCTTCAGCCGGGGAAGTACCCCCAGTGCGCCTCTCTTATCGCCAACATTCGTCATCTCTTCTCTGAAGGTGAGACCCGCTGCACAAAGATGACGAAGTTCTAGAGCAGTGTTGACGTGGCGCGCAGCCGCAGGGAGCTTGTAGACTTTGACAAGTTTTTCGTTGAGCCCTCCTCGCAGATTTGGCTTCACACCAATTGGAATTCCTGCGAGCAAAAAAGAAAGTTCATTAAATCGTCAATACAGCAAGGCTATTGTTTCCTTTCGGACAAGTAAACAGGCACTTAACCCACCTTCGCCAAAATGGCGATTAACATTATGGCCTTTGGGGTCGGATCCCATCTCGGACTCCCAGTTACCGGAGGCATAGAACCACTTCTTTCTCCATCCTGGGCAGTTGGAAGAAGGGTTCCCCAAAATGAAGTTATTCCGGTGCCAGAAGCAGAGGTAGTACCAACCCTCGCTAGCTGGCGCCTTCTTCAGCTGGAATAACCTCAAAAATTCCTCAGCGGTTAACTCCTCGTTACCCGCCTGCTTCCAAAGGACGAAAGCACTTAGAAGAACCCGCCAGCCGTTAACTATAAGTTGGCCCGGGGCTATCTTGTAGAGACGGAGGAAGTTTCGAATAAAGGGGTGGAGGGGAAGACGTACGCCCACTTTGAAGAAGTATTCATAAACAGCCACACACCCAGGCGGTGGTGCATCGGCTGTCTCCCCTCTCCCAGGCAGTCTGAATAAAACAGAGTCTGGAACCCTATAAACCTCTCTAAGGTTAGAGAGTCTTTCCTCCGTCAAGATGGAAGAGTAACCGGAGGCAGAATACCTCCCAGCCGGTACTTTGGCGTTATTGGATTTAGAGGAGTCAGGGGTTTCATCACCCAGAGGAACAATCTCTTCGTCAGAGATTTCCGCCATTATAAAAGGGAGATGGAAGATGAAATGAATTAGGAAAAAGAAAGAAGGGTACCTCCGTAAAGAGGTTTTTCACTCCAGAAGAGAGAAGGAAGAAGAAGAAGAAAACTCTGCAGCAATGGAATTCGGAAATGAAGGAATTTCTCTAAGTCCGATATTTATACGCAATCATTCCGCTTGATTTGCTGGACACGCGGCAGATTCTCATCCGGCACGTCAGACGAACGGACGCTAGCATTAAATACGGAAACACGTGGCACCTGACGCTTCATCTCTGGCGGCATAGAAAGCTGCGCAAAAGCTGGTCATCATAAATGCGGAAGCACGATAAGTGAATCATGCGCGATTGTCTCCCAGAACCCAGCTGTCAACACTAGCAAACCCTTGGCATAGTTCTTCAATACCAAGGGTTTGGGGGGCTTCTGTTGTAGGCTAATACAGTCTGACAAGAAGTGAAGGGTCGTGATCATATGAATGCGAGGAGTCCAGGTCGTACTCGCGAAAAGGGATCGCGTCTCCTGGATGCGAGCAGCTCGGCTCGTGCTCCTCAGAAGGGGTCGCGCGTCCCTGATGCGAGCAGCTCGGCTCGTGCTCCTCAGAAGGGGTCGCGCGTCCCTGATGCGAGCAGCTCGGCTCGTGCTCTTCAGAAGAGGTCGCGCGTCCCTGATGCGAGCAGCTCGGCTCGTGCTCTTCAGAAGAGGTCGCGCGTCCCTGATGCGAGCAGCTCGGCTCGTGCTCTTCAGAAGAGGTCGCGCGTCCCTGATGCGAGCAGCTCGGCTCATGCTCTTCAGAAGAGGTCGCATCTCCCGGATGCGAGCAGCTCAGCTCGGGCTCGTCAGGAGGGGTTGCACTTCACGAAAGCGAGCATCCCTGACATGAGCAGCTCCCGACATCAGAATAGTCCTGAGTCTTTTGGTTCGGATGGTCTTCTTCCTTTCGGCGTCTCCTTCCTTTTCGGTAGCTATGACTCCAACTACGAGCAATCAGCGCTATTACCATGTCGATCAGCAGCCTGTATAGGTTGGTCTTTGGGCTTATCTTCTCTGGTGGTTCCGAATCTCAGATTGCTATCAAGAAACGTGATTGCCGGAAGGAGTTATTAGGATAGATACTACCTTTGAGGATAAGGATCTTGTCCTCCGAAATCAGCGAGATTTCAGTATCGTACGCGATATCATCGGGATTTCGATATCTTATGTAACAAAATTGGCTAGCCTCAGATCTATATAAGGGAGTGACTCCATGAGGAGAAAGGTACGCACACATCATTCAATCTTGATCCCGTTTTGCTTGGCTTCTCTTCTTATTGTGGCCTAACTTAAGCATCGGAGGGCTAACGGCTGAGCCCCAGCCACCTTTATTTGCTGTCTTGCTTCAGGTCTGGTGGCGAAATCCCTGATGGAGTGAAGGAGCAAAGCCGGAGGATCTCGTTACAAAATCTGACATTAACAGCAAGCCCAGAGCATACGCTCGAACTGACAGGTGCTTTATGCGAACTGACAGGTGCTTTATGGCTTGGGAGACTTGGGCCAGTGGTCAGGTGGGGCTGGACCAGGGCTAGGCTCTCCTCACTCGGGCTCTCCTTGGTGGAAAAATGGGCTATAGGGTGGAGAAGGAAACTCGGAATGGATGGGCTCTCTCTGGGCTGAATGGTCTGTTGAAATGAGAAGAGGAGGGGGGTATTTATAGCAGCGGGCAGTGGCAGAACCCGTAAATATTTTTGGGCGGCCCCCGTACGGACGCTCCTCGGTTTTCAGCGCGTGGTATGGTCATTTCTCGGGGCTGCTGTTTGACTCAGTGGGTTGACTTAGTGAGTTGACTCAGCGGGTCGACTCGGTGATTTGACTCGGCGGGTTGACTCGGTGTTTTGACTCGGTATTTTGACTCGACGGGTTGACTCAGCGGGTTGACTTAGCAGGTTGACTCGGTGAGTTTGACTTTTTTAGGATTTTTGACTGGCTTTTCTTATGGGGGGTTTTTTAGGCTAATGTTTAGGGATGGGTTAACTGGGTTCAGGCTTGAGTTGGGCTAGGGATTGGGGCTTACAATGGTGAGTTTGGCTGAGTTTGGACTTGGGATTCGGGGGTATGGTCCTCCATTCATCCAGCTATCTCTACCAATAGTGTAGCCGAAGGTGGGGGTGTCTACACTATCCAATTTGGAGAGATCATTTTAGGGCATGAACTAAAGAATTAAACAGATCCAAAGCTCAAGTGGACCCCACCAAAGAAAACAGTTGGAATTGATTTCCTACCATTAAAAGCTTCTTGAGGCCATAAAAGTTTTCGATCAAGCTGATATTTGTGTTTTCCCTTCTTCCATGTCTATTTGAACTCATTAACAGGTTGAATCTTAAATAAACATCATGGTGGGCCCTAGGAAGGTTTCAACGGTCGCGTCACTATCCCCACGGTTTTCTTTGGCGGGGTCAACTTGAGCTTTAGATCTGTCTCATTATTTACTTCATACCCTAAAATGATCTCTCCAAATAAATGGATGGTGTGGACACAACACATACATCACGGTGGGGCCCAAGGAAGTTGGTGACGTCACTTCAGTAGCGAGATAGCTACTCAACTTGTCAATAGCTAATCTGCATCCCGTCGTAGGTGTTGTGTGCTACTGTAGATACCCCACCCAAATCATTCTTTAGCTTTTGGCTAGATTTTGATTAAAAAAATGTCTCGAGGAGATTTAAAACCCATTGTAAGACAACGCAAGTCAAATAGAAGACACTTGGATAGTCACGTAAACAACTAAAGGACCAGATCAATGGATCATATGCCTGACCTATTCGACCTTATCCAATTATTCGGACCTACCAAATGGTCGAAACTTAACAAAACCACTTTCAATCAAAATGGAAGACCTCCAAACTCAATTGGATTGACAGGAAAGAGTCCTTGACCTGGCTCATGATTTAGATCGGCAGGTCTGTAGAACGTTAGAAGTAGATAGCAGCCAATAGACTAAGTCATCTAAAAGATTTAGCCGAACACATTCGATGAAGCCACATTTAGAGCTCGACACAAACAGGAAATTACCAAACAATTTGATTCATTCTGATCAAGAAAAAATGAACCAAACAACCAATTCGAAAGCAAATCGAACCAGATCGTATAAGATTCTGGGTGTTCATAAAAATTCTGAATCGAACACGAACATGCCATAGTTCGATTCGATTAAGTTTGTTACCCTGGTTCAAAGTTATCCGATTCGAACTGGTTTGATTTGGTTCATTGAAATTGATATAAATACTTTTTTTTACTCACTCGACTCCCTCAGTTGGCCGTAGCCATTTTTTTACCCCACCCAATGAATGACCGAAACCCTAACCAAGGCAACCCATCTGACCACCTGCTCGGCCATCCAGCGATTTCGATTAGGTCCTCCGCAGTTATGTTTGTCCTTTTCAATTCCATCCTTTCTCCCTTGCCCGCTTAACTAATTAGACCCAAACCGGCTAACCCTCTTCTTTTCTCCTCTGTTCATTGTTCCCATCCTTTCTCCCATGCGGTTATCTCTCTGCTCTTGTTCGCCCATTCGATTCCAATCAGGTCATCTTGCTTGTCAGCATGCATGTTGGTTTTAATCTGATACTCTGCTCAGCTTGTCCAGTTCCAAAGGTCCGATCTGATACTCTAATCTTTTTATTTTTAAATATTTAATATCATTAATATCAATAATATGTGATTGTGATGTGAATTTTAAGTTGACATAATTAAAATAAGGAACACCGGTTATGTACTTAACTACTTATGTTTGTTGGTTTTGGTTATAAACATTATGCTTTATGAAATATCTATACACGAAAAAAAGTTATAAATTGTTCGAACTCGTTTGAATTGAAAAAATTGTCCAAAATGAAAAAATGTTTGAACACGTTTGATCATGTGTTGGACTGGATCGAACTGAACATGAACAGGGCCCCATTGTTCAAATGTTTGTTCAAACATTGTTTGAACGAAGCCTAGTCAGCAACCGAAATGAACTGAGCAGGTCCATATTTGACTCGGTTCGATTCATTGTAAAGCTCTAGCCACATTTCCCATATTCCAATGACAACAAAACCCATGCAAGCTAAGGGCGTGTTTGGATTTACATATAGTATTGTGTTAAACAGTATATCCAATTTGTCCCCATATAGTAAGACAAACTCTAATAACATACTTAGTGCATTAAAAAAAGCCCATCATTTGGATCCTACTACACACAAGTAAACACAACTGCAACATACTTGGAGTGTTTGTTGTTCAAGGTAAAGTCATGTTGCACATGGTTTTCAATGGATCTCATCATCCTACGAGGTGCGTGTGTAGCCTGATTAGCTTGATTATGAGATCCATTGAGAAATGAGTGCATTTACATCGGAACTGCCTGGTAGTTTTGTCAACACATTTTTTTTTGCACGATTCCATTAGGAGGATCCAAGTTGTTTCCGGGCGGAGAGAAACTTGATAGCATAGATTCATAATGCATGCACCATCAAGGTGGGCCCCACGTAAGGCCCACATCGTCTCGGGTGAATTTGAAGTCTCACCTAATCCACTCCAACACGTGTTCCACCACCTCCACATGAGGAGGGACCAAACCTTGATTTTATCACCATATTGTCTCCCCCATGTGGCATTTGCTTAGGGTTTATTTGGCACCATGGGTTTGAGAGGAAGTGATGAGAATTGGAATCCATGATATGAATTCTCCTCAATTCAAATTCTTATTAATTTCATATTTTCTATTTGGTAGCTAGAACTTGGAGAGAAGTCGGACAAGAGGGAATGGACGATGTGGATTTTAATTCCACTGTATGCCCAACTACACTTTAGATTTTCATCCCACTATCCATCCATTTTTAAATCCATGTTGTCCATCCATTTTTATCTATCATTTTATGGCAGGAACCAAAAAAATAAAGCAGATTCAAATCTTAGGTAGACCATACCACATTAAATAGTATTGATTGAATCCCCATCATTAAAAACTTCACGCGGGGCATTGGAATGTTTATTTTCCATCCAACCCGTTGACAAGGTCACGGGGGCCTAGATGAAGAGACCACACAAATCCAAGCTTGGTCCAAAACTTTTGTGACCCACGAGAAGTTCTTAGGGCGCGTTTGGTGCATGGTATTAGAAGGGATGGAATGGTCTTAGGTGGGATTAACATCATTCATTGCATAATGATTACATGTGTGGTAATCCCATGGTATTTTCATATCCAATTCTATGTTTGGGATCAAATACTTATCATGGGAAAACCATTGGATTAAGCAAAATCCCATTTGGTGGACCATGAAATTGCAATCAACGGACCAAATTCACAATGGATGTCCGTCACTTGAACATGTATATAACCATAATGTCATGTATAAAGGACTTCTATGGATAGACGGCATGGATAAAACACATGCATTAATGTAGGGCCCACGTGTGTGGGATTTTGAAATACAACAGAAATCCCACATGGGATCAAATGCAATTCTATCTCACCTAATCCCAAGCTTCCCATCTTCCCCAAACATCATATGAAATTCGCATGTAATCAAATGCAACTCCATCCCACTTAATCCCACCTAATACCATGCCCCAAACACCCCCTTAATGGTTGAGTACCATTGTTTATGTTATTATGGTCCACCTAAGGTTTAATGTACTTATTTTTTTGTACCATGCTCTAAAATGAGTTTTTAAAATGGATTGACTGTGTGGCTGTAAGACACACACATCATACTAGGGATGCGGATCCATCCAACCTGAGATATATTACAATGGGTCCTATGTTGGGGAGGAGTTCTCATCAAATCCCATCGCTTTGGGAGGTATGAAAAAGTTGTTAGGAAACAGACTTCTAAGGGCCTATTTGGTTGTAGAACCCATATTCTAGAAAAAATCTAGATTCCACTGTTGGAATCCAAAATTGCAGGGAACCCAGGTTTCATCCATAACTTGTTGTTTGGTTGAAAACGGTGCAATCCAAATTTTATTCCAACTGTTGCTTGTGGCATAGCCCACTTAGACTTCAGATCCCTGGACTATTGTAGTCCCGCAAGACAGATGGCCACGTTGGATGGCAAATAAACATTATAGTGGTCCCTAGGAAGTTTTTAATGGTGGACGCTCAATCAACAATGTTTTCCCGTGGTATGGCCCACTTGAGATTTATTTGTCAAATGCCTTTAATTGATATTTCAAAACTAATGGACTGTGGAGATATAAAGCACATACAACATATATGTACAACACATACATGGAGGTGGTGACGCTTACTTCCGCAGAAACGGTAGCCCACACCGTTTCTACTAACGAACTTGCCACCAAACACATCGGTTAAAATTAGATTCGGCTGGAATTCAGATTTTAAGTTGGAAATGAGTTTCCAGATGCCAACCAAACGAGTCCTAATTTCTTATTTCCGTAAAATTCACACCTCATCAAATCCCCTTCACCTATCAGAGAAAGCAAGTGATTTCTCATCACTTCTCATATCCATGGTGCCCGCCATTATTTTCGAGCTAAGATAATGGTAAAACCGTGATGTTATCACGATATTTTTAGAAATTATGTGATATTTTGAAAATCGCTATAATATATTGCTTACCATATATATCGCGATATTAAAAAAATCTACGCGATATTTTGTTCTAACTGGACATAGGCACACCGAGCTCGTCATTTTCCTTTTTTCGCTCTGAAGCATCCATCTCTTCGTCATTTCTTCGGACTTCCCCCTTCCCATGTCGACGGAGAAGGAGAGAGAGAGCCATGTCTACACGGCGAAGCTCGCCGAGCAAGCCGAGCGATACGATGGTCAGTTTCCGATCCCCATTTCTCTCCATTCATTTCCGTTTTTCTGCATTTCCTTCCTATTCTGCTATGCATCTGTTCTCTCTTTTCCTTCTTTGCTTTCGGCAGTTCTGTTTTCCACAGCCCTAGATTGGTTTTTTCATATGCTTTTTTGTAGCATTTCTTAGGGTTTCTATGCATCTGTTCTTAGTTTGGATTTTCCCTAGACTGGGCTTTTGATGCTTGGATGGCGTGTTCCTTCTTGATCTGTCGAAATATCACTAGAATGTGCTTGGATCGCTTTAATGTTGTTATCCTCCCTCAGTCCAATACGGTTTCTGATTATTTCGATGTAGATTTCTTCGATTCTTTTTAATTTCTTTTTTCTGGTTCTACGCTCGATCCCAATTAGTTGGGATAAGGCTTAGATGATGATGTTCTGTGCTCGATCTGCAATAAAATGACTTCATAGCTGGAACCTCATTTTTTTAAATGGTTGTCCTAAGGAAATTTATGGGTTGGTTTGGAAGATCACTTGAATGCCTTTAAGAAAATCAATGAATCTAAGGTGACTGATCCGGCAAGTCTATAGCCTTAGATATGTGATCGCCACCATTTGAAGGGCAAATGGATCCAGTGTTATTCTTATGATCCTCTCGTGGGTGCGGCAAACGTGCTTGGAATTCATTGCAATGTAGCCGTCTACATGCCGTGGCCTAACTTGGTGATTGGAGACCACTGAAATGAGATTCTTGTGGCAAAGCTAACGAAAGAAATTAATGAAAACGTGAACCTGTCTAGATAAACGCCCTTGATAGAGTGGAATGGTGGAGCATGATTCATGTAGCTGACTCCAATTAATTTGGATAAAGCTTAGATGATGATGATGATGATGTCCGGATAAACAGAAGGCAGAGGGCATTAAGGCCGCGTTTGGATGCCTGCAAGTTTTTTAAGTTGCAAATAGGTGAAAGAAAGTTACAGGTAATCCTGTTTGGGCGTAAGTTGTAACTTACTTAGGGGTTGTTTGAATGCTAGTAAATCATTTACTAGTAAATGACTTAAGTGCTAGTAAATGATTTACTACTGTCTGTTTAGATGTAAGTTGTAAACGATTTACTAGTAAATCATTTACGGTGTTTGGATAGCCTGTAAATGGGTTATATCCTATAATTGTATATACACACCTGAAAAGCAAATCAGCAAATAACATTCAAATTGCATATTGGAATTTCCTTTCATGTGGATCATTGGGTAAGCCCATGTCACTAAAGCTTAGAGTTAATCCTCAAAGAAAATCGAGTAGTATGTGAGCCATACAAGTGGGCCATGAATTTGAGGTCGCTGGAGGTTGTTGAGATCGTCGGTCCAGTAGAGAGCCACTGTTGGAAGGCTCTTTGAAGTTTGGAAGATCACCAGAGGGAGGAAGGTAGGGAGGGAGGGAGAGAGATTGCAGAGAGGGAGAGGGAGAGAGAGAGCCGTTGGATAGCCTGCAATAGCCAGGTGCGAATCTACTTTATAGCAGAAATTTTAAAAATAGATCCGTTGCCATTTAAAACCCCTCATCTCATTTACTAGTGAATGAAATCTCACATTTTTCTAGTAAATGGGAGAAGGTATTTGCTAGTAAATGACTTACAGGTAGTAAATGATTTACTAGCAAATGGGTGCATCCAAACACAAAAATGACCCTTTACTTGTAAATCATTTGCTAGTAAATGATTTACACGCTATTCAAACGACCCCTTACAGGTAACTTACTTTTTGTGTTTGGATAACCTGTAAGTTAGTTACAGGTAAGATGTTGTATATTTACGGAATCGTTTAAAAATCAGATTGACACATAAGAAAGCTTGTATAAAAGTATGTCATTCTATTGAGCCCGTCTAGATGAATGGTTTGACTGATTCTTAAGCTAAACTAATCATTAGGTGGGCCCACTTTGGGCCCTAAAAGTGGGCCCACATATTTGAAATGCATGTAAAAGTGGGCCCACCAATAGGTAACTTAAAAATTTATAGTGGGCCCACATATTTGAAATGCATGTAAAAGTGGGCCCACCAATAGGCAACTTAAAAATTTATTGGGGGCCACAAGTTTTAAATCAAACTGATCTTTGTTTTTCCATTCATCCAAGTCTTTAGGACCTAATAATCAGGTAGGAAGTCAAATAAACATTACAGTGGGCCCTAGGAGGTTATTAATCATGGACATTCAATCACTACTGTTTTCCTATGGTGTGGTCCACCTAAGTTTGAGATCTGCCTCATTTTTTGTATCAAGCCCTAAATAATCTGAAAAAAGGATGGACGTCATGGATAAAACACATGCAACATGGTGGGGCCCACAGAGCACCAACCAGTAGCGATCTGGCTATTGGCGAACGTCACTAGTCAAACTGGAGTGGCTCCATCGAGGTGGGTGGGATCGCACATTGTGGAGCCCATCGTGATGTATTTTTCTCACATCCACGCCGTTCATCCGTATTGAAATCCCATTTTAGGGCATGATTAAAAAAATGAAGGAGATCCAAATCTCAGGTGGACCATAGTATAGGAAACAGTAGTAATTGACCATTAAAAACTTATTGTGGGCCACAAAAGTTTTTGGATCAAGATGATATTTGTGTGGTCTCTTCATCCAAGTCTTTGTGACCTTATTAACAGCTTGGATGGCAAATAAATATTCCAGTGGATTAATGGTGGGGATTCAGTCAAGATTGTTTCCTGTGGTGTGGTCCACTTGAGATTTGGATCTACTTTGATGGCGTGGACGTAAGTACATCACGGTGGGCCCTGTAGTCAAGCATTTGAAACCGCCCCCTAGCCAAACTGCTTCCGTTTTGCCTTGACTCAAAAGGAGAAAAAAAACGATGAAGAGGAATTAAAAAAAAAAAAAAAAAACCAAAGGGTTAGGGCTTACCTTGCTGGAGGAGAGAGAGAGAGAGAGAGAGAGAGAGAGAGGTGCACTTTCAATGCAGCTGCGTTTCCACCTTCCTCTTCCAAATTCGAAATGGATAGCCATTGCCTGCAACAAAGTAACCTGTGACTTGAAAAACACCTAATTCCTCTGTTACATTTCTTGCAATCTTACCTTATAGAAAGTTACAAGTTGAGACTTTGTTACCTGTAACATTTCTCCCTTAAACACAAACTGTAAGAAAGTCACTTGTAACTTTCTTACATTTTACAGAAGTTACAGGAATCCAAACGGCCCCTAAGAGTTTCTTCTATCAGGTTAGAAGGTAGAAGTCAGTATGAAACTAGTGTCTTCTGCTTGATATTTTGAGAATGATGTAAAAAACAATAGCCCTTTTCATAAGTCTGGCTACACTCATACTGGTGTTTGTACTTCGTACCCTTTCTTTTGGGATCCCTTGCTAGAGATTGGAGAATCTCTCTCTCTCTCTATATATATATATATGTATATATATATATGTATATATATATATATACGGGCTTCCTGAGGCTGCGAGGTATTTTGAAACGGAGAAGAGGGGGCCCTTTTACAATGGTTTTTGGGCAGATTTTCCTTATAGAGGTAATGTGGGATTAAGCAAAACGTAAAAAAATAGCACACAAACGCGTTTCTCCACTTGTGACTCACTTAAATGACACTAGTGTAAAGATGCAAGAAAGAAGGCAATGTGTGACACTAACTGTGGCTTGCACTGGGCACACTGGCTTGTGTCTTGGATTTGATGGGAAGTTTTATGTTGTAATGCACAGTCGTTTGGGAACTGTAGAAGTGGTGCACATTAACTTTTGGCAAACTGTCTAGATTGTGGGACCTGTTGATAGTAAGTCAGCTCGAAAGATCAGGTTGATAGAACAATCCTGGTCGCTGATTTGTGGGCCTTTGTTTGCTAAAAAAAAATATCAATGGGTATTTTCATTTTCATTCATTCAATAAATGTTGAACAATCTGAGATTAGATAACCAAGATTAGTGTCAGTTTTGGATCATGATAATTCTACACAGGCCCACAATCTGAAAGGTTTGATTTAAATCCCTTGCATGCTGTGCATTCTAGTTATAAGTGCATGTGTATCATCTATCTCAATCAGCAGTCTTGGAAGTGGAAGGAAAAGGATAGTGGATGATAGTGGCACTGTCAGGTGCAGACCAGCTGATGCAAAACGACAATGGACAGCACTGGTACTGTCCTTTGCACCTATAAATGACAAAAACAACATCAGCACTGTCATGTGAACCTATGTGAACCCAAATTACAGTTAATGACAGTAACACTGTTCCATGCATGAATAAATGCACAGATGAACACACGATAGTGAATGACAGTAACACTGTTGTGCACATATAAAAAATAACATGGCAGTGCATGACTCTAACACTGTTGTGTGGAGGTATAAATGACACAAATGAAGTGAATGACATTAGTACTGTCCTCTGCACATAGAAAAGGGTGGTGTATGTGTCAGAATATGTACTGCATCTGTTCTGATGCACAGTCGTTGTGATTTGTGCAACTGGCGTCATCACCTGAAAATATCCACCCAAATGGTGGGCCACCTTTGGATGGATCATCACCCGAAAATTACCTCCAAAAAATGATCTCTTGACCAACTGATTTTTTCCATTGATATATGGGCCATTTCGCTACTTTTTCTTCTAACTGCCCATTTTGAAAAAAGCCATCAATTGGATGGTTAGGATTGGTTGATCAGTGTAATTTTAGGAGTATGCCTCATCCATGACATGAATCACATTGTGGGTGCCTTGGATAGCCATACATGAGTCTTGAATCAGAGAAAAATCCCAACGCTCTTAAAACTCTCCTTGATTCAATACCCTTGAAATTCGACCTAATTTCAATGAAATTTGGACTGTGAGTTCATGTAGTCCTACTTTAGGAAATGATTGGTCGGTTTTGAAATGAGAGCTTTATTTTGGAAAAATGACCAAATTATCCTTGATTGCTAAAGAGTTACATTGGGATGTAGAAACTGTAGTTCAAAGCTCCTCCTCTGTGCAAATCTTCTTCTCGAATAAAGGAGCCTACGAAGCTCAAACACTCATCTTCCTCTTTCCCTCTACCTGCAACTTCTCTCTCTGCTATTCTATTTTCAAAATAAAAGAGCCTGAAAAGGCTCTTATGTGGCTTCATATCAGCTATGTTTTAAAGGGGAATTATACAATACTTGAGTAGCGTCTAACGCTTGATACACTTATACCTAGAAATTATACGCATGGCACATATTAACTCAAAATAAATGGATTAAATTGTGGGACTCAGCGTTGCTCATAGTCCCAAAATCAGATTGTTTGAACAATGCTAATCGCTGATTTGGGGAAACTTCTTTGTTGAAATAGGACCATTGGATATTTTTAATTCTCCATTGTCCATTAAATGTCCGCCAATCTGATATTCGGATGGTAAAATAAGTATATTTTTGGGGAAATGCTCCAGTCCTCTCAGAGCACTATTAAGTTATGGTGCTCCTAGTTGCATTGGGACACAGAGACAGTCCAATCCACTGATATGACTGTTCATTAGGTCCAATGCACATTACATGGGCTAGCATGCAAATATCATGCTCATCAGACAAATGTTAAGCATTTGATCAGTGGCCTTTAATATGGACTATCGATACCATTTACAAAAAAATAGGTCCAATCAACAAATTAGTCTATCTGTTTGTTAGGGCCCATCATGAATTGCTTATGATTCTAAAGAATCGTTTTTGTTAGGCAATCGTAACCATCCCATCCCTGGATTAGAAAATGGATGGCTATAGAAAAATGCTAAATCAAGGATCGATTGGATCAACCCACCGCCAAAAAGCGAGAAAAGAACACAACCCAAACTCTACATCTAAAAAAAAGAGCAAAGATCAGTGAATTAACTGCCTTTACATAAGGAGCCACCCTAAGATGCTATACTTGACCTTACAAATAACATCCTCCACCGAGGCTCCCCCATTCCAAAAACAACGGCTATTCCGCTCACCCCAAATAATTCATAAGATAGCCATGATGATCAATCTCTACAAAGCTCTCCTGGCTTTTCCAACCCTATCTCCATGCCAGGCTCAAAGAAGATCGACAACAATTCTCGGCATTGCCCACGCTATATGAAACATGGTGAAGAAATGCTCCCACACTTGTTGCACAAATGGACAATGAATGAACAAACGCTCGATCGACTCCGCATCTCCTATACAAATTGGGCAAATGTTTGGAAGAACAAGGGATCTTCTTTGAAGATTATCGACAGTAAGCACTCTCTTTTGGCTACCAACCAAACGAAAGCTGCAAATCGGGGGTAGCTTCCATAAGACCAAAGATGGAAGGAAACTAGGAAGTTGTATGGCGGCCGGATCATAAATCAAGCTGAAGAAGGATTGAACCGAAAAACATTCTTCATCCAACAACCCGACTTGTGAACGTGTCACACCTTCAAGTCCTTTACTTGGGGCAAGGACACAACATTCTTCAACTTATCTAGCAACTCTGCAAACTTCTCTATCTCTTCATCCAACAAATTCCTATGGCATGAGGGAGACCATACGACGAAATCATTGCACACAAAATAAGATTGATCCACAAAAATGTTCCTATTCGGAGAAAGAGCCACCCACCCTAGGGAAATCCTCCTAAAGTGGCCTATCACCACACCAAATATCCAACCAAAACCGGATGCGGTTTCCTACTCCAAGCAAGAAAGATAACTCTCTTTGGAATAGATGATCTGTCGATGCTGTCACTTAAAAAACGCTAGGGACTCTGTAAAGGGAAGAACTCTTTACTCCCCACCCTCCTAGTTGAACTGTATTTCCTGTCAATCACCTCCCTCCATAATCTCCCCTCCTTGCACCCATACCTGCACAACCATTTACCAAGGAGTGCCAAGTTTGTGATTCTCATATCCAAACTTTCTCTTATCCTCAGAACTCTCTTTGCACCCATACCTGCACAACCATTTACCAAGGAGTGCCAAGTTTGTGATTCTCATATCCGAACTTTCTTCTATCCTCAGAACTTTTCCATAAAAAAGTCTCTTCTTAATTTTTCCAATCTGTCCAAAACTGATTTTGGACATTTGAAAGGCGACCTGAAGTACACTAGTGATACTTCTAACTTCCTTTCGATTCTTTCAATAACTTTATCCCATAGATGTTTAGCCGGCTTCCCAATACATAAAGACAACCTGAGGTAGGATGAGGGGAAAGTCCTTACTCTGCATCTGAATATAGAAGCCAGGCGCATTAGCTCGTCATTATCCAGTATGATTCCCAACATTTTGATTTTGGCAACTTTGATACTCAAACTCGAAACCGCTTCTAAGCATTAAGTTATCTACCAAGATTGTGTTAGCACCACAAAATAAAAGAGTATTGTCGGCATATTAAAGGTGACCGATTTGCATTCCTGCACCTGACACTCTAAAACCATTGATTAAACTTGACTCCTCGCCCCTTTACATATTTTACTTAAAGCCTCACCAACCACGACAAAAAGGAAGGAGATAAAGAGGGTCACCTTGCTTAAAACCCTGGATGCCTTAAAAAAATCTTTAAGCAAACTGTTAACTAAAATGGAGTAAGCCATATATTGCATACAAGATTGTATCCAACCTCTCCATTTCTGACCACAACCAATCTCCCAAGCATGTAACAAGAAACTCCCAATCTACGTGATCATGAGCCTTTTTGATGTCAAGATCGTAGACTAACGCCTTCTTTCCTTCCCGATGCCTGGAGTCAATGCATTCATGCGCAATAAGAACACTATCTAGAATCTACCTTCCTTCCACAAAAGCTCCATGGTTCTTGGATATGACCATAGAAAGCACACCCCGAAACCTTAAAACCAACACCTTAGCTAGAATTAAAATACGGACCTCTAATGAGACTTACGGGCCTGAAATCTTTCAACATTTTTGTGCCTTCGATTTTGGGGATGAGAGAGCTATGAAGGAGACTCCGATATCATTAGACAAGTGACTTCTTTCAAAGAATTCGGAACTAAAAGCCATCACATCCCCCTTATATACCTTCCAAAATTCTTTTAAAAACAACATCAGGAAACCGTCAGGACCTGGGGCTCTATCCCTGCACATTGAGTCAAGACTCAAGAGCCACCCTAACTTCGATTTTGTTCTTTTTATTTTATTTTATGGCTTTTGGGGTTTGCTTGCAAGGTGGCTTTACTCTTTCTCGGGAGTTGGGTGGGAGTGACGAGGGGGTCACTTGTTTAACTTGCTGACTCATTGAAGCTAGGCTGAGCCAACTTGATGAGATTTTGAACCGAGTCTCTGAGAAACTCAGTCGCGAGCTTGTCTTGGTCTGAACCCGACAAGATTCATTGGGTTGGCTTGATAACTTTGCTGACTCGATACAAGTCGGTGTGACTCGAACCGAGTCAGCTGCCCAGTCAAGGGTCCCTTTAGTAAAAGGTAAAATATTGCAGCTGACGTGAATCGATCCTGCACCAGTGCTTTGAAAGCACAACCTCCTACCAACTTTCCACAAGCAAATGATTTGCGTTTTGTAGATAAAATTTGTATATGCACGTTAAATATTAACTATCTTTTATATTCTTCAATAATATATTATAATAATATTGAGTTGTGTTAATGTTTGAGTCTTCAACTTGACCCAACCTGACTGGACATTGAGTTGAGTAAAACTTTTTGGGTTTTTGAACTATGGTTTTGTTCGGTCCTTTTGGCCCCACTTGTTGTCCTGTTGTGTTTTTCTTTGGCTAAAATAAATTTGTGGTTATCTTTAAGAATAAGAAAACTTTCAAGGCTGAAGGTTGTTATCTTGGAGCATTCTTATTCTTTATTTTATCTCTCTCTTTGCTATTGACATTAAAAAGTCTCAAACAGAAAAAGGAAATCCTCATTTCTTTTTGAAGTATTCAAAAGCATCTTTGCATCTTTTTGAGTTTATTTTATGATATTCCAGCAGACATATAAACATATCTGTTTGTGACTGTGTTGATTCAGAAATGGTGGAAAGCATGAAGAAAGTTGCAAAACTTGATTTAGAACTGACTGTGGAGGAGAGGAATCTCCTCTCAGTGGGTTATAAAAATGTTATAGGTGCTCGTCGTGCATCTTGGCGTATCATGTCCTCTATTGAGCAGAAAGAAGAGTCTAAGGGGAATGAGCAAAATGTTAAATTAATCAAGGGTTACCGCCATAAGGTAGAGGAAGAGCTTTCTAAGATCTGCCATGATATCTTAACTATCATAGACGAGCATCTGATCCCTTCTTCCAGCTCAGGAGAATCAACTGTTTTCTACTACAAGATGTAAGTTGCATTGTTACAAAATTTTCTTGACATTGCTTGTGTTTGTTTCTCTATCCGAAGCAACTTTTGGTGCTCTGGGCTGAATGGAGGGGCACAATTTGAAATACAGTCCATGATTTGCTTTTTCAATTGGCTAATACTCTTTATAGGTTAACCAATGTTACCTTGACAAAGGGTTTTCCTTGCTGTAGTGATGGGTGCCATGTTTTGATGATGCTTGAAATAATATCAAACCCATATACACAATACAATATGTTAAATAAAACACAAAACATGTTTTTTTTAAGCCTTAAATAAGTATGGGAGACTGTTTACAGGTGTGTGTATGTGTCATCATCATCATGGACTTGCCCCCAGGTAGTTGAGGCTGTCTTTCCGAATCTTGTTTTGCCAATCATTCCTATCTAAGGCCCTATCCGAAGTAAAAAAAGCCTCCATAGCCTTTCTTGCGACCTTGATGCAAGTCCACCTAGGTTTTCCTATTATCCTCATTTTGGCCCTTCCAACTAGGTTTCCCTCCTTTCTGGAGCCTTATCTATTTCCGTTGCAATGACCAAACCATGTCCATAATTTTCCCTCTTATTGGGATCTAGATGATGATTGGATAATGCTTAGATGATGATGATGATGATGATGATGATTGAGACTGCTCCTCATTAGTGATGCACATGAATGGGTTGGCGAATGAATGTGAGCCATTGCCTTTAGAGCTGGTCATGAGCCGAGTCAGCTCGAGAAACTCGCCTCGACTCAATGGGACGAGTCAAGGCAAGTTGTATTTAGGAGCTCGAGTCAGAAAACAAGTCGAGGTCGAGCACTGGATCATTCGACTCGCCTTGCCTTGCCTCAGGCTTGACCTCGACTCCACTTGCTGTTATAAATAGTTGCAAAAAAAAAAAAAAAACCCTAATCATTCTAATGTACTCGGACGACCGCCCCCTCCCCTTTTCCCCCTTTCTTGGTTCTTTCCAAAATCCTAACCCTGCCCGATCCTCATTCCTCATCCCTTCCCTTCCCCTCCCTTCCCCTTTCTTCCCAAAGCAAAAGCCCTAACCCATCTCTCTCTCTCTCTCTCTCTCTCTCTCTCTCTCTCTCTCTCTCTCTCTCTCTCCCCACCATCCCGACCGGCGACCGGCAACTATGAGCGATAGAGAAGCCAAGAACTCTCGCGAGCGTGGGTCTCCTCTCCCAATCCCTCTCATTCTTTTTCTTCTTCCTCTTCTTCTTCATTCCTCCCCCTCCCCCTTTTTCTTCATCTTTGTAGCTAGCGAGCAACGGAGCAAGCTTGCAAGACTGCTGAGGCTAGCTATGCTAAAAAGGCAAAAACCTTCTCGATGTAGAGGTACTCTCTCTCTCTCTCTCTATGCATATGTGTATTTCGTCTTGAAACTATCTATCGTTCGATATTTGTTTTTCTATTTAGTCCAATTCTTCACAGCTTTAAACCTCAAACCATGCTTTCTACAATGCTGAGGGGGAAGTTTGTATGGTAGAAGTGGGGCCATGGGTGATGAGGCGGTGATCTGAACCATCAATTTCATGGCCTAGATGTAGATGGCCAAATGCCAATGTAGAACCCTAGGGTGAATGAGAGTTGTTGGTTTATTTTATTCTAATGTTGTCATGTGTGATCGCATATGCGCATATATGCACAGAAATTGCATAGGCGACTCTAGCATATATGTGATCACATATTAAGCATATGTGATTATATGCGATCGCATATGCTCAACGGTCAGAAATCTGACCGTTGGCACATGATTTTTTTCTTGTTGCAAAAATACACTTTTTTCCCCTATGAAAAGCCCTCCAAACTCATCCATTTGCTACATTCTCACCCTAAACTCCCCCCCAAACTCTCTTACTCTCCTCTTACATTTCTTAATCCAAGTGGTCTTAAATTCCTAATCTCTCTTACTCTCTTCTCTTACATTTCTTAATCCAAGTGGTCTTAAATTCCTAATCTCTCTCTCTCTTTCTCTCTCTCTCTCAGAAGTTGGAAGATTAAAGCATCAATTCAAGAACAGATTCATTGATTCTCATTCAAGGAAGATTCAACTTTCAAGCTTTAACTTTCAAGTTTCAAGAATGAAGATTCAAGGAAGATCAAAATTTCACTCTCTCTCTCTCTTTTCTCCCTTCTTTCTCTTGCATTTTGTTTCAAGTGTAGGGTAGGCCCATAAGCTACATTGCTAGTTACTTTGCTACAAGGCCAAGCCTAAATTTACAAGCCTCTAGGCCCTCTACAGTTCTACCTTACAAGACTAAAGAGTTAAGGAGACAAGTGTTGAAGTCTCAAGTCTACAAACAACTACAAGTCTTGACTCTTAAAGTTTCAACTTTCAACTTTTAAGTACTCAAGTGATAAGTGATAAGTCTCAAGTCTCAAGACTTAACTGTCAAGTCAACTAAACTCAACTCATTCCCTCTCTCTTCTCTCTCTCTTTTTTGTTTCTTTTGTAATTGTGTAAGGCTCTCTTACTCTTACTCTCTCCATTCTCTCTCTCTTTTCCCTCTCTATCTCTAGTTCTCTACATTGTATCTCTCCTCTTTCTATTTTTCTTCTCTTCTACAAGAGTACTAGTGGAAGCATCAAGTGTACAAGTGTAGCTCTCTCTCTCTCTCTGTCATTTTAGTTTTTGTTTTTTTCCTTTTAATTACAAATTTACAAGTTACACACCATGTCTTCTTTCCAATCTTCCTCTTTAAAACCCAAGTTGAATGACCCGGGTTGGAAGTATGGGCACTATCGTAGTGCTACGGATAAGACTCACACAGTGAGTTATGTGGGTTCCGGTAGTATTGCTTGGCACAAGCAACACCTTGCACATACATCGGGGTTAAATGCAAGAGCATGCGACAAAATTCTCCAGAAATCCGAAGGAAGATCATGGAGTATATGGATAAACAATCGAGAAAGAGATACGATAGTGCCCCAGGTCAAGAAGAATATATGGAACAAGATGCATATGAAGATATAAACGTAGATGAAGCTAGCCCTACCCCTCTCTACATCGACAGGCTGATCTAGACCACCACCGGCCTCGAAAAGAGCTTGTTGGCATGAGGGCCTCGAAAAGAGCTTGTTGGCATGAGCCCATGGATAGATGGTATAGACCACACCCCGAGGATGTGGTCAACCAAGGGGGTAAGGGCAAAGGGCCGACTCAAACAACTTTAGAAAACCGGTATAAATAAAAAGATAGGGAAACCATTATTTAATATATTGCTAAGTGGTTTTACCAAACTGGTGTTGCTTTCAACGCAGTAAAATCGATAAGCTTCAAAGTTATGGTTGAAGTAATAGGTCAATTTAGACCTGGGATTAAACTTCCTTCATATCACGAAATGAGGGAGACGTGTCTCAAAGCCTAAGTTGAGCATATACGATCCTTTATAGCCGAATATAAGGAATCGTGCTTTTGCATACTCACAAAACGCATGGCCAATGGATGGACCGATAGATCCGGTTGGTCTCTTATTAACTTTCTAGTGAATTGTCCAACTAGGACAATGTTTTTGAAGTCTGTGGATGCATCGGGTCATTCTCATACTACAAACTACTTATTTGAATTACTAGATAGTGTAGTTGAGGAAATAGGTGAGGAATACGTTGTCCAGGTAATTACAGACAACGCAACCTCATATGTAGCCGCCGATCGTCAACTCATGGAAAAGTGGGGCCGTTTATTTTGGACCCCTTGTGTGGCCCATTGTATTGATCTGATGTTAGAAGATATAGGTAAATTATTTTTACAAGTGATTGTAAGGGCAAGGAGATATAGGTAAATTATTTTCACCACCACCATCGCAATCATCGTCGTCATCCGAGTCATCTCCTTTTTTCACATGCACTTCATCTTCTTTTGTTTTTTCATCATCTGTATACTTCATAAACATCCAGTGGTGGTTCTTCAACTTGATCATCATCTTAGCCTCCTTCTATCTCCTCAATCTCTTCCACCATGGGCTGACTACTACTACTCGTCTCCCTCTCCTTCGTCTTCGAGCGGTAGTTTCTCCAGGTGTCGATCCGTATGTGGCATCTTCATCTTGCGCCTATGTCTGGTCCTCACCAGCAAAGACCAGCTCCTCCGTCTCTACGAGCCATTCATTTTCTTCCTTCAAACTCATCCAAACAAATAAGGTCATAGAAACCGGGCTTTTTTTTTTCTAGTCTGTAATTGTTCTCGCAATTTGTGATTGTATTGGATGAAGACCAAGTCGTGGAGCTTCTTTTGCTCAAGGCGATTTTTTTCTTGGTGTGAATCTACATGAAAAAAAGTGCATTTGGCATTAGCTTTACAAGTATCCCAAATTGTAAGTCTGTAACATACTAAGTTACTAACATTAACACATTAACATTTTCATTTTTCCAAACGTATCGCCTCGAACGTGCTCCAGTTGCGATAGCAGAACATGTGAGTCCAAGAATCCTCATGGCCAGTTTTTTAGAGCTGGATCCTTCCTGTTCGGGTCCACTCCATAGGCAGCCCACCAGTTGGCTGAGAAAAACAGTTTTAAGTAGATGTTAGACTTTATAAATTACTAGATTGTAAAAAACTATTTGTAAGAGACATTTTCATACTATTTACTGGGCATTTTCATTGTTCGATGCCTGACGACGATATCTTGACGCGGACATCAGTGGTGCACCCTTTAGAGTGTAACAGAGGAGGTGACGTCGTAGATTGAGTGTTGGAGAAGACGAGTTGATGTGGATGGACTGCCGGGCCCATTGGACCCATTCTCTGACGCGTTACGAGTACGCGAGTTGCAGGATTGCGCACGGGCATCATGACCGCTGGATCGTGAAGCGGATTTACTTTATGCGCTTTTCTGTTTATTTTTTTGTTTTTAGGCGTTTTAGTGTCGTTGTTTAGTTTAGGCGTTTTTATGTTATTTTTTTTGTTTTCAGGCACTTTAGTGTACTTTTTATTTTCGTAGCTTATATATACTTTGTGAGAAATCCTAATTCGTTATTATTGAATGAATAGAAAATTCGTGTGCTTCTTCCTCTTTATTTGAGAGATTAGGGTTTCAGGATTGGCCTTCGGATGTTGAGGATTCCACCCCGGAGTTTCCGTTTTCTCTTCTCTATTTCTTCAAGGTGCGTGGAAGGTAAGATTTTTTGGTTTCATAATCCGTGTTTCCTGTCAACCCATTGTTTTCTCGAGCTCTTTCGTCCTTTTCTGACCCCCCCTGGTACGATCGGAAAAGAGGGATGCCTAGTCATGAGAATCGGATCCAAAACTTGACTGTGGACTAGTCTATGCTGGATCTGAGATATCCTCATATCCCTAGATCCTCCCTGTTTTACGGTTTTACGTGGTTTTTATGCTAAGGGGCATGATTCAGATGGATGGATCTCATCTTTGTGTTGAGATTTGTTAGTTTCCCTGATTGAAAGTTAGTTAGTTTCGTAATTTTATTATTTGAATATCTTCCAACTGAATATACATGCATCTAGGGTTAGGTCATCCCACGCCCTTGCATTATATCCCTTGAGAATATACCATCACTCTTTGTATAAAAGTTCAGTAGAGCTGAGATCATGTCTTGTTCTTCTCTATCTGGAACCATTCTTTCTAACACATCAATAAATCCAACCATATGTACTTCAAGTGTTGCAACCGGATCGGAAGAAGAGAAAAAACAGGCTGGGTTAAGGATGTAGGCAGCCGAATATAATGGAGATGATATTTGGTTACCCAATCTTTTATCTATGATATCTATAATGAGCCTGGCATCATGTCTTCTATAATTAAAATGGTCCATGATCTAAATTTTCGCCATCTCCATCGCATCATAAATGTAACCCATTTTCGACTTCTCATCCCCGTCCACCAGTCGCAACACAGTGACTAAGAGCTCGATTGCTTTTAGCGCCTTTACCACATGTGTTAAATTTTTTTGCCAAAGGATTGTTTGTTGAACTTGTTTCCTTTCAGCCTTCTTTGACCAAGGCCCACTTGTAAAATCAGCCAACACTACAAAGCTTCCAAGTTTCGATTTTTTTGCATTATTATTTGCAGTGTTAAGAAGGTTGTAGCGAAATGGGTGACTGTTGGACGTAGTAAGTTACCCCCAATGTTTGGTGACTGCTGGACGTAGCAAGTTACCCCATTGTGTTTTCTCATTCGACTGAGAAGAAGGGTGTATTTGTATATAAAGACTGTGATTCTTCTTGCTCTTGTAATCACTTTTAAAATATAACCTACCTGCTTATATCTTCTAACATCAAATCAATACAATGAGTCGCACAAGGTGTCCAAAATAAACGACGTCTCTTTTTCATAAGTTGACGACTGATGACATATGAGGCTGCGTTGTCTGTAATTATCTGGACAACGTATTCGTCACCTATTTTCTCAACTATACTATCTAGTAATTCAAATAAGTAGTTTGCAGTATGAGAATAGCCCGTTGCATCCACAAACTTCAAGAACATTGTCCCAGCTAGACAATTCACTAGAAAGTTAATGAGAGACCGACCGGATCTATCGGTTCATCCATTGGCTATGAGTGAACACCCATACGTTTTCCACGATTCCTTATATTTGGCTATAAAGGATCGTGTATGCCAACTTCGGTTTTGAGTCACGTCTCCCTCATTTCATAATATGAAGGAGGTTTAAGCCCAGGTCCAAATTGACTTATTGCCTCAACCATAACTTTGAAGCTTCTCGATTTTACTGTGTTAAAAGCAACACTGGTTTGGTAAAACCACTTAGCAATGTATTAAATAGTGGTTTTCCTATTTTTTTGTTTATACCGATTTTCTAAAGTTGTTTGAGTCCGCCCTTTGCCCTTACCCCTTTGGTCGACCACATCCTCGGGGTGTGGTCTATACCATCTATCTATGGGTCCATGCCCACGAGCTCTTTTCAAGGCCGGTGGTGGTCTAGATCGGCCTATTGACCGAGGGGGGTTAGGGCTAGTTTCATCTACATTGTTTATATCTTCGTACGCATCTTGTTCCATATATTCTTCTTCACGTTGGGCACTATCACATCTCTTTCTCAATTGTTTATCTATATACTCCATGACCTCCCTTCGAATTTCTGGAGTAATTTTGTCACATGCTATTGCATTTGACCCCGGTATATGTGCAAGGTGTTGCTTGTGCCGAGCAATACCACCAGAACCCACATAACTCACATATTATGTGAGTCTTATTTGTAGGATTATGATAGTGCCCATACTTCCAACCCGGGTCATTCGACTTTGGTTTCAAAGAGGAAGATTGGGAAGAAGACATGGTGTAGTGATTTGTTATAACTAGTAATTAAAAAGTAAAAACTAAAATGAGAGAGAGAGAGAGCGCTATACTTCCACACTTGACGCTTCCACTAGGCACATACACTACACTAGTACTCTCGTAGAAGAGAAGAAGTGAGAGAAAAATAGAAAGAGCGATAGATTGTAGAGATAGAGATGGAAAGAGAGAGAGAATAGAGATAGAGAGGGGGAGAGAGAAAGAGCTTACACCCCTTACACTTGTAGGAGAGGAGAACAAAACAAAAGAAAGAAGAAAAAAGAGAGGGACTTGAGACTTGTAGTTGAGACTTAAGACTTGAGACTTTCTTCACTCCAGTCTTCACTCTTCTTGAGTCTTGGCTCTTTAGTCACTCTTGTAAGGTACTAGTACTCTTTTAGAAGAGAAGAAAGTGAGAAAAAAATAGAAAGAGATAGAATGTAGAGATAGAGAGGGAAAGAGAATAGAGTTAGAGAGGGGGGGAGAGAGAGAGAGAGAGAGAGAGAGAGAGAGAGAGAGAGATTACACCACTTACACTTGTAGGAGAGAAGAGAACAAAACAAAAGAAATAAGAAAAAAGAGAGAGGGACTTGAGACTTGTAGTTGAGACTTGAGACTTAACTTGAGAGTTTCTTCACTCTAGTCTTCACTCTTCTTGAGTCTTGGCTCTTTGGTCACTCTCGTAAGTTGTAACTTGTAGCCATAGTTGCTAGGTAGGTAGGCTCATAACTTGTGGCCTACACTTGAAACAAAATGTAAGAGAAAGATGGGAAAAAATGTAGAATGTTTATGTAAATGTAGAACTAGAAGTATACTAATATATATGTATGTAATGTAAGTATGTAACTATGTAAGAGAGTGCTTGAATCAATCAAATTGTTGAAACTTGAAACTTGAACAATTGATTGAACATGATTCCTTGAATATTCCTTGAAAAGAAAGATTAGAAAGCCGAAGAAATGAAGAATGTATGAGAGAGAGAGAGAGAGAGAGAGAGAGAGAGTTCTTGAATGTTTAACACTTGAACTTGAATGAATCTTCCTTGAATCTTGAAACTTAAAAGTTGAAACTTGAAAGTGCTTGAATGATTGAATCTTGAATGATTGATTCTTGAATTCTTGATCTTCAACTTCTAGACCACTTGGAAGTTGGAAATAAGAGATGTAAGAGAAGAAGAGAGTAAGAGAGTTTGTGGTGAGAATGTTGCAAATGGATGAGTTTGGAGGCATTTTTATAAGAAAAAGTGTTTTTTTTTTTGCAAAAAAATTAAGTGAAAACAATGATCGTTGGGCCAATATGTGATCGCATATTGTCGCACATTCGACATATGCGATCGCATGTGCCGGGATCACATATGCCACAGTCGCATATCCGATTTCCTCGGCTGTGCGCATATACGATCGCATATGCAAATGTGCGGCCGTACATTATAACGATGTGGAAAACAAAGTTGAAACGACTTTAGGTTCAGTGAAAGGAAAAAAAAAGATCAATGGTATGGGATTTTTTCGATGAGATCACGCTACCAGATGGTTTGGTTGAAGTTAGATGTAAGTATTGTAAAACTCTTTTAAGGCAAGCATTCCGGTTCTTCTACTAATTATCAGAGGCATCTTGATAAATGTGTAAAGAGACTAAGAATGTCGATTGGTGGAGGCCTAACAACCGCTTTCATTTACCGCTTCTGAAAAGGACGACGACTCTCAAGCTACACTCTCCACCTATAGGTATGATTAGGAAAAGCTTGAAAGAGTGGTATGCAAGATTGGTGATAGTTGAGGAGAAGATGTTTAGGATGGTAGAAAGCAGATTTTTATAGGATTTTGCAAATTCCTTAATCCCGAATGTGAGTAGGCCTCTTGTCTTATTGTAAAAAGAGAGTGCATGAGGATGTATGCAATTGATAAATCAAACTTGAAAGCTCTTTTAGCATTCGTATCAAGAATAAGTTTGACTTCGGATATGTAGACGACATCGAATCAAAGAAAGGGACACTTATCATAACTGCACACTTCGTTGATGTAGATTGTAAAATCCAAAAGAAGATTATAAACTTTTGCTACGTTCCTCCTCATTATATTGGTGTGGTAATGTCAGACTGCATCTACAATTGTCTTGTTGAGTGAGACATCGAAAAGAAAATATCTTCAATAACTTTAGATAATGCCTCTTTCAATGACACTTTGGTTTCTTTCTTACGTAGTCAATTTAAGGTAGTCAAACATTTATTCTTTGATGGTAAAATATTCCAACTCAGATGTTGTGCCTCGACATACTAAACTTGATAGTATCAAGAATGGCTGAAAGCAATTGACTCCACGATTGATAACATACAAGATAATGTCAAATATATAAGGGGGTCACCTTCGAGATTGAGTATGTGGAATGATATAATCCAACGTTTGGATTTGAAATCTAAAAAACAGTTGAAATTTGATGTTTGTACGCATTGGAATTCAACTTATAAAATGTTGGATACTGCTTTAGAATTTAAAGTTGTATTCCCTGAACTTGCGGCTCGTTATAAATGTACACATACGTGCCTGATAATGAAGATTGTACGAAAGCTGAATAGGTTCACAAGTTTCTCAAAGTTTTTTTACCACTGCACAGAGATTGTTTCTGGTAATAAGTATCCTACGGCAAATCAGTTTCTTCTATAAATTACGTTTCATTATGGACGCTAAAAAAAGTGTGCTGATGAGGGTCCATATTTTTTACAAGTGATGGCTTTAGGAATGCAAATGAAATTCGATAAATATTGGGCCGTCTGCCATTTGTTAATGGCCACTTGCAGTTGTTATGGATCCACGATACAAGATGACAATGGTTAGGTATGTTTTCAGTTCGCTTTATTCCAATTCTGAAAGAGTTTTAGTGGAGACCGCTATTATTCGTGCTGCAGTTGAAGAGTTGTTCATTTCATATGTTGGTACTTTCGCCGCAACATCTAGCGTAAGTAGTTATTCCTCAATCTGGGTGTAGTACCATTGGAGGAAAGTGACTTCATGATTTTATGTCTTTCTTAGATGAAGAAGAAACAGATGTAGAAAACTGAATCGAAAGTGGAGAAGTATCTTAAGGAGCTAGTCATAAGGTGACCAGGAGAAGATTTTGATGTTTTTTAGTGGTGGAAGTTGAGAACTCGTGAGTATCTTGGACTTTCGGTGAGGGCACGAGACATATTGTCAATTCCAATTTCGACCATGGCATCAAAGTCAATTTTTAGCACGAGGAGTAAGGTTGTGAGCAAGTATTGAAGCTTACTCACCTTGAAAACAATTAAAGCACTGATATGTACACAAAATTGGTTGCATCCAGTTTGGAGCGGTAGCAATTTTGATGTTGAGGAGGATGAGGATGAGAATGAAAGTTAAGACGAGAATGCATCTTGAAAGTAAAATTTTTCTTGTAAAAAAATAAGAAGAGTAATAAAAAGTTTCTCTCCAAGCTTGCTTCATTTTACAAGAATATAGGTATTGCGTATAGATCGGATCACAAAGAAGCCTTGAAGAAGCTATATGTGAGACTTTTTTTTCGGACTTGATGTTGTGGCATGTAGGACTTTTTGGACTTAATGTTGTGTACTTCTAATTTGTATTTTGTAATAAAAAATATAATAAATTGAGGTGGGAGTAGGCTCGCTTCAACTCCAGGTAAACTCGCCTCGACTCAATCCACTAGCTCGCCTCGAAAGGTTTGGCAAACAAGGCAAGCTCCAATGGTAAGCCCGAGGGCGAGTTCGAGCTCAAGGAGAGCATGGACAAGTCAAGGCAAGGTCGGCCCACCTCAACTCGACTCGGCTCGATGTATAACTCTAGTCATTATGTGGAGCAACAATATTATGGCCACTCTTAGTGGCATAGGGAGTAGGGAACGATGAACTCCATGTGGATGTGAGTCCAACCTATATTTTTGCTTCTTTTTAGTTTTACATGCATCGTTTGTGTTTTATTACTTGTATTATATGAGATTTGAATGATATGAACTCATTTTGAATATAGTTGCATCACTTTTGTTTGACAGGGCATATTTGGGCCCTATACAATGGAAACCTATTATGAATAGTTATTTTTATGATGTTTAGAGTTCTAATGTTTCATTGAAAAGTTCCATCATTTTTCTAATGTTTTCCTCTACTACGATACATTCTTGATAAATGTGATAATTCTCAATGTTTTGCAATATGTTTCCATATCACGAGGTTGCAATACTGTAACCTAAAACGTTGGATGAATTGTTACCAATTGCCAGGATGAGGTCACTCGTTGTATATTATTCATGGATGAAATGGTGTTGGTTGAAGAGGCTAGAGAGGTAGGTGCCAAACTAGAGGTTTGGAAGAAGGTCTAAGGTCGAGAGGTTCGAAGATAAGAAGAACAAGTTGGAATATTCGGAACACAACTTTAGCAGGAATCATTATAGAGGCACAAGTTTAGTTTAAATTTAGCCAAGAGATTCCACAAAGACATTCTTTCTTTAACTAGGCTCTATGATGGAAAGATCAATGAGGATGTTTCCAATATAATTAGAGTTGAGTGGCTGACGTTGAGATGTGCCTCTGTAAGTATTGTTCTTATGCTTCATGGGGAAAAGTGTTAAGTTAATTACCTAATAGATAAGATGAAACGTGAGATGGATGTATTGGAAGAATGGGTAGAATAGAATTAAGAATGAGGTTATGAGAGCAACCTAAGAATAATACCAATGATCATAATCATCACCACCATCTTCAGCTTCACCATTCTCCTAGCACTTTGGGTTGGCTTTCAAATGGTAGATTGACAAAAGTTTTACGATCAGCTGCCCACCAAATATTAATCTTCCTCTTTACTTAGGCTCTTAGAACAAGCATGGCAGTTAGGGCTGTACATCGAGTCGAGTCGAGTCGAGGTGGGCCAAGCTTGCCTTGACTTGTCCATGCTCTTCTCGAGCTCGAACTCGCCCTTGAGCTTACCATTGGAGCTTGCCTTGTTTGCCAAACCTTTCGAGGCGAGCTTACCTGGAGTCGAAGCGAGCCTTGCTCCCACCTCAATTTATTATATTTTTTGCTACAAAATACAAATTAAAAGTCCACAACATTAAGTCCAAAAAGTCCCACATGCCACAACATTAAGTTCAAAACAAAAGTCTCACATATAGCTTCTTCAAGGCTTCTTTGTGATCTGATCTATACGCAATACCTATATTCTTGTAAAATAAAGCAAGCGTGGAGATAAACTTTTTATCACTCTTCTTATTTTTAGACAAGAAAAATTTTACTTTGAAGATGCATTCTCATCTTGACTTTCATTCTCGTCCTCATCCTCAACATCGAAACTACTATCGGCCCGAAATTGGATGCAACTCATCTTGTGTACATATCAGTGCTTCAACTGTTTTCGAGGCGAGTGAAGCTTCGATACTTGCTCACAACCCTACTCCCCGTGCTAAAAGTTGACTATGATGCCACGATCGAAATTAGAATTGACAATATGTCTCGTGCCATCACTGAAAGTCCAGGGTATTCACGAGCTCTCGACTTCTACTACTGCAAAACATCAAAATCTTCTTCTTGTAACCTTATGACCGACTCCTTTAGATACTTCTCTACTTCTGATTCAATTTTCTGCGTCTTTGTTTTTTCTTTGTCTAAGAAAGACATAAAATCACGAAGTTGCTTTCCTCCAGTAGGACTATACCCAAATTGAGGAGTAATTACTATGCTAGATGTTGCGGTGAAAGTACCAACATTATGAAGTGAACAACACTTCAACTGCACCACGAATAATGACAGTTTTCGTTGAAACTCTTTAAGAATTGGAATAAAGCGACTTGAAAACGTATCTAACCATTGCCATTTTGTACCGTGGATTCATAATAACTACAATGACCATTAATAAATGGTAGTTGGCCCAATACTTATCAAATTTCATTTGCATTCCCAAAGCCATCACTTGTAAAAAATCTGGACCTTCATTAGCACTACTTTTTTTAGTGTCCGTAATGAAAGTAATTTATGGAAGAAACTGATTTGCCGTAGGATACTTATTCATAGAAAAAATATCCGTGCAGTCGTAAAAAACTTTGAGAAACTTGTGAACCTATTCAACTTTCGTCCATTCTTCATCACTAGGCACGTATGTGTACATTTTATCACGCGCTGCAAGTTCAGGGAATGCAACTTTAAATTTTAAAGCAGTATCCAACATTTAATAACTTGAATTCCAGCTTGTATAAACATCAAACTTCGACTGTTTTTTAGATTTCAAATCCAAATGTTGGATTATATCATTTCACGTGCTCAATCTTGAAGGTCTCCCTTATATATTTCACGTTATCTCGTATGTTGGCGATTGTGTAATCAATTGCTTTCAGCCCTTCTTGTACTGTTAAGTTTAGTATATGGGCACAACATTTGACATGGAATATTTTACCCTCAAAGAATAAATTTCCAACTACCTTGAATTGACTATGTAAGAAAGAAACCAAAGTGTCATTGAAAGAGGCATTATCTAAAGCTATTGAAGAGATTTTCTTTTTAATGCCTCACTCAACAAGACAATTGTAGATGCAGTCTGACATTACCACACCGGTATGAGGAGGAATGTAGCTGAAAGTTTATAATATTCTTTTGAAGTTTTTAATTTACATCAACGAAGTGTGCGGTTAGTGACATGTATACCTTTCTTTGATTCGATGTTGTCCACATATTTGAAGTCAAAGTTATTTTTATTACGGATGCTAAAAGAGCTTTTAAGTTTGCTTTCTCAATTGCATACATCTTCATGCACTCTCTTTTCACAGTAAGACAAGAGGCATTCTCACATTTGGGATTAAGGAATTTGCAACTACTATTCTAAACGGCTTCTCCTCAACTATTACCAATCTTGCATACCACTCTTTCAAGCTTTTTTTAATCATACTTTTGGGTGGAGAGTGTAGCTTGAGAGTAGTTATTTTCAGAAGCGGTAAATGAAAGCAGCTTGCTGGACTCCACCAATCGACGCTCTCAGTCTCTTCGCACATTTATCAAAATGCCTCTGATAATGAGTAGCAGAAGAATCAAAATGCTTACCAGTAAATTCATAATGAGCTTTACAATACTTGCATCTAACATTAACTGAACCATCTGGTAGTGTGATCTCATCGAAAAAATCTCATACCGCTGATCTTTTTTTTTTTTTTCCCCTGAACCTGAAGACGTTTCAACTTTGGTTTCTGTCATCTCCCTCTACAATAAGAGGAGATGTGACTGATGCACCTGACACCGAGGGTACTTGAGATTTCCTAACTAGTCATTTATAAATCGAATGATAACAAGAGTAAGGTAAGATCAGGGCGTTTATAGGCCATGATTCCTAAAAAAGCGTCACTCAACTGAAAGCTTACCAATGCAGTCATTGGATTTTTCCTGGGAATGTGGATCAAATGGCTCATCCATCCACTCACAGCCTAAAACCCATCACAGTAAGTCATCCATTGAAAGAGATTTTCATGGCAATAACAACTGAAGGTGGGCCAATGAAATGAATGGTCCAGGTTCCTAAGAGGTGGACTCGGCCTATACAGCCACCAACTCGAATAAATAATGAAAAAGCGTTTGTACAATAACATAACCAATCATGGAGAAAAACATGAATCTCGCAACTGAAAAGGAACCATTTTCATGATCATCATGAATTACCATAGAATGCCCAGGCATGGAGTTCACACGATACCATTTCCATTATAAGTTTGCGGGAGTGGGAGCCCACAGTTTAATGTTCCAAACCGTTGATATTACGGACAACACCATTTTTTTTAAAGAGTTATTAAGGACAACACCATCAAGAGCCCTTGCTCGAAATATCTGCTAGATTGGAAGAATCATAACTGCCGAATGGTGGCGAATTAATAGAAGGTTAAAGAATAAAATAAACCAACAACTCACATTCACCCTAGGGTTCTACATTGTCATTTGGCCATCTACATTTGGGCGTGAAATTGATGGTTTAGATCACCACCTCATCACCTATGGGCCCCACTTCTACCATACAAACTCTTCCCTCAACATTGCAGAAAGCATGAGTCAGGGTTTGAAGTTATGAATAATCAGATTGAACAGAAAAAAACAAAATATTGGACGACGGATAGTTTCAAGACGAAATACATACATGCATGCATAGAGAGAGAGAGAGAGAGAGAGAGAGAGAGAGAGAGAGTAACCTCAGCGTCGAGAGGGTTTTTGCCTTTTTGGCATAGCTAGCCTCTGCAGTCTTGCGAGCTTTGCTACGTCGCTTCACTGGCTGCAAAGATGAAGAAAAAGGAAAAAAAGTGAAGAAGAAGAAGAGGAAGAAGAAAAAGAATGAGAGGGATAGAGCTGCACACGAGCCAAGCTTTGCCCTGTTCGAGCTAGGCTCGTTCAATGACCACCCTGGCTCATGTTCGGCTTGACTCGGCCTTCGAGCTGGATTGACATGTTCGAGTGGGCTTGACCGAGCTTTCGAGCAGAGTTCGAGCCCAATTCAAGTTGAGTTCAAGCTTGGAAAAAAGAAAATTTTAAATAGGCCCAGCCCAAAAGCCCGGCCTAAAACTATTTAAAATCGGGCCCAAAGTCAGCCCAAAGCCCATTGACACCCTCCACTTACTTTTAGGGCCTGTTTGATTTGTTGAAGTCATGGTAAATACAGGCAAATCTGTATTTATGATTTCCCCTGGATTTACCGCATCATTCCCAACGCTATGATTTGACCGCCCCTTTAAAACAGAGGACGCCACAAAATTTTGTGGGTCCCACCGTATATTATGTCACAAATCCACACCGTCCATTCATTATGTCACTTAAATTTATGGTATAATCTAAAAACCAAGGCATACCCAAAGCTCAATTGGACCGCACGGAATGAAAAAAGAAAATAAACACCTATCGTTAAAATCTTCTTGGAATTACTCTTTTGTTTGGTGTGGACTACTTGAGTGTTGGGCCTGTCTCATTTTTCAGCTAAAGCTTAAAAACGTTATGTTAAAACTTTTGGACCGAGTGGATATATCATATACATTACGGTGGGGCCCACAAATTTCAACTACCATTTTGGACCGGTTTTCAAGGCTAGAAATGGGATGGATTTTCAAACAGGTAAAAGAGTAATAATTACTCTTTTGCCTGTATTTACCTGGGAATTCAACAAATCAAACACGGCCTTATAGAGAGTTTCACCTCTCATTTCTTTGCTCACTTCTGACATGGGACTAAAAAACATACTTTTCCAACTGAGTCAGCCAAATCGAGTTTCAATTGAGCCGAACTTCGAGCCAAGCCGAATCGATCTTGGGTAAGCTCGAGCTCGGCTTGAAAATCATTTCGAGTTGGGAAAAATAGCTCAGCTTGGTTCGAACCCAACCTTTGAATCGAGCTGGTTCGAGCCAAGTCGAGTGAGCTAACTGAGCTAGCTTGGCTCGTGTACGGCTTTAGAGAGGGATTGGGAGAGGAGACCTATGCTCGCTGGAGTTCTTGGCTTCTTTATCACTCGCAGCTACCGGTCACTGGTCGGATGGTGGAGAGAGAGAGAGAGAGAGAGAGAGAGAGAGAGAGATGGGTTAGGGTTTTTGCTTTGGGAAGAAAGGGGAAGGGATAACAACGAGTCGATGTCGAGCTGAGTTGAGCCTGAATCGAGTTGAGTGACCCAGTGCTCGACCTCGACTCGTTTTCTGACTCAAGCTCCTAAATATGACTCGCCTGGACTCGTCCCATTGAGTCGAGGCAAGTCAAGTCGAGTTTTTTTTTGAGTTGAATCGAGCAAGTTTCTCGAGCTGCCTCGGCTCATGACCAGCTCTAATAATGACAATACTATGCTAACTCAAGAGCTGATGATAGCTAGGCATGTAATCTCTAAAATATCTTTGTTGCATTAGTATGCCCATTGGTGGATACTATGTGATGACGTAAGTGTGTGTAGCTGTAGTTTCGGCTTAACACCTCCATACGCATATGAGTATCTTGGATATGTCTACTTGTAATCATAACCATGTCCTTGTTTATATCCATATGCATACTTGTCACCATGTCCATTGCTAGATAACACTCATACCATAACCATAATGTACCATGGAAATGGAGCTCTCCTTCCCTCACTGATGTTTATGGATTCAATGCTACCCAATGTTGCCATGTCCTGACCATTTTCCATAATTCGATGACACTCGTCCCATATCCATAATGTAGCATGGGAGTGGAGTTCTCCTTCCATCATGATGTCTACAGACCCACCCAATGTTCCCACCTCTACTTAGAAGCCCTTATTGGGGCACGAACACCATGGTTTGGGTCTTGGGTGGTGTGGTTAAGTTCTCTCAATGAGTGGGTTAAGATGCCTCTAAATGAGACCCTTTATGGACATAACTACCACTGTCATCACCTCTGTGTTGGTGTTGTCACTACCATCACCACCATTGTTGATTGTTGCCATCTTCGCAGACGTAGTGTGATCGCCATCATACTCAATCCTCATGCCTCATAGCTATCACCTATAGATGTCCTCACCAAGGCATTAATGGAGTCTTCATGAGACTCCACTTCCTTCATAACTTCCTCAAAATCGATTCCCATGGCTGCTATTCACGGGCTATCATGGGACTAAGGAATCGATCTTCCTCATCCAGGCCAGCCAACTTAGCCCATTTGTAAAGTGGTTCCTCATCTCCCAACTTAGCCTATTCCGTTCCCCATTAAGTTTTAATTGTTCACACTTTGTTCTCGATTGTCTAGCTATAGCTACCTTAGTTGTAGCTCCATGTTATAATGGCAAAATATGAGCCTCTTGAGTTTCTCATAATCCAATGTATTCCTCTTATTCATGTGGATTATCGAGAATGCCCTCTAGTTTTGTGCATGTCATTGACTAGATGGTCTGCGCTAGTCATACATCAATCACCACTCGCATGTTGATTTATCATGCAAATTTTTTTTATTTAATTCGGCAAAATATGAGCTTTTTTATTTTTCATACCCCAACATGTTCCCGCTCGAGGTTTGGGTGAATGGCTAGCGTTGTGGGTTTGCTCCCCACAGACGCAAGTTTGATTCCCCACCCCATGCTTTACTCGACGCACGTGGTTTGCGGGTGATTGTGTGCATCTGCTAGGATTAGCGTCGCCTTAAAAAAGGGGTGGGGACACCCTTGTCGTCATTAAAAAAAAAGTTCCCCTTATTCGTGCGGATCATCGAGAATGTCCTCTAGTTTTGTGTTTGGTAATGACTTAGCACTAGTACTCTGATCGCTAGTAGTTGTAGAGTTAGCTAGTTGTTCCCATGCACCCATTATCACTTGCCTACCAATTTATCATGTGAGATTTTTTTAAGGGAATTTTATAAATAACTACCTAATTAATATGGACTTTACATTCTAGTACGTTTTTAAAAAAGCTACCTCATTAATCAATATAATTATCATTCCGCTACCTTCTGTGATGGCTATTGTGAGAGTAAATGGATGGGTGGCTCGGGTGGGCCCCTCTGTGATGTTTATGTAAAATTCACCCCAACCACTAGGTGAGTCATGCCATTTTAGATCAAGAGTCCAAAAATCATCTTCATCTGTGATTCAAGTGGACCACATGATTGGAAACAATGTACAGGGCAACGCTCACTCTCCAAGCCATTTCCATAAGTGTGGCCCACGTGAATCATGGATGGATATGATTTGTGGGACACAGGCCTAAATGTTCGTGTTGAATCTATTATTGGAGTGGATTTCATATAACTATCACCGTGCTTCCTGTAAAAATCAAGGGCGGGTGTCTCTCTCCCAACTGTTTTCTTTGGTGTGGCCCACCTTAAACCACAAGTCAGTCTGATTTTTTTGTCTTTGACACTAATATGGTACTAAATATATAATCAGTTGGAGTGGATCTTACATAAACATCACGGTGGGCCTTGTCAAAATCAAGAGTAGCATCTATACAAATCTCTTTTTGTTTTTTCCGCCGAATACTCTATGTAGAGTTGGAGAGGGACATAGGGACGTTATTTTTTACAGGGCCCACCATGTTGTTTATGTAAGACCTACTTTGACAATTAGATGCGTAATCCCAGTTTAGCCTAGAGCCCAAAAATCAAGCTAACTTGTGGTTTAGGTGGGCCACACCAATGAAAAAAGTTGGAGAGAAACGTCTTTCACGGAGCCCACCGTGATGATTATATGAAATCCACTCCAACCATTATATGCCACACAAAAATTTAGGCATTGGGCCTAAATGTTAGGCCCATCTGTGATTAAGGTGGTCCATACCATGGGATATAGTTTGGAGGATGACTGTTGCCTTGTACACTGTTTCCAAACATGTGGTCCACCTAAATCATGGATGGGAGTGCTTTTTGGGCCCTTGGCTTAACTTGTGGTGAAGCACCTGGTGGTCAGGATGGATTTTACTAAACATTACGGTGGGGCCGATCCAACCAACCGGCCCATTTGCTCGCACGCCCACCCAACCGGCCATAACGGAAGGTAGTGGAATGACAACAATATTGATTAATGGGGTAGTTGTTTGAAAACCTTTTTGAAAAGGGTACTAAAATGTAAATTCCATATTCATTAGGTAGTTGTTTGTAAAATACCCCTTTGTTAATTCAATAAATCATGTGCTTAACTAGAAAAGTAACTTTTAGGTATAACTCACATGGCATCACTGTGGCCCTCGATGCACTACAACAATACTTGAGAATAAGCCCGTTGAATCTTTAAGCCTAACCAGTGGTTGTAGACTTGTAGTATTGGTTATCGTTACATGTATTGTTGGTTTGGGGATACAGAAACATGTATCGATATCGCTGATATTATCATTGATACCCAGAAATGTACCGCTAACTAAGGGAAACATTGGAGAAACACAAGGAAAGGTGTAATTTCTTAATGAAACTTCAGGTGCTAAATCCTCATATTTGCATATTTAGGAATCAAATAATTGCAAAAAAGACATGACGCCAACTCAGGGAAACATTAGAGAAACATAAGGAAAATGGTGGAATTTTTTAATGATACTTCAGAAGATGCTAAAATATACATATTTGCATATTTAAGAGTAAAATAATTGCAAAAAGACACATATTTGCATATTTAGGAATCAAATAATAAGTTTCCCTTTAATGGGGCCTAAAAGCATGTATTGTCGACTTAGGGAAACATTGGGGAAAATGGTGGATCCATCCATGCATGCACATACATGCATACAAACACACATGCATGATCCATCCATCCATGCGTGTGCACACACACACACACACATCCATCCATCCATGCGTGCATATGTATGTATGCACACATACAAACTTGCATTTCACTAGACAACCATGCGCCCAAAAAAAAATCGAAATGATTTTTTTTTTAATAAACAATTTTTTGGCGATATCGATACATTGGTGATATTATCGTAATATTGCCGATACACTGGTGATACAAGCGTTGAAAATATTTGTGATATGAGTGACACTTGGAATTTACACAGTTGAAAAATATGGCAATACATTGGCAATATCGATACATTGGCGATATATTGCCGACACCTGGAATTTCTGATACTACCAGTTTTATCAGTATCGTCAAGCTGGAGATACAGATAATATTGGGGATATTATTGTAAGATCGGGGATACTTTGAACAATGAGCCTAACAATATATTAAAGAGAATTAAATATGCATGTCAATCACTTGATGAGTACAAATAAAAAGAAGGTACAAGATACATTACCTTGTTATTTAACTGAGCTTTCCTCTTTTGAATTGGCGAAGAGCTTTGAATAGATATAATGCACCGCCATATGAAGTGGGTGCTCAAGAGTCATGTCTATCAACTGTTGATGATATTATGCACCAATTTTTAGGACCAAGGGGTTGCAGCCTTGACCCCTGATGGCATCTTTACTGCCACATCATCTCATAGATCAACACCATCAGTGGCCATGTCTTAGTATCCACCACCCTCAAAACTTTATATGGGCTCTGGAGTGTCAACCACATCACGAATGCACTCCTAGAACGTGTTGCTCAGGACATCAGACTTAAGCCTTTGCCCCAACGCATTAGTGATCTTATCACATTCTGACCTCCGGACAACATGACTTTAAGTCTTGCCATATGCTTGTTGATGCTCTCTAATTTGATGGAGTTTGTGGCCAATCATATTGATTTAGGCGACACTTTGCACCCTTACACCTCATCCTCATCCTCATCTTGGATAATAACAAATCTGAATGTAGTTAAATTCATAACTGGCCTCTCATCACCCCTCACAGCCAACTTCCATCCTTTTGGCTGGAGCATCAAATCCATGCAATGGGCAACACACAGGATCCAATATAGGTTGTAGTTTTTCATCAACTTCGTCTTGGAGAATGCACTCCCTTTGACCATAACAATCTATACTACATAAATAACCAAAAAATAAAAAAATAAAAAAATCTATAGCATGTTCACCACTTCTATCTCCTACATGGTGATCTTCTTCGGTTAATAGATGTACCTTGCCTCATTGTTGTTTGATGCATTGGTGGACTCAACAAAGGTGGTCCTCCCTTTGCAGTATACCATGGAACTGATGATGGATAATCTAATGGGCCCCATCCATCCACCACATATCAACCTTATCCCAGGAGACTTCCACGACGACTTGATCAAGTTGATATAATCCCACATTTCCTGCACATGATCATCCAAGTGATGCCCTGTAATCCTTTGTGGCATAGGAGGCTTCCCAGTTGTGCTCGTACGCTGCATTTCATCGAGCTCATAGCTTCATCGGCAGGTATGTGGTTGTAGATGAAAACTTAGAGATGAACCCATCCTCTCCCCAACGTCCTCCTTAAAGATCCTTTAGGTGTCTCTTCTGCACCCCTCATTCCTAGACAAGTACTCGGTGTATGTTGCATTCTCCCCTGATCTCCTAGTCCCACCACTCTCACCCTCTCTACTTCACTTGCTACTAATGCTTCTATGACCTCCATACCACTGGGACTCTATATTGTTGTCACCAGCCTCATGTCTAGACCCCTTGAAGGTAGGTATAGACACTTCAAATTGGTGCATTTGCTCCCATCCCACTCTATCTGCACGGAGTTGTGGACTGCCTGTTTATACAATAGTCTATCCTACCCTGTCACACAGTCCTTGGGATATGCCACATCATCACTCTACCTCCACATCCTTCTCATCACCCTCCCCAGTCCTCGTAAGGATGTGATGACTCACCCTAATCTCCTTCTTGCATGCGACTTGCTGCTCTCTACTCTGCATCCCAGTACATAGGAGCTCCTTCATATGTGCTCTCACCTCCCTCAGAATACAAGAGCTACCTTTCACGTTTCGTTACCCCTTTGCCGCTGCTTCTTGACACATGGTGTTGGTAGTTACACTTAACACCCATGTTTGTTCCCAGGAAGCAGCTTCCCATGTTGGTAGCTGATGTAAGGCTTCTTTCCTTGAAACATTTAGACAACTTGTTCAACCACAAAAGCAATAAAAATGTTAGAAACAAGTAATATTGTTTCTTGATATTTTGTATAGTTAAATGATTTTAATTAAATATTATTGAATTTTAAATATTTTTTTTAAAGAAAGAAATATGTAATGGTGCTTCCATTACATATAGTAATTAATAAGTTTTTTTTAAACTTAAAATTAATTAATTAATAAATATGATTTTGCACTAAATTCTCAACAAAAAAAAAAAAAGATTTTGCACTAATTTATACACTTGATATCTGTATCTCATTGTATTTTCTAAACAATATAATTTTTAATTATTTTTAGTAAATATATTATTTTGAAAAGGTACAAAAGATTGTAGCCAATCTGTAGATCGGCCTACACTCATCAGTATATGTGTAGATCGGCTAATATTGGTATTCGACATCTTCTTCTTCTTCTTTCTTTTTTTTTTCTTTTTCTTTTTTTATTATTATTTTAAGAAATGTAGTTTTTAATCATTTTACATCATCATCATCATCATCATCATCATCATCATCTACGCCTTGTTCCAATTATTTTTAATTATTTTACATGTTTTTCAATAATTTTTTCCCGAAAGGGAAAAAAATAAAATGAGGCCAAATGTATCCCACAAGTATCAACATATAATTTTCCGACACTATTTGCATTGGAAAAGGGTGAAAATGGAAGAATTTTGGATTTTTGCAATTTCTTCAGTTTTCGAACAAATTTGAAAACGCTTGCCTCAAATCTATTCCAATGCATAGAAATCATGCAAGGATATGGATTGTAACTATTTTCTACTTAATGGTGTAGAAAATAAACAAGTTTAAACGCATTTAAGGTAACTATTCCCACTGAATGGGTTCTGGCCTGTTTCCACTCTTAGATTGTAATTTCTCCACCAAATCATGCTTTGATGTGAAACAACTCAAGTGGAGTCCCCACCTGCCTAAAAAAAAAGTAGTAGAAGAAGTTAAATGCAGTTTCCATTTTCTGATCTTTTCAGGTATCATCCCACTTCACTGTGTCTCGTTTGAAACTTGCGATATCTCTAGTATTGATCGGCACAACGTTTTTGTTGTACTAGACTCTCACTGATATATCGGTGATTATTGATAATATTTTTTGTTCTGCTATGGGGGCTTTTTGTGAATACCTTCAAGTTTTGTGTCATCCACCATGGACAGCATTGTTGGCCTGATACCATTGATTCATAGAGCACCATATTAATCTATAACAGTACTTGGATAATGAGATTCACTTACAAAACATTCTTGGCATTTCTGAATTTAACATGGCCAAGCAGATGTCACACATACATACAATGAATATGAGTTTTACCCTTTAAATACACCATCCAGTTCTTGTTTGTGTTGATTTCCTTCTCTCAGCAGGGACAAGTTTTTTCCTCCAAAACAACGATATTTGAACCGGGAGGGAGGGGTTCACACCGTAAACAGAACATTCAGTTTCTTTCTAACCTTTCCATATGTCTCTTGTGAATTCAGGAAAGGTGACTACTGCCGTTATCTCGCGGAGTTTAAGACTGACAAGGAAAAGAAGGAAGCTGCGGATCAGTCATTAAAGGGTTATGAGGCAAGTCTTTTAAAAGCAATAAAAAAAAAAAAAAAAACCCGTCTTTTATTTGTGTCCATCTTGTAACTCTCTTGTTGGCATCTATGGCAGGCTGCTTCCAACACTGCAAACACAGATCTTCCTCCAACCCATCCAATCCGCCTTGGTCTGGCGCTCAATTACTCAGTTTTCTATTATGAAATAATGAACTCCCCCGAGAGGTAACTTTGATTTGCTTGTTGTCTGTCTGTGGTTTTGGTTGCTACACCTAGTGATGATTGGGGATGAAAAATTCAGGGCTTGTCATTTGGCAAAACAAGCATTTGATGAGGCGATTGCAGAGCTTGATACTCTGAATGAAGAGTCCTACAAAGATAGCACTTTGATCATGCAGTTGCTGAGAGACAACCTCACTCTTTGGACCTCCGATTTACCAGAAGATGGAGGTAAGTAGTTTGTCCAGAAATAAAGAAGGAAAAGAAACAATGATCCTTTTTTTTACCATTTCTTTTCCAGAAATAAAGGAGGAAAAGAAACAATGATCCTTTTTTTTTCCATTTCTTTTATTCTTTTATGGTGTCTATCACAAATTCTGGTAAATTTACCAAAAGAAGGTAGTTTTATTTATAAATTCTATAAATTGTTCAAACCATAGCAGCAAAAAATGAAAATAAAATAAAAGGTAAAAGAAAGTGTGTTCTTGTAAGAAACATGTGTTTGTTTGATTATCACTTATTTTTTCATCAATATTTCTCAAAATACGGCATTTTGAAACCTGTTTCATATCCATTTTTAACTGAGATTTCTGTGTTAGATGACATTGATGCTTTCAGAAGAAATTAAACTCTTCTCCTTTTCTCATTCTCCACCATTTCCATCTTTCCGTCCATTCTTCATCTGGTTCTTTCCTATTGCCTATCTGAGATGTCAGTTTTAGAAGGACAAATTTTGGTTTCTTTTTTTCCTTTTATTTTTTTTATTATTTAATTTGATTTTTTATACTCAGGACTGTTGAGCAAGAATTTTATTTTCATAACCTGCTTGGAAGTGAACGCTCGGCAGTTGTTAAAATTGAAAACAATTGTTTTTTTATTAGAACTTTTTCTTCGATTTGATGGATTACAACCAAAATTTTCTTCCCTTCGATTTCATATGCTAGCATGGCAACTTTAAAACCTGTTTTACTTACTGTTTTAACACGGGTTGTTTCTTCTAAAAGCCACGTAACTTAGAAAGAAAGGCAGCTTTTTTCTCCTGTTTTACCTCTTGTCTTAACAGTAATTGTTTTTTTTTCTTTTCTAAAAGCCACTGATCTTTATAAAGGAAGGCAGCCTTGTTCCTCTTTAAAGCGTATCCTTTTTTGTCGCACGCACCCACCAACCTCTCTCTAAATCCCACTAAGTACCCTTATGTGATGGTTTGGTCTGTCCGAAATGACATGTACATGGGAAAAAAGTGATCAACGCTTCACAGTAGGTATAAGAAAAAACTCATCCTTTCATTCGAATGATCACAAGAAATCTTTCTTTCTTATCAGGTTAAAATGTGATTTTGATCTCTTCTGCCTTTTCCTTCCCAACTCATATGGGGGGAAAGAAGAAGAAATGATCATCTTCTTCCGGTTGCGTGTAAGCTTCACATGCAATGCAGCTCAAATGCCAGTGTCTCACGTGGATAAGACGTTTAAGCAGTTTCATAAAGTGGGTCCACAATGAAAATCATGTGGCAAAACTAGGTAGTCCTCTCATCAAGGCTGCAATCTTCTAGAAACATATTGCATAGCTTAAACCTGACCTGCTGACAGTCTGAGCATACACTCATGACCCACTGATGGGTTTTGGCTCCAGGTAATCTTCATGGCGGGACTCACCTTATGCACAGATTTACTGTCATACGCACATGATGCTTGGCATATGAACCAGGCTGTATGTGATGCAACTGGTTGTGGATTATATATTTTGCCAATGATTCCCAGGTATAAATGTCTAGTATGTGGTCCTGTTCAGTAGATTGCAGAGAACTTCCTCTGTGGGCTTGCATTTGCTGATGCAGTTTGATGTATGCAAATAACTGTGGGTCCTCTGGTGTCAGAGTGCATCAGCCAATGAAAGATGTGGGAATGCTTCCTCTTTGCATTCAGAGCAAATTGTTTATGTATGGTCATTGTTTTGGTGCCTATACTATTCTTAGCTACTATGATAGGATTGATTGGAATCATCTGAAACTTCTCTAATTTAGAAGGAATAGAATGCCCACAACAAATGCAGAAAATTTTGCATGTTTAGAAGATGAGCCACGGGCATATTGGCACATTTTATTCTTTCAGTCTATTGATGATGTTATCACCAACCCGCAACCCAACCCAACATGAATTCCAACCCCCGAGGTGTCTAACCCGAACCCAGCCTGAAGTACTTTATACTCGATCCAACATGACCAAATTACATGTGATTATTCCCAACCTGACCTAACCTGACCTGAATTTTCTCAACCCAAACCAAGATTCAAACGGGTTGGTGTTTTCCAACCTAACCCAACCTGAGGACTTTGAGACAACCCGACCCAAACTTGTGTTGGATACCTGAATCCAAGGTGCAGCCCTATGACCAATTTGTTAAATAAAATGCACGCTTCTGAAAATTCCCACCACATTAAAAAAAAAAAAAACCAGGAAAAGGAAGAAGAAAAGAGGATTGAAGGCATTTCTGCACTCAATTGTCACGGTTTGTAACCAATGCTTTGTTTGATGAATCTGAATGCAATCTCAAATGCAACTGTTTTTGCAGGTGAAGATGGGTTCAAGGGTGAGGACGCCAAAGCTGCTGAACCAGAGGTAATTAGCACTCCCTACTCAATTTTTTTTTGTGTGTGTTCAACACTTTATCTGGCTTTCTCAGCATTGTGACTGAAGAGCACCCAAACTATACTTGCAGCACTGATGGCAGCATGTGAGATCCCCTCATGTGGTAGATGCTCCAAATCTGCGATGGTTTTCTTCTTGGGTTGGATGGAATGAATCGAGATTCTCTGCTAGCCATCCATTATGCAAATCACTAGTTTTTGGCCCTTTACTTCTCTGGTTCCTTCATTCTCCCCCTGCATTTCTTCTGCTAAGATGATGATGAAGATGATTGTATCCTTGCATGGCTTTGGATTAGTCTTAGGGTGGAGAGGGTGCAGGTTATTTCTTTTCATTGTTTATTTCCTTTTTTTACTGTTTTTATCCGTAGCCAAAAATTCTCTTCTCCATGTCATGAATCTCTTTTATTGAATTTGGCCTTTTACCTGAGCTGTAACCTTCAATTGTATGTGTGTTTACTTGTCCGGCCTTATACTCTCTGATCCAGACTAATTTGTGATGTTGCTTTGTCAATTTTCAGTCTGTCAGTTTGATGATTTGCATTGCTGAAATTGAATTTGTTGATTGCTTTTGAGACCTGTTGAATTCAGGGATATACTGTTTATTTAGTTAGAGATCATGTATTTTATTTAGTCATTGGGCTGCCCATTTACTTTTACACCAAGTTGAGAGGTGCAGCCAGGACTTGTGAAGGAATGGATGTCCTCCATTCTGCTCTGCATCCAGGTGGGTGTGGAATACTAGAACTTCATTCCACCGCTGGCTTCTGTTATATCCACTGGAAATTGTGACTTGTGAGTCAGGTCATGATAGACAACCAATACTGCTAGCTTTTGTGATTGCAAACACTGATACGCTTGAACTGTGTTGGGCTAGTTGGCTTGGCCCAGTCCCAAATTTAGAGCTGGGTAGTAATGTGGGCTATGCTAGGTGTGTTTTTATCAAGCATGGGTGGAGCCAGGGATTACCTGGCCCGCCTCATTGACCGTCACTTATATGAAGTTATAAGTGCTGTTTTAGCCTGGAAAAAATAATGTTAAGATGCTGATGTGCCAATGGGATGGGCAGATGCAGTAGATGTCTTTTACTCAATTCATAACATAGTTCTAAAGCTTGTTGACTTGGCTCGGCACTCAGCTCGTTGGGATACTTGGTACTGGTCTGACCATAGTTCTGGCGGTGATGATTAAAACATAATAATAATAATAATGATGATGATGATGATAATAAAGTCTGACCATAGTTCCAAAGCTTGGTTGCTCGACTCAACTCGGTCTGGTTGACTTGGGCAGATTTCGAGTCGAGTCTGTTGGAAACTGGCTGAAGAGCTTGACTTGGTTGAGTCTTGACAAGACTTGACAAGTTGGCTTGTAAATTCAGTCAACCCAGCTCAGCTTGGCATGACTCAATCGATTCACTTGCCTGGGGCAAAAACGTGTGTGAGAATACAAACTCATAGCCAGTGAGAAAGAATGCAAGCCATCTATCAATCCAACAAGCACTTGTGTTTAAAAATGGATATTTAATTTATTTGATATATGCAATGTGATTAATATTAACCGCCCCAAAATAATTTATAATTTATTTATTAATATATGTAGTCGAGTATGACTCATTTGAGTGTTTGAGTTGTCTCGACCTGACTCAGGTTTTTGGGTTTTTGAACTGTGTCCGAATTGGTTCCAACTTCCAACTTGTTTGACACGCCTTATCTGCCAAGGTAAGCAACTTCTTTACAGGCAGGCTACAGCACATTTTGTTGTCTAATGTTGTAATCTATATTTCATAGACAAATATATAAGTTTTAAATATTTACTTTAAATTCTTTTGTTTTAATTTTATAGTTATTATTATTAGATATTAAGTCAGGTCAAGTCTTCAAGTCAATCCAACCTGACTTCACATATGAGTCAAGTCTGAGTTTTCAGATTTTTGAAATATGATTCAAGGCACTGGTTGTTGCACAGTAAAACTTTCGATGGAGAATGGCAGTTAGGGGTGGCAATGGCCTGGGCTGCCTGGCCCAGCCTGGTGATCAGACCCTAAAGGGCTAGGACCTGTGCCATAAACTTGGCCCTGGTGCCAGGTTAGGCCAGGGCTCAGCCCATGGACCATAGTGTATACTCTATAGTACGTCAGTATTAATAATGTAGACTATTGAGCCAGTATTCTAGAGCATACATATAGTAATATGAAGAACTTCGATTCTCTAGTAGAGTATGGTAGAGGAAACACATGCACTGAAAAAATGTCAAAACTGTGAACCCTAGTTAAATTGATGAACTCTATATTGATCCACTCATCTCAAAAACCTTGATACTTTGAAAAAAGGCATGATGATTCACACACTCCCAAATATAAAACAATTGTACAAGTAGCATATATGTAACTTAACTCTAATTTGAAGGGCTGACCTGGTCCAACCCTGATCCAGTGCGGCCTGTCTTTGGCCCGCTTATTTTTGTCTGTTAGGGCTTGGATTGGACCAAGGCCGGGGCTTAGGACTGCAGGGTTGGGTTAGGGCCAACTGCAGACCGGTCCATTGTCACCCCTATTGACAGTATGATTTATCCTCCATGGAACTGCAACGGTGGGTTCGGATCCCAGGGATTGACCAATGTCATGATTGCTGGTCCACCTCTACTCCATAGCTGTTGTACAGACCGTCTTTCCCCACCAACATGTCACTTTTGTTGGACATCACTTCCATGAAAATGGTAGATCCTACTATAGATTTCCATTCTCTAAAATCAGGCTAATACACTCACTAGGTGGTCCCACCTGTATGTTGAGTTAGACTGTTGATTATCCATTGATTCCATTGGTGTGGCGTACCATGGAAGTAGAACGCCAGCGTGCCTGATTTTCGACCGAGGTAATCCTCATGGTGGTGGTGATGTCCTACACAAGTGGCATTTTTTGGCAGAAAGATGGTGAAGACTAGGTGTTTTGCACCATCTTGGATTGAATGTTGGCCAGCAGCTAGAACGGTGCATCGTTCCTGGGATTTAGAAAGGGAGATTTTCAGTAAATTTCTAGTATTCACCATGGCTCTAAAATTCGGCCGACCGACTTCTAACCTGGCCAAGTCAACTTGACTCAATGAGATTTCAAGCTGGTCTAGACCATAGTCCAAAGACCAGAAAACTGGACTCGATGTCCAGCCGGATTGGGTTGACTCAAAGATTTGAATCAACTCGATATTTAATTATGAAATAAGGATATTTAAGAAATACTACCTACTTAAATAGTTATGAATATAAAAAGTTGGCATATACTATCAAGGATGAAGTGCATGGTATGTTGGTAGAGTTATTTGACTCTCTAAGAAAAGCTAGGGTTGAAAACTGATGGTCAGCACTTTCTTTTACAATGAATAAAAAAAAAAAAAAAAAACACCGCGGGTGATTTGGCTTGAAATGTCATTAGCGAGAATTTAACTGTTATATATATATATATATATATATATATATATATATATATATATATATATATATATATATATATATATATATATATATATATATATATAGCGAGAATTTAACTGTTATATATATATATATATATATATATATATATAAAAGATTTTAAGTATTTATTACATTTCAGATAACATTCATGTATATATTAAAATACTAAGTCAAGTCAACTGAAGACTGGTTTGAGTTAACCTCACGCAACTGGACATCTTGCGTAATTGAGTTTTTGGGTCTTCGAACTACTTCAGTATTCAGGGTCGAGGAAGAGCACCATATTAGCACTTCGAGTCAACCTCACGTTCATGTATATATTAAAATACCGAGTCAAGTAAACTGAAGACTGGTTCGACTCAACCTCACGCAACTGGACATCGTGCCTAATTGAGTTTTGGGGTCTTCGAACTACTTCAGTATTCAGGGTCGAGTAAGAGCACCATATTAGCACTGAAGGGTCGAGTCAACCTCACACAACGTTCATTTGTATATATTAAAATACTGAGTCAAGTCAACTGAAGACTGGTTCGAGTTAATCTCACGCAACTGGACATCGTGCCTAGTTAAGTTTTTGGGTCTTCGAACTACAGTATTCAGGGTCGAGGAAGAGCACCATATTAGCACTGAAGGTACTGAAAAATATCGGATGTGGCAGTAACTTTAAACGATTGAAATTGTAGGTCCCAATTTTAGATGTATCCTTAGCTGAAAAATACACTGATTTGAATTCCTGACTAGCTGAATAGTTGAACAATTAGTGGACAGTCCAATTGGAAAATAGTCAATGTTTATAAAAATACATCTTAAACACCGGTGTGTTGGAAAATATTTTCAAAAATTAAAATAAGATTTTGGACCATGAAAATAAATAAATATTTTTGATCAATCAATGCTGAAGCACATATAAGATATGCGGTCCTTAAAGCATAATTCACCCCCTCTCTTCTCAGATCAAAGGACGCTGGTAGGTAATTTGTGAATTGCTTCCAGAATACGACAAGCTTGTTTGGTCTTGTGTGCAACAATTATAAAGAGACGGCTGTTGGAACTCGGCTAATGCAGTTAGTCTTTAATAAACTTAGTGATTGACCTGACTCAAAACTCAATGACTTTGAGTCTGTTACTAACTTGTTAAAAAGGAGAGAGATCAGTTCTAGTAGCTGTGATTTTTATCTACCTTCGCACTGTTTCACATAAGTGCAAAGTGCTCCAACTAGCGCTACTACAGTCATACTTCTCACACCCTTGCCAGTGTAAGCACACGCATGTGTGTTGCACGCAACCGGAGTTTTCTCTCTCTATTTCTTCCAAGTAAACACTCAAAACATAGTTTATAAACAAGAAAAACTCCTCATCTCTAAGCGATGTGGTACAAAGCTTTTTCTTAATTTTCTAAAATGTTTTGGAGGGAAAATGAAAATTTGAAGTTATTTTCAAATTTTATTTATTTATTTTTTATATATTTTGATTTTTAACCAAAAACTTCAACCCAGTTTACCAACTGGGTTTATAAGCCTTTGAGTACAATTCATGTCATTGTCACTTGACAAACTCAATGAGCAATTCGGAAGAAGAGTCGTATGCCAAATTGTTGGCACTCGGTGGAACTGTACTCCGACAACTTCCAACTTTTAACATCCGTTTTTGGTTTGGTTAGCTAGGGGGGCTACCAAGTCTTTGGGGCGCCAAAGGCCGATGTTAAGCCTTAGATATCTTGATAAGGATGCAATGGAGATCCTTGCTCTCAAGCAGGCGTTGAACATGGATTATTTTGTGGCGTCCTTAATTGTAAAGGCTCTCATCAATATGGGAATTGCTTAGAGGACGTTGTGGTCCTTTGTCCCATTCATGATATCGCGATTGACCTTTATTCCTTTTGGATGATGTTGTGTTGGAGCAGGTAGGCATCTTCGACACCATCCACGTGATTGTTGGCCGGTTTCGTCAAAATATTGTGTGGATTTTTGGGCACCATCATGAACACTTTCCATCTTTCTTGTGATGAGACAAGCATCTCCTTGTGGGATATGTCGAAGATAACAGGTTTGCCAATCTACAGAAACAACCGAGGATTTGACCTTCGTACAAGAGTTGATTGAAGCAACTGCACAAGAAGCACGTTCTTGTGCGGATGGCGTTGTGGAGTTCGTTGCATCGGGAGAGGATGAACTTCAATTGCAGGAAAGAGAAGAATCGAATAGCGCAGCCCACTCAAAATCCTCGAGTTTTCTTGAAGAAGGAATGTACGTCAGGTTGATTATCGAAGCACTTGCTTGTATAGCGGAGTAAGTGCTACAACGATAACCCAACATATGTGAACCTGATAGAGACCTAATAAGGCCCCTGTTGGGTCCATTCACAAAACCTTAGGATCTCGCCCTCCCAAACTACTAGAATTATGAGTTATGATAAAGCACGAAACTAAATCAAATCAACAATCACGCGATGCAAGAGATTTTTACATACAAAACCGTTAAAGAGGTAAAAACCACAGGACCTCGTCCAGTTCAACAATTCACTATGAAGTAGAACTATTACAACATGGATCACAAGCACACACCGCTTGGATCAAACCTTTTTCACCCACGCAGGGATGGATAACAATAAAAGGATTAGAAACTGAGAGATCTCACCCGAGCACGAGGACGTTGAAAAGCCGAGACGTCGTTGCACCGTAAATCACCTTCGCGAGCAAAGCCCCCTCTACCAACAAGCTTCCTCTCCCTCTGTCTCTTCCTCTCTTGCTCTTTTTCTCTCTCTCTCTCTCACCTTGGATGTGTAGAATACCTTGTAGGATCACCAAATCCCGGATTGGAGCTCTATATATGGTTGTTTGCATGTGTTAGAGTCCCATTAGGAAACTACAATAGCAGTCCACGCGCACCTCCGACCGTTCGGCCAAAACCGTCGGCCGGTCGGCCATACACAAAAACTATCCAGAGAGTCGCTGTGAGAAAAACATGTAACCCAACTTGTCTACCGATCGATCGGCCTTCACAAAATTCGTCCAGCGATTTTGTGATTTCTAGCCACTTTGTCCGGCCGGCTGGTCGGACCTCAATCTGACCCACTCTCTCCTCTATTTAAATGAGGAGGAAAACTCCAACAAATCTCCCCCTTTCCGACTCAGGAGGAGTTCACCTTCTTCAAGCTAGTCTGGCTTCTACAAGCCTCAAATTTGCCCTTGAGTAAAGCCTTAGTCATCATGTCTGACCTGTTATCGTCCGTGTGGATCTTCTCAAGCTGTAACACCTTCTGTTCCAAAGTACCCCTGATCCAGTGATACCGAATCTCTATGTGCTTCAATTTGGAATGCTGACTTAGATTCTTGCTCAAGTGTATCGTACTCTGGCTATCACAATAGACCATGTGCTTCTCCTGCTTTAGGCTAAGTTCCTGTAGGAACCTCTTCATCCAAAGCATCTCCTTGCATGCTTCTGTGACTGCAATGTACTCGGCCTCTGTCGTCGACAATGCTACGGGCTTCTCTAGTTTGCTCTGCTAAGAGACAGCTCCCCCAGCAAACGTGAACATGAATCCCAATGTGGACTTTCTGGAGTCTATGTCACCTGCCATATCTGTATCTATGTAACTCTCTAACATAGGTTTCCCGTCACCATAGCATAGGCTTAACTTGGATGAGCCTCTCAGATACTGTAGTATCCACTTCACCACTGCTTAATATTTTTTGTCAGGATTGGCAAGATACCGGCTGACAACATCAACCGCATATGCTATGTCTGGGCGCATACACACCATAACATACATCAAACTTCCTATTGCCGAGGCGTAAGGTATCTTTTGCATCTCTTCCACCTCTGCCTTCGTCTTGGGACACTGCTTGTCGCTCAATTTGAAGTGACCATCCACTGGAGTATTGACCGGCTTCACTGCATTCATATTGAACCGCTCTAGGACTTTCTCAATATACTTCTCCTGTGACAACCAAAGTCTTCTGCTGCTTCTGTCACGAGTTATCTCCATTCCTAGGATCTGGCTGGCTGGGCCCAAGTCTTTTATCGTAAACGACTTGCCCAAATCCTGTTTCAGCCTGTCAATCTTTTTTATGTCTTTTCCCATGATGAGTATGTCATCAACATATAAGAGCAGAACTAAGAATCACCATCTGAGAACCTGCGAGTGAACACACACTTCGAACCCCTCTGATTGGCGCATATAGATCTCTTCTTCTAGGTCACCATGGAGGAAAGCAGTTTTAACATCTAACTGCTCTATCTCCAGATCCATGCTAGCCGCTAACCCAAGCAACATCCGTATAGATGTCATCTTCACCATTGGTGAGAATATCTCATCGAAGTCTATTCCTTTCCTCTAACAAAAACCTTTCACCACTAGTATGTCCTTGAACCTTGTCTGTGAATTCTTCTGTTCAATCTTCTTTTTGAACACCTACTTGTTGTTTAGAGCTTTCTTGCCCTTAGGAAATTTCACCATGTCATAGGTGTGGTTCTTATGGAAGGATTCCATCTCCTCTTACATAGCTTTCAATCACTTCTCCTTATGCTCGTCGGCTAGGGCCTCGGAATAATTTTCTGGCTCTCCCCCATCAGTAAGCACAATGTACTCATGCGGCGAGTACTTCTTGGAAGGGTGCTTGTCCCTAGATGTCCTCCTCACCTGTGGCTCAACAAGTGGATTAAGTGGGGGCTGCTCCCCCTGTCCATCTCCTGTAGGAACTCCCTTGTCCTCTGCACCTTGCTGTACTCCCCCATCATCAGGCACCACTGGAGGAGTAATAGGATCCAAATCTTCCAGCTCACCTAAACTGGGCTGGGTCTTCTCTGGCTTTCCAATGTCTTCTATACACTGATATTCAATGAAAACCACATCTCTGCTCCTGATGAGCTTCTTCTAAGTCGGATCTCACAACTTGAAGCCAAATTTCTCATCATCATACCCCAAGAACACACACTGCTTGATCTTCGTATCGAGTTTGGACCTCTCATCCTTTGGTACGTGAACGGATGTCCTGCATCCAAATACCCCGAGATGACTGTACAAAGGATCACGTCTAGTCCACACCTTCTTAGGTACTTCTCCATTCAAAGGGGCTGATGGAGACATGTTTATCAAATATACTGCTGTGTGCATTGCTTCTCCCCAGAACATCTTGGGCAACTTCGCATGGGATAACATGCATCTGATTCTCTCTACAATGGTGCGATTCATACTCTCAGATACACCATTGTGCTGGGGGGTCTTGGGTACCGTTTGTTCATGCCGTATACCTAGGGACTTATAATACTCATGGAAGTCACCAATGTATTCACCACCATTGTCAGTGCGAATGCACTTCAATGATCTACTTGTCTCCTTTTCGACTATGGCATGAAATATTTTAAACACACTAAAGACCTCGTCTTTGGATTTCAAAGCATAAACCCAAACCCTCTTAGATGCATCATTTATAAAAGTGACAAAGTACAATGCCCCACTCAAGGTTTTTGTCCTCATAGGACCACAAACATCAGAATAAACCAAATCTAATGGATGTACTTTCTTAACATGAGAAGCAGTTTTTACAAATGAAACCCTATTCTGTTTCCCTGATAAACAATCAATACAGGTTTTAAGATGTGTACCTGTCAACCCTGGAAGGAGGTGCTTCTTCGCTAGTAGTTGAAGCTCTTTCTCGCTCATGTGGCTGAGCCGTCTGTGCCACATGTCTGTCACTGAATCTTCTACTGCGTTCAACTCACCCTTGCATATACTGACACATGTCTTGTATAGGGTGCAAAACATCTTCCTTCTTGATGCGATCATCAAACCATTGATGAGCTTCCAGTGCTCACCAACAAATCGACTCTCATAGCCGGCTACATCCAACCTTCCCATCGACATCATGTTGAAGCGAAGGTCTGGAATATACCTCACATCTTTTATAACCAATGTACAGCTTACATCGGTCCTCACACAAATATCACCAACTCCCACAATCTGGGATACTCCAGAGTTCCCCATCTTCATTGTACCATGGCTGCCTTGCTTGTAGCTTGTGAAGAAATCCCTTCGTGGAGTTGCATGAAACGACGCTCCTGAATCGACCACCCAATCAGTGTCCTGATTCGCAGCCGTGAGACAAACATCATGATCCGCTGAGAGAATGACTAAAACGTTGCCATCTGAGGCGACTGCAGTAGAATTTGATTCATTATCTTTTCCTTTCTAATCCTTTTTCTTGCGACATTTACTTTTGTAATGGCTCTTCTTGCCACAATTCCAACATTCAACATCTTTCCTGACATTAGACTTGCCTCTGGATTTATCTCGGGCTTTCCCGCCCTTTTTGTTCTTTCCTCTCCCCCGATCCCTGTCATAAGGGCCTCTTGCTGAGTAGACCATTGAGACTTCCTCCTTGTCTCCTCATTAAAGAGACAACTCGTTACCTGTTCCATGGACATCTTTCCGCCTAGCGCGAAGTTATTTAGAGACACCACCAATGTCTCCCAACTATCAGGCAATGAGCTAAGCAATAACAAAGCCTGTAGTTCATCGTCCAAGACCATCTTCATAGTGGAGAGCTGGTTCACAATATTGCTTACTTCCTTCATGTACTCAGCCATAGAACCATTATCCATGAACTTGAGATTTACAAGTCTTCTAATCAGGAATATCTTGTTGCCGGCTGTCTTCCTCTCATACAGCCCTTGTAATTTCTGTCACAGACTAGCGGCAGAGGTCTCCGTAGACACATGGTGGAAAACCAAATCATTCAACCATTGTCTAATGAACCCCACCGCCTTCCGGTCCAATTTCTTCCAATCATCATCTGACATATCCTTCGTCTTCGCTGATACGCCTAGAATTGGAGCATATAAGTCATTGCAATAAAGCAAGCCCTCCATCTTAGCCTTCCATGTGGTCCAGTTGGATCCATTGAGACTAATCATCCTTAATGAGCCACCTTCCATAATTCAGAACCAATCCCACTTCGTGTTCGATCAACTTAAACGCTCTGATACCACTTTTGTTGGGTGCGTTTCCACAAAACCTTAGAATCTCGCTCCCTAAACTACTAGAATTATGGGTTATGATAAAGCATGAAACTAAATCAAATCAACAATCACACGATGCAAGAGATTTTTATGTAGAAAACCCTCAAAGAGGTAAAAACCACGAGACCTCGTCTAGTTCAACAATTCACTATGAAGTAGAACTGTTACAACCTCGATCACAAGCACACACCGCTTGGATCAAACCTTCTTCACCCACGCAGGGATGGATAACAATAGAATGACTAGAAATTGAGAGATCTCACTCAAGAACGTGGACGTTGAAGAGTCAAGATGTCGTTGCACAATGAATCACCTTCGTGAGCAAAGCCTCCTCTACCAACAATCTTCCTCTCCCTCTTTCTCTTCCTTTTTTTCTCTTTTTCTCTCTCTCTCTCACCTTGAACATGTAGAATACCTTGTAGGATCACCAAATCCCGGATTAGAGTTCTATACATAGCTGTTTGCATGTATTAGAGTCTCATTAGGAAACTGCAATAGCAGTCCGCGCGCATCTCTGACCGGTCGGCCAAAACTGTCGGCCGATAGGCCATACACAAAAACTGTCCAGAGAGTCGCTGTGAGAAAAACATGTAACCCGACCTGTCTGCCGACCGGTCGGCCAGAACCACCGGCCGATCGGATGACCGGTTGGCCTTCACAAAATTCATCCAGCGATTTTGTGGTTTCCAGCCACTTTGTCCGGCTGGCCGGACCTCAATTTGACTCACTCTCTCCTCTGTTTAAATGAGGAGGAAAACTCCAACAGCCCTTTGTGTGCCTAGTGTCTTCTTGAAGATCGGCAAGGCCTTTAGGCAAGCAAGGGTGGACGAGGAGCTGTCGAAGGCCATTAAAATGATCATGTAGTGGACGATGGTGACAACATATCATTAGAATCTTCATCATCTCCCTCATTGTTGTTGCACAAGGAGACAAGCTCAGGAAGGCAAAGTTCTCTCATAGTCATGATCTGACGTGAGCTCTGGTCCAAAAAGTCATCAGGATTTAACTTGCTTTTTCTTTCTACTAGCCTTTCGATGGGCGGCATGCCAGCATCAACTGAATGTGGTGATGGCATGCTCGACCTTTATTGCGGCATCTTGCTCTATTTTAGCAGAGCGGGCAATAAGGTGTTGTAGGTTGTGAACACGCCCTCTATTTTCTCAAGGCTCGACATAACTATCGTCTAATCCTTCCTCATGCTTCAAGTGAAGAGCTTATGAAGGCATGACGGAGAAAATGTTCAAAGAAGCAGATGATTGCAAGGTCACTACATGATATGTTGATGCATATGAGACCGATCCAATAGAGACTAACTTCTTTTCCTTATCATCTTTCTCGAATGTGATGTCACCGTCTTCCATCTATTGAATGAGGTTTTGTTATAACCTAGTAATCTTCTATCTCATGGCTGATGACGTGATGGTACGACGAAATTTCAGATTTTTTGTTTTGTTAGCCTCTTGGGGCCAGCAAGACTCAAGCAATGTAATGGTTTCTTTTTATACCAATTTCTCGAACATAGGGATAAGATCCTCCACGAGAAAGTATATATATTTCCTTCATGGCGGCTCGCATTTCTAGTGCTTATCGTCGCCCTTGTTATCTTTGCTCTCTTCCTTAGTGCTGGCCTTGATGGGCTTTTACCCTGTTGATAACACTGGGAGAGTTAGGCATGTTTTGGTCCTACCTGGGCCATTCTTTCCTAAATGAAGGTTCATTGCGAGCTAATAACTACTCCACTTCATAAGCCTTAGTGACTAACGGCTTGAGTGTATAGATGGGAGCCGCATGGAGGGCATAAGTAGTCAATTTGTTATTCATATTGAACAAACAAGTCTTGAACTGTTTAGATTCAATAGGCAAGTACTGATAAGATAGGCTAAGTCTTCTTAATATGTTGATGAATTGCTATGCCCATTTGTTATTTCATTATCTAGTGGCAGCTAGGTCTCCCACCACGAGGTGAAGAAGTTTACAAAAAAGAGCTCTTGTAATTGGTTTCATGTGCATATGGATTTTTAGGGCTAGATTGGTGTAACACTTGAGTGCCTCTCTTGGAAGAGATGTACAGTATTGTGGTGCATTGGACTAGTTGCCCATTGACGTCAAGAAGTGGTCTAGGTGCTCCTACAATGATCCAATCCCATCAAACTTTTGGAAGTCCGGACACTTGAAGCCATGAGAAAGACAAAGTTATTGGGTTTATCCAGGTACAATGTTTTGATGACAAACTTTGTATGTGCCTCTCTTTCCGGTCCTCAATGGATTATTTCCACCATCGTCTACTAAAAGTCAGTATGGGTTACGTTTGACAACGACTGTTGGGTAGATACATAGGCTCTAATGTTCAGTAGAGGTGTCAATGGGTCGGGCCTAGGGTAGGTGTTGGCCCGGAATTTGCATTAATGTCCTGGCCTTAAATAAAATTCTGGTTTTTTAGGCCCAATCCCGACCCATTGACACCCCTAGTGGTCAGAACATGTTGTTGCAGTGCATAGGCCCCATTAACTTAAACCTGCTATTACGATAATGGGTTTGTGAGTGGAACTTATTCATAGACAATCTGCACCTTCAAAGGCGGCGGAGGTACCTCAGGTGTTGATGTTGGCAACATCAATCCAAAACCATCCATTCTCTTATTTAATCATGACCATCCATTTGCTAGCATAAGTCCCTGATGGTTGAGCTTCCAAGAAGCAATTAAAGGGAAGCTTCCATCAGCAGCTGGAGATGGCGTTTCCAGGGTCGGTTCATCTCTCCAACACACAGAAGAAAAACATTAATTGCTTATTTTGTTTTGTTTTTGTTTTGTTTTGTTTTTTTTTTTTTTTTTGCATAATAAGTTAAATACATACCCCTGTAGTGTATTTTGCAAGGGCATTTTTGTCTTTTAATCTTGGTGTAAATGTGTATAAATTGGATGCTCTTGCTATCCCTTTCTCATCAAGTCAGTGAGCTTGTAAGCAACAAAAAAAATCTAGTTTGTTCTCACCAAGTCAGTGATCTTGTAAGAAATCAGTGAAGCAACAAAGTTTATCATTCTCACTTCCTCCTTCACGTGTTCATTGAGTTTTAAGTTTAAGGCTTAGAAAAGCCAACGTGTCTAAGGCCAATATTGCCAATAAACTGGTATCAGAGACTTTGGTTAAATGGCCACCGCGATCCAGCAGTAGATTCCTAAGTTTTCAAAAGACAACTATGAAAATTGGTGTATCCAGATGAAGGCGTTGTTCGGGTCACAAGACCTATGGGAGATCGTCACCGACGGGTACGTAGAGCCCACTAAGAAGCAAGAAGCCGCCTACATTGTTGAGCAAAAAGGCGACCTCAAAGAATAAAGAAAGAAGGACAAGAGGGCCTTGTTTCTTCTTGTCCTTCTTTCTTGTCTATCAAGGGTTGGACAAATCCACCTTTGAAAGGATCGCCGAAGCGACGTCAAGCAAGCAAGCAGGGAGACTCTTAGCATCATTTTCGAAGGAGTTGATCGTGTAAAGAGTGTTCGTCTCCAAACCCTTAGGGCCGATTTCGAGACTGCACACATGAAGAAAGGTGAGACCATTTCTGATTATTTTTCAAGATTGCTTGTTATTGTTAACAACTTGAAAAGAAATGGTGAAAAGATCGAAGATATATGCGTGATTGAAAAAGTGCTTTGATCCCTCACAACCAAATTTGAGCATGTGATTGTGGCCATAGAAGAATCAAAGGACTTGAAAAAACTGTCCATTGAAGAACTGATGTGATCGTTGCAAGTGCATGAGCAACGAATGCAAAAGAATGATGGTTCAATGCTTGAACATGCCTTAGAGACTAAGTTGTACATGACCAAAAGAATGGCCATACACAAAGAGGGGGCTGTGGCACTAGCAATCGTGCAAGAGGCAAAAGGCGTGGATATCATCCAAGCCATCAACAATATCAACAAAAGTTTACAAGTTTCCATGGAAGAAGAAATGCTAGAGGCCGGTTCACGCGTGGTCGTGGAAACACAAAGAACGTTCAATGCCACAATTGCAAGAAATTCAGCCACTATGCCTCTAAGTGTTGGAGCAAAGTGGATCAAGATGAACAATCCAACTATGTTGAAGCATCACACCATAAACAAGAAAACTCTACACTCCTCCTCGCATAAGAAAAGGCATGTGAATGGCCGGATGTGTGGTATCTCGACACTGGTGCAAGCAACCACATGAGTGGTAACAAAGAACTGTTCGTAGAACTCACAGAATGAGTTCGTGGCAACGTGAGTTTTGACGACTCATCAAAGGTACCCATGATAGGTAAAGAAAAAGTTAAAATTTATCAGAAGAATGGTGTGTCGAATTTTATCTCCAATGTGTATTACATACTAAAAATGAAAAATAACATCCTCAGTATTGGCTAACTCCTTGAGAATGGGTATGTTATGCACATGGAGAACTATTCTCTCTTATAAGAGATGCAAACGGGAGACTTGTGGCTCAAGTCCAAATGATGAAGAATCGCATGTTTCCACTCCAAATCAACACAAAAGCTGAGAAGTGTATTTATGGACTCGTGAAGAATGATTCATGGAGATGGCATCTTCGCTTTGGGCATCTCCATTTCAGTGGCCTTAAACTCTTATCCTCATTAAGCATGGTGCATGGCTTGCCGGCTATTGAAGCTCTAGAACATGTGTGTGAGGCGTGCACACTAGGCAAGCAACGAAGGAACTCCTTCCCAAGTGGAGTGTCTAGAAGAGCAAATGAACCACTTCAATTGGTTCACACTGATATTTGTGGACCACTTGAAACACCCTCTCTTAGAGGTAATAAATACTTTATTACCTTCATTGATGATTTCAGCAGAAGATTTTGGGTGTATTGCATCAAAGAAAAATCTTTCACTTTCACTATCTTTCAAAGTTTTCAAAGCTCATGTTGAAGTTGAAAGTGGTTACAAAATTAAAGTACTAGGATCTGACAGAGGTGGAGAGTACACCTCAAATGCATTTCGAGATTATTGCAGGGAACAAGGCATCAAACAGCAGCACACTGCAGCCTACACGCCACAGTAGAATGGCATTGCAGAACGAAAGAACCGCACCATTCTCGACATGACAAGAACCATGCTCAAAGAGAAAGGCTTGCCAAAGAGCTTCTGGGCAGAGGCAGTTGCATGTACTGCCTACTTGCTTAATCGGTGTCCAACAAAGAGTGTCAGAAACATGACACCACAGGAAGCATGGAGTGGCTACAAATCGAGCGTGGCGCACCTAAGGATCTTTGGGTGTGTCGCTTACGCTCAAGTTTCAGAAGCAAGAAGAAGGAAGCTTGATGATCGTGGCGAGAAATGCATGTTCATCGGCCATAGTGAAGAATCTAAAGCCTACAAGCTCTATAATCCACTAACCAATAAAGTAGTGGTGAGTAGAGATGTGGTCTTTAGCGAGGAAGAAGCTTGAAAATGGAACGATGAAGAATTGACCAAAGATATTCAAGTCGAAACAGAAGAACAGGAAGAAAGGCATGACCGTCAAGAGAACACGCCCGCAACACCTTCTTCGGCCGCATCATCAATACACAGAAGTCTAGGAGTACATCCCATCACTCTTGGAAGTACTCCATCAAGTCAAAATTTGGTCAGCTCGTCCTCACCCATGACACCTATAAAAATGAGAAGCTTAAGCGACATCTATGAGGAAACTGAAAGGTCAATCTTTTCTGCCTGTATGCAGATCATGAGCCTCTGACGTTTCAGGAGGCGATAAAAGAAGAATGTTGGAGAATCGCTATGAAAGAAGAAATTCATGCCATCGAGAAGAATGACACATGGGAGCTGACTGTGCTTCTTAATGGCCAGAAAATTATTAGCGTCAAATGGGTGTACAAGATCAAGCGAAATGCTGATGGTGAGATCGTTCGCTACAAGGCAAGGCTCGTAGCAAAGGGCTACAAACAGAAGTACGGGGTAGACTATGAAGAAGTCTTCGCTCCTGTTACTCACCTTGACACTGTGAGGATGATTATCTCCCTTGTAGCCCATCACAGTTGGATGATCTACCAACTGGATGTGAAATCTGCATTCCTAAATGGAATTCTAGAATAAGAGGTCTATGTTGACTAACCTGAAGGATTTGTTATGCAAGAGGAGGAACACAAGGTGTATCGGCTGAAAAAACCCTCTATGGGTTAAAGCAAGCTCCACGTGCTTGGAATGCACGCATCGACAACTATCTTTAAGAGAATGGCTTCGCCCAATGTCCATATGAGCATGTAGTATACATCAAGAAGAATGCTCATGGTGATATGCTCATATCATGCCTGTATGTTGATGATTTGCTGTTTACAGGGAACAACTAACCGATGTTTGATGAATTTAAGAAGTCCATGTTTAAGGAGTTTGTGGACCCTCGCCGTTCCGCGCTCCCACACGACGTTCTCCTTTTCCTTTCGGAAAAAGAAGAAGAAGAGGTGCGTGCGTGCGAATCGTCGTTTGTGCCACTAGCTTGCCTCGTTCTCGAGGGCTTTGTTTGGTTGTCGTGTTAAGCTGGATGTGTTTAAATGAGTTTATATAATACCAGAGTCGCCACTAGCCAGTTACTTCGAATCTACAGTCGGCTAGACCCCATAGAAACGTTAGAGAAGGGGATCCGAAGATTCCTTCCTTTAAAATGACTCCTTTTGATCTGTGGCCAGAGATTCCAGGTAAGGGATCACGGTTACAGGGTGGGAAGAGGTTAAGCACCCCACACACTGCCCGTACCGAAGTACGGTCTCTACTTCATAGAATCAAACTAATACTTGAAAGTCTGATTTAATCCTCGTGCATTCTCATAGATGACATGATGCATGAATGCAGGTCTGAACAGTAAGAGTTTCTGATGGGCAGGTTCCACTAACAGGCAAGCCCAGAGCATACGCTCGAACTGACAGGTGCTTTATGCGGAATGCATGCTGTGTGTTTGAATGATCAAGGTGCTTGTAGTGATATGTACATGAATGCAGGTCTGAACAGTAAGAGTTTCTGATCGGCAGGTTCCACTAACAGGCAAGCCCAGAGCATACGCTCGAACTGACAGGTGCTTTATGCGAGATGCATGTAGTGTGTTTGAATAATCAAAGTGCTTGCAGTGAAGCAGGGGGGTTGGAAGAAAAGTAAATGTTGCACTTATGCTAGATGCAAATGAGATGATGCTGGAAAAAGAGTAGCTGGATGGACGGAGGTGTCGCAAGGGTTGGCTTCGAGTGGTTGGATCAAGACTTGGATGGCTTGGGAGACTTGGGCCAGTGGACAGGCTGGGCTGGACCAGGGCTAGGATCTCCTCACTCGGGCTCTCCTTGGTGGAGGAATGGACTAAGGGGTAGAGGGACAGATCGCACTCGGGCTGAAGAGAGGGAAGTGGATGGATGTTCAAATGAGAAGGGGAGGGGGGTATTTATAGCAGCGGGCAGTGGCAGATTGCGTAAATAATTTTGGGCGGTCCCTACGAACGCTCCTCGGTTTCCAGCGAGTGGTACGGTCATTTCTCGGGGCTGCTGTTTTGACTCGGTGGGTTGACTCGGTGAGTTGACTCAGCGGGTCGACTCGGTGATTTGACTCGGCCAGTTGACTCGGTGTTTTGACTCGACGGGTTGACTCAGCGGGTTAACTCAGCGGGTTAACTCAGTGGGTTGACTCAGTGAGTTTGACTTTTTAGGATTTTTTGACTGGCTTTTCTTATGGGGGGTTTTTCAGGCTGATGTTTAGGGGTGGGTTGACTAGGTTCAGGCTTGAGTTGGGCTATGGATTGGGGCTTACAAGGGTGAGTTTGGCTGAGTTTGGACTTGGGATTTGGGGGTATGGTCCTCCATTCATCCAGCTATCTCTACCAACAGTGTAGCCGAAAGGTGGGGTGTCTATAGATGCCCCTCTTTGGCAGAGGTTGCGTGTAACCGAATGCCAAAGCGAGTGGACACCCCACTTCTGACCTGGTCATTCATTGATCATGGTCTGAAATCTTTGCTTGCCTTTGCATCTGTGCCAGTTGATCGTTTGGAAATCGATCACTCGCACATACCGCGGAAGTTTGGAGAAAACGTTGCGATTGTCCCTGCAGTTTGCTGCAACCTGGGTACCCAATCGCAACCCTTCCATTCCCGATCGATACTAACATCGGAAAGGTACAGTAGAGCCTCTGCGTCGCTAGTCTTACGAGGTTACTGACCCTGTGATTGATTGTATGTTCGATGTTTTCCCAGATCACTCCAGGAGTACTTGTTTCGCTTGACTGTCAAAGTGGTTAGATGCCCTGCGTCATGTAGTCTTACGGGATTCTACTACGCCGACTTGGACTCAGTCAAGGTACTTCAGGCATCCACGCCTAGGTATGTGCGAGTGGACTCTTTCCACCCGATCTGCTGGTTTCGATGCTTTGTTTGCAATTCATTCTTTCCTTGATTATGGTCTGGAATCTTTGTTATCCTTTGTATCTGAGTCAATTGATTGTCTGGAGATTGATAACTCGCACATACCGCGGGAGTTTGGAGAAAACGTTACGATTGTCCCTGCAGTTTGCTACAACCTGGGTACCCAATCGCAACCCTTCCATTCCCGATCGGTACTAACATCGGAAAGGTACAGCAGAGCCTCTGCGTCGCTAGTCTTACGAGGTTGCTGACCCTGAGACTGATTGTGTGATGTTTGATGTTTTCCCAGATCACTCCAGGAGTACTTGTTTCGCTTGACTGTCAAAGTGGTTAGATGCCCTTCGTCAGATAGTCTTACGGGATTCTACTACGCCGACTTGGAATCAGTCAAGGTACTTCAGGCATCCACGCCTAGGTATGTGCGGGTGGTCTTTTTCCACCCAATCTGCTGATTTTGATACTTGGGTTACCATTCATCGTTTCCACCTGTTCAAATGGTTTCTTTGACCGAGCCTTTTGGCTTTCATCTTTTTGTATCTGGGCATGTGGTACGACCGCACTGACACTGGAGTTCAGTTCGACCGTACTTTGAGTGCATTGGATCCGATGATCTCCGGGGAAACCGCGAGACATCGGATCTTATTTGATTTTTGCGTCTGCTCCTACCCAGAGATATGGAAGATCTCTTGGTGTTTTGGAGGCAGAACGCTCTACTGGAAAAATATTTTTGAATTTTTGAAAAGATACCCACTCTGGGGAGTAATACTCCGTGGGGTTTTTATTTGTAAATAGAAATATTTTTTGTCTTTTTGAAATGGAAATCTGGTTTGCATGCGCCTCCACTAGGGATGCCTGTGGGGTCTTTAGCTAACTGACTTTTATTTTGAAAGCAGGTACACATGATGATTGATGCGATGGATGCTGATGCATGGAGATGCATGATGAATGCATGGCTTGGCTCATTCTCTTTTAGTTTGATGATTCTGCTTTTGCTAGAGATGCAGAGAATTTTAAGCTTATTGCTTGCAGGGTTGTGAGCCCCTGGGGATTTTCTTTCTTTTATGCGGATGTTTGGTCAGCAGGTCAGTCAAGATCCTAAGCCGTGGTCGATCAGGTCCATCGTCCCAAGATGCTGTTTCTTTGCTAATGAGAATGTACGAGGATGTTATCCGACTTCAAGATGTTCTTCTGGGCATAAATGCGATTGAGACGGTGCTTGGTCGCCAGTTTTGGTCAAGATTCCAATTTGCGGGCGATTGGATCCGTCATCCCAAATTGTGAAGAGAGTGGAGTTCAAGACTCCTGAAGTGTAGTGCTGGGGGATAGTGACAATTTTTGTGATTTTTGCAAATATGTGGTCTGAATCTTTACTGAGTAGTCAGGATAGAGATCAGTTATTGAAGACAAAGGAAATATTTTTGTGATTTTTTTGAAAATATTTAATTTGAAAGCAAGGGAAATATTTTTTGTGATTTTTCTAAATATTTGATTTGAAAGCAAGGGAAATATTTTTTGTGATTTTTGAAAAGGTGATTTTGCAATGTTTTGATATTTTGTGATTTTTCTGAAATGCAAGAAAAAGTATGGAATTTTCATCCACTTCCAGCTTCTACTGCTGGTAAGGCACCCGATCCATTTTACGTCAGCGAGCAAGACGAATCTCACACAATTAAGTGCCGTAGTTTTACATCTTCGGATGAGTAGATTTTGAGGGTTTTCAGTCAACACACCCACAAAGTTGCCTGTTCCTCATGTGCAATGCATATAGACCACGTTTCTTCTGACGGACTCCTTCGACCACAAAATGAGCCACATCCTCACATTTCCCTTTGTCAATCCAGTTTGGGGCCTTACGTTGCTCACAATTTCGTGAGGGTGCGCTCCACCTCTCGACAGCCTTAATCCCCTTCATGAGTTTTAGGAACAGGGAACATCCGTCAGATTCAACAGCGACTTCCAAATCAAGGTTGTCTATCACAGTGCGTTCAACACGAACAGGATTGCGGGGCTCTGCCCGCCTCAGCCTTTACCTGTTTAAAAGATTTCGGATACCCGTACGATCAACTGTCAGCCATGTCCGGAACAGGTTAGGAAAGAAAGCCCCTGAGAAGTTAATCCCAGTGTAGTTTTAGGTCTTCGGACTACTGGGAATGAATTTGTGAAATTGATGATGAATTTTTTTTATTATTTATTTATTTTTATTTTTTTTGAAAAAGTTCCAAATTTCAACTCAAGTAATCGAAGTTGATGCTGGTTTTATGGAAAGCTTGAAATCTTTTTGGTATTTTTGAAAATGATCCGGGTTATCAAACCTTGATCCCAACAGTCGAGGCCAATGCCGGTTTTTGGTTGAAAGCGAGAAAGGTCCCCCGAGAAATTAATCCTAGTGTAGTTTAAGGTCTTCGGACAAAAAATATATACATGCTGAAAATACATTCTCTTTTGTGATTTTTCGAGAAATGTTCCAGGCTGTTAAATCTCAATTTGAGCGGTCAAGATTAACACTGGTTTTTATTGAAAATCTCTCGGGATTTTGTTCCCGACGTAGTTTAAGGTCTTCGGACCGCACTACTGTACAAAACAGGGCAAACACATTTTTCTGTTTTTGAAAAATATCCGGTGTCAGCGGATCTTGATTCGAACGATCCAGACTGCTACCGGTTTTTATTTAAAAAGTCCCTCGGGATCTTGATCCCGACGTAGTTTAAGGTCTTCGGACCATAAAACTGTACAAATTGAACATACATTCTTTTTTTGTGATTTTTTGAGAAATGTTCTAGGCTGTTAAATCTCAATTTGAGCGGTCAAGATTAACACTGGTTTTTATTGGAAATCTCTCGGGATTTTGTTCTCGACGTAGTTTAAGGTCTTCGGACCGCACTACTGTACAAAACAGCAGCAATCAAGGTGGGAGATTCTGGGGATTCTTCTTAGAATGGTTCAGATCATCAGGTCATGACTTTGAATGGTTGAGATCACTGTTTGACCAAGTCAATTTTTTCTTTCTTTTTCTTGAAAATTCTATGGAACTTTTCCACATCATCAAGCCAATTTCTCACCAATTTCTCACAAGATGAGATTTTGGTGAGATTCCTTACTTTTTCTCACCATGCTCTTCCATCACTTCATTCTTACAAGGAGGTACAAGATTCACTTGCAACCACCCTTCCCAAGGAGGAGTTCTTCCCAAGGAGAGGGGGTGAGAAGTCGTTTCAACTAGGTGGGAGGTAGGACGGCCCCCTGGGCGCCGCCCAAGCCGTCCCTGACCTCTGGTTTCTTCAGTGGGTTGGGTAAAGGGGTGCACTCCCCTTTTCTATATAACATGGGGCACCCTTGCCCCCTCCAACGTGCCATCTTTCTCTTTTCTCTCTCATACTCTCTCTTTCTTGAAGTTTTCTCTCTCCTTTTGGTGGTTCTTTGCTTCTCTCAAGTGGTGGGCCTTAGAGAAGTTTTGGGACAGCAAGGTGGTCCCTCTTTGGTGAGTAGTAAAGGTATGGACCACTCCCTTTCTCTTTCTTGTCCTTTTCCTTCTCCACTATCTCTTCTCATGGTTCCTTTCTTTTCTTCATGTAGCTATTTCAAAAGGAGTGAAGGTGGGCCCAAGCATTCTTGACCCTTTTTCTAGATCTCCGATCTATTTCAAAGGTGGTGCATGGAGAAGGACATTGTAAGCTTTCCATTTCATTTTTTCTTTTCTTCTTTTCACACTCCCTTCATGTGTATGTAAAGGGTAATTTTGCCATGTCCATCAAGCGTGCATGGCAAAATATACTATCTTTTTCATGGGAGTTGGGCCTCTTTTCATATGTATCAAATGGGCTCAAAGTGAAGTCATGGCCCTTGGTGTATTTGATGGGCCCAATGCTTCATTTTGGGCTCCCTCTTACTTTCACTTTCTTGTCATTTCCTTTGGAGCTTTCTTTTCTTTTCCATTTTCTCTTCAAGGTTTGGGCCCATGGGAATGGTAGGGCCCACCTCAAGTTTTGGGCTCATGGGGCTCACTTTGGGTGGCCCCATCTTTCTTCACATGTGTATGGACAAAAGTGACTAGCCCATTCTTCACTTGGATCTCAAGTGGGCTAGATTTCTTAGTTGGGCCTTTATGGACAAGTAGCCCAAATCTTCTACCATCTCTTGATTATGATGTACATCCCCATACAAAGTGTGGTGGGTTCCTTGGAGTTTTTCTATATGGATGGGCTTTTGGGCCTTCATTGAAGCTTGGATTTCTTTGGACCATGTGTGCACCACTACACTTTGTTCATGTAGGATTTTTTCCTTTCATGCTTTTTTCTTTTGATGGATGGAGGACTCGAGTTACTTGATCATCTACAAGTCCCATGAGTGGGTTGTTCCAACAATCTCACTAGGTTCAAATGGTTTTTTCTATGGGGTAGGAAAGTGGTTCTCAAGAGTTTCCTTAGATGTTATCAATCTCAAATGGATGATTCCTCCTCAAGTGAGCTATCCATGCAACCATAGCTCCTTGAACTTCTCTTTGGGGTGCTTGGTGGGTCATCCACCATCATTCTCAAAGATGAGTGTTTTTCCTTGAAATTTGTGGGAAAGAATGATACCCATAAGTTACCCAATTTTGACCCATGCTTTGGGGCATTTTGGATTTTGATCTTCAAGTGGGCTATGTATATCATTCCTAGCCATTTTCATGATGGTTGGGTGACTCATCAAGCCACGCCCTCTTGTGCTCAAATGGTCTCCCTTTTTGGTAAAGAAATTGGTGCACATAAATTGCCGAAACTTGTCCTTACATGGGCATTTCCTACTTTGATTCTTCATGTGGGCTATGTGCATCAAAATTTTTACCATTAGCTTCTTTGGCTCATATGTTTGTGGGTAGACCTCCATGTTGTGCTCTTATGGTCAAAGCTCTCATCAAGATAATGCACATAGGAGTGCCCATGGTTAACCCATGAATGGGTCCTCATGTTCTTCAAGTAGGCTATATGCTCCCTTCAATCCATTGAGGTGAGGCATTTGGGTTGCTCTTGGGGGCCCACTTCCTTCCTATTCCCCACTTGTCCATGTACATGTGTAAAAAGATGGAAACATCTTAAGTGAGAATCATGGCCTTGGTATGAAAAGTGAACCAATCCTTAGCCACATGTGGACTTTGAAGAGGGGCTTCTCAAGTGGAGTAGGATTCTTATCCCTTGTTGATCCCATGGCACTTGAGAGTGCATTTGTTGTCTAAAATGTGTCCTTTGATGATAGACTTTTCTTGCCTAAGGCATGACATGCAACCTTCTTTAAGGTGGGCCTTGCTTTCTTCAATGGGTCCAACACATAGCCTAGGTAACACATGGAGTCGGACTTTGGATCTTGCATTTGAATGTGAGTCCAATCCCATGGGTTTCCTGGATGATAATTTGGATTTTAACGGGTAAAGGATAGGGACTTACCTTGCCAAGCTTGTAGGATTCAATGGCGGACGGTACCAGAGGACGTCGAGTGATTGACGAGGATGATCCTGCCTTCATCATCCGCCGAGGGGACCATATGTGTCCCTTGGCTATGGAGCACCAACCTCTTCCTGCCATCAAGGGTCGAGGTACCAGGGATCACTGGGATAACTGGGTGAAGCATCCACAGCCTTTGCTTAAACGAGTATTGGTTGGTACTCCTTTTGCTGGCCTCCTCACCTTACGCTTCCATAACAACAGTGCCAACCGCATGATGCTCGCGAACCTTTGCGAGAGGTGGCGGGATGAGACCCACACTTTTCAATTCCCTTGTGGCGAATGGGGCATAACTCTCCTGGATATTTATATGCAAATTGGCTTTCCATTTCATGGGGTAGTTGTTCCCCAGGATGGCTCTCTGGCTCCCATCACTTCCATTGACTGGCTATGGCTTGTTGGTGATGTCCCACCCGAGGATTAATTCCAAGGCCATCAAGTAAAGATGCGATGGTTCTACAACACTTTTGCCTCCGTCACTCCCACTACCGAGCTAGAGGCCCTCCACAAAGCACGGGCCATGATTACTTATGCCTTCGGGTCTTTCCTTCTCTGCCACGCAAATGAGAGGGTCGATCCTAAATTTCTTCGCTTGGTTGAGGATCTTCACCACCCCTACAGTTGGAACGGGGCTATCCTGACTCATATTTTTCAGGGTCTGGATAAGACCTGTCGGAATAGCCGGTCCTACACCGGTTTCTGGCCTGTTGTCAAGGTATTTCTTCATTCACCTTTCTTGGAGACATTTACCTTCTTTCTCTCTCTAATCGTTAGGTGTGCCCTTGCCCAGACTTGCTTTTATGACTATTTTCCCCACCTTGCGCCGAGAATGCGAGACGACATTGAGCCATCTTTATATCGCCACATGTACTGGCATCAATAAAATCGTCAGCGGAACTCTCGAGTTTCTGGGGACAATTGGCGCGCTGATATAGACGGGTTGACCGTTGATGATGTAAGTATCTTGCTTTCCTTATCCCTCGCTCTGTACTATAATTGACCGTGGTGACCTCATTTGCTGTAGCTCGCTCGGATGCCGTACGCCAGCTTCCCTCTCTATTACACCCCTCAGCGTGTGGAGGCATATGATGCTTCATGTCTCCGTATCATGCTTTCTGACACTGAATCATTTCAGTGGTATCTGAGTGAGAGGCTGCTTCGGCAGGTCACTGGGGTGGCTCGGGTCCCTTGTTCTGCACCTCCTCCAGCTGCTCAGATCCCAGCTGATGAGATGGTTGATGCTCTCGTGGGCCAGCCCGGGTTTCGTTTCACGATCCCGGATCGCGACTATGATGAGTGGTATTTGCTGTACGGCCAGGGGCCTCTGCTTCCTCCGCTCTATGTTCCAGGGGGCCGTTGCAGATACGCTGGAGGCTCAGTGACAGCTCCTTTGATGGATCTTTACTGTCGAGAGCGGGACGAGAGGGGGGACGATGACGACTATGTTGGCGACTTGTAGCCTGCTTTTGTGAAGGTGTATTCAGCTTGCTTGATGTACAACTTTTTGCTTTTACTTTCTTCTGTATCGAAATCTTTTGGATGAATATACAACCTCAATTCTTCTCAAATTACTTGATGACACCTGGATGCTTTAATTTCTGACTCATTCTTTAATGATTTGTGGGAGATGAGACTTCTTAACTGTATGGATGATGACTTGAACGGTTCAGATTGCTTGATTAGGCCTTGTGGGCCCACTTGATGATCGGATCTTAGACCTGGCCTTCTTTCTTGATGATCAAACCTTTGATCTTGCTATTTCATGACTTACGTAGGCTTTTCCATGGTTTAGATCATGCTGAATCTGATCTTCGAATGGCTCAGATTGCTTGTGGCCCTCTCTTGATCATCTTTCCCTTTCTTTGACTTAATCAGACCCATTCTGGCCGCAATGCTTAGTGATTGGATAGGTGGGGTACCTTCCAAATGATTCTGATCGATCTCAAACGAAATCTGGAATGGATTGGAGCCTTGGGCGGCCCTCAGGGTGCCATTTGCTGATGTGAACTGTCAGCTTCACCTACCAACAACCATGGAGCCAATCCCACGGAGAGAGAGAGAGAGCGTCCGTACGGGGGGCCCAGAGCGGGCCGCCCAGGATTCGCCTCTTGTGCGGTCCGTGCGGGTTCTGGTTCGGACCTTCCTTCCCTGCTTTCTGTTGCTGTCTCCTCATTCCCTGTACCAGGCTTTTCGATTCCAGCCATGTTTCCTCTCTTTGTCTCATCTTTTCTTCTCTTTTTGTCTTCTTCTCACTTTGTCCTCTCTCAAACAATGGACGGTGGATATTCAAGGGCAGTGGGGACTGTTCATGATGGGTCCCACGCTTCAGATTTTCAAATGAGCTTTGATAAAGGGGAGATGCCTTTAATGGATGGGGTAGATGGGGCATTAAGAGGGGGTATTGATGAAGACTTAAGCTTGGTGGTTGGTGGAGCTTTGAATGACTCCATAAATTATGGGATGGCTGTAAATTTGGATTTGAATGGAGCATTAGATGATGGGATTTTGGATGGTATGGATGAGATGGGGAGTGTGGCCATTGGTGAGGCTATGCATCCCTTGTCTGTGGGCCACCTAGATGATGTGATTGATGGTGGTGATGGGGGTATGATGGATATAGATGGGCTGATCTCATGTCTGGATGGGATGGATGGTTCGGATGATACCTTTGACGGTTTGGATGCTCTTGATGAGGGCCAAGATGTGCGGCATACTTGTTTGGGTGCACTTGATGTGATCATTGATGATGTCCCCCTGATGATGGACGGTGTGGATGCCTCGATGATCCCTTTGATCGGCCAGGATGATGACTGGATTCATGATTTCCTTTTGGAGAGGGCCGCAGGTCCAAATCTGACCGTTGATTCTTTGATCGGGGTAGCCGGGACCCTTCTTGATGGTTCAGATGCATTTTTTGATGGTCAGATTGGCCAGGATGCCACGATGTGTGGTGTGATCATTGCTGATAGCCCTTTTGCTGGAGAGTATCGTCCTTCTCCTGATCGTCGGTCTTTTGCGCACTCTGTTCATGAGGTGGGCTAGTCTTCTCATGCGGCTAAGGTTATGATAGTTTCAGACAGTGATGCAACTATATCAGACATAGCCGTTACTGAGGGCAGGTCAGGGGCTGTCGAGTCTGCAGAGGTTCCAACTTTTCCTTCTCCTTCGCCCGTTGATCTTCCCATTCTCGATGAGCTGTCATTGATTTCTAGGCCTTTTGTTCTGGAGGGGGTACCAGTGAGGACTTGTCAGCTGCTTCCTCGTCCTTCTTGCTCGCCATTGCTACTTGCTTGACTTGATAGTTTGTCAGCTTATGAGATTCGAGATTTGGAGTCCTATGGCTTCGGCAGTCTGATCCATATGGCTAGAGTTGACATTGATTGGAGGATGCTCGGAGCTGCCTTGATTGACTGGGTCCCTTCGTTGAACTTATTCGCGTTCAACGATATGGAGATGGGACCCTCTTTGGAGGAGCTTGCACGCTTGACAGGCCTACCTTGGGATTATACTCAGTAATTCTCGCCGAAGACATCGCCAAAGACTGCCACACCGCAGAACTGGTTCGGGATCCCCTATCTTGTTCGGCCTGCAGCTGCCGGCCAGGATGCTGTAGTGTTCTCCTTGGACTTACTGTATGATCTTTTTTCGGGTCCTCGGAGTGTGGCCGATTCTATCCTTGCTCGGAACGCACTGATGTTCTGCTTAATAGATGAGGTGTTGTTCTCGGGATGGCGAGCTGTTTAATGGGCTATCCGAGCTATCCGAGCTGTTTAATGGGCTATCAGACCCCTTTGCTTTTTGAGGTGATGAGCCGAGCTATCCGACGGCACGGGATCATTTCTCTCATCTTGGCCGAGCTGTTTAATGGGCTGACTGACCGTGCCCTGAGCCGCACTCGTGTCCTTCGCAGCTGCTGTGCATTTCTTCAGGTATCTTTTCTGTACCTTTTCTTTCTTGTTTTTTAGAAATTTCTTTGCTCTAGCTGAACTTCTTTTCCTTCTTATGATCAGGTTTGGCTATGGGAGCGTCTTTCACTGACCGTTCTTGTACCTTTTCCTGACACCCGTCGCCTAGACCTTATGCGGCACATCATGGAGTTTCTTCCGCATACAGCTAGGATGAGCGAGCCTTTGTATCGCAGGATGTTCGCTGAACTTCATGACTGGAATGTTCGTTGGGAGTCATCTTGGCTTTCACTTCCTCCAGTGCTTTGCGATGCACACCGCCTTCCTCTGATGCTAGTAGGCTTTCGATCTTACTTTTCCTACCACCCTACCCGGTTCCTACGGCAATTTGGGTATGAGCAGGATGTTCCTCTTTTTGCTTTTATGGGTATCGGGCGCCGAGCGCTTCCACCTAGGATCTCTGACTTTAGGACTCGGGTCGATGGATCTTGGGCGAGTTATCTGACTGCTAATCTGCTTGGTTTTGAGTTGCGGGCCTTTCCGATGGCGACCGCCCCATATCAGTACTGGGTTGCTGAGCAGTCTTTGTATCGACGTATCCCTTGCTGGCACCAGACTACTGATGAGGATGAGCAGGATATCCTTGGAGATGCCGGCTCTTCATCCGGTTCATATGAACCCTTTGAGGAGCGCTCGTTCATTGATCCTGGTTTCCTTTTGGCCACTCATGGCCATTTGCTGTCTGAGATCTCTGCACTTCGGTATCATTGTGAGATGATGTCGAGGAGGTTGGCTGCCGATTAGAGGTTATCTGATGAGGAGGCCATGATCCGTACCCTTCAGCGTGATGAGGTACATTACCTGCGTATGGAGGTGAGTAGGTTGAGGCGAGGCTATTTCATTATGAGTCAGAGGACTTACCTGATATGGCCGAGGAGGAGGGTAGGGATTGATTGTATTGGCCACCTGCACACTCCTTTTTGCATAGTATATGATTGATGATGATGCATTTTTTTGTATTTTTTGAAAGAGATGACATGATATATGTAAAAGAAATATGATGCATTTAATTGAAAAGAGAAAACTGTTTGAAAATCTATTGTGCCATGAGTTGTCTTGTGAGTGTGTGTCTGGATTTTGTGTCGGGATATAGGAATCAGAACTGGGGCTCGGCCAATGCTTTGACCGATGTCTCGAGATTAACTTGTGTGATCCTTTGGTTCCCTAGAGGTGTAGGCAATGGAAACTGTTGCCCCTGAGATTGTCGGAATTTGTAGAGCTCTTCGTTCCTGACTACACATCTTCTTGTTCTTGAACTGTGATTGCTCGAACCGATCTGGACTGTCTGATTTCTTGGTACCTGCACTTTTATTTTTTTATTTTTTTTTCTTTTTCCATTTGAGCCATTTTTACCTGCAGCGCTCTTTCTAGTTTTCACCGCAGCCGGTCTTTTTCCGTCATTTTTTCCCGTGGCGCCCTTTCGGGTTTTCACCACGTCCCAGGTGTTTGATCTTGTCTGCCCCTTGGCAGCTATGCTGTTTTTACCCTCGGCGCCCTTTCAGGTTTTCACCAAGTCCGTTGTATGCCCACTGTTTTTACTCGGAGTGCCCTTTCGGGTTTTCACTCCGCCCTCTTTGTTTAGGTACACATTTTCTTTTTTCTTTTCTTTGTTTGTTTTTTTTCTTTTTTCTGGATCTTTGGATAACTGCGGCGGCTAGAAGTCAGGAATCCGTCGTTGCCGGCCGATGGCAGTCTTTCAGCCCTTATCCTAAGTTACGATAATAAAGCTATTGGTCTTAGCTAAAGACCCTTCTGAGATGAATGGATGGATGACTGTGTTTCTTCTTGGGTTGATTTTTTTTCTCGGGTGCCTTGCTTTGGCTTCCCTTTTCTCTTTTCTTCTTCTTTTTTTTTTCTTTTGTATTCTTTTTCTTTTTTTTTTTTTGTATTTGAAACACTTGTTGGTGGACGGAAATGATTTCTCAGAGGTTTTAGCTTTGACCTCTTGACTTCAGCTCTAATAAAGTAACTTTTGATAAAGTCAGAATGGCTTACCCGTGAAAGATCTTCACTTTGTCGGCGTTGATTGGCTCAGGAAGATCCACCCCTCTCATGCTGGTGAGTCTGAGGGCGCCTCCAGGAAGTACTTCTCTGATGATCAGCGGCCCATCCCACGAGGGTTTGAACTTTCCTCTGGGATCCGGAAGGTGCGACAGTAGAATCTTCTTCATGACCATGTCGCCTACCTTGAAACTTCTTTTTCGGACTTTCTTGTTGTAAGCCCGAGCGATCCTTTTTTTTATAACATTGGGAATGACTTAGCGCATGCATACGCTTTTCATCTGCTAGCTGTAACTGATCGAATATGGCCCATTGTCATTCTCCTTCTTCAACTCCGCTTTCGAGTAACACTCGTAGTGATGGTATTTCCACCTCGATTACCAGAACTGCCTCCATTCCATAAGTAAGCTCGAAAGGAGTAACGCCCGTAGCAGACCGTACAGACGTTCGATAGGCCCAAAGTGCATATGGGAGCATATCTGACCAATCTCGATAGGTCACGACCATCTTCTCAAGTATCCTGACGATTGTCTTGTTTGCGGCTTTTACCCCACCATTCATCTGAGGACGGTAGGGGCTTGATCGATGACGTTCGATATTGAATTTGTTGAGGAAGTCATCTATCTTTCTGTTGACGAACGGGGTCCCATTATTTGTGATGATAACATTGGGGATTCCATACCGGCATATGATGTTGTTCTTCATGAATTTGATCAACTGAGATGCTGCAATCGTGGTGTAGGAAGCTGCCTCTACCCACTTGGTGAAGGAGTCGACTGCCAAAAGTATGTACTCATGACCGTTTGATGCTTTGGGACTAATCTTACCGATGATGTCGAGTCCCCACATAGAGAAGGGCCAGGGGGTGGTCAGGTTGTATAATTCTGATGAGGGGGCATGGATTTGATTCGCATGCTCCTGACATTTGAAGCATTTTCTGACGTGTTGGGAGCAGTCTGTCTCCATGGTGAGCCAATAGTAGCCGAGTCGTAAAATCTTCTTTGCCATCATGTGCCCGTTCATGTGTGGGCCACAGATTCCTTCGTGTATTTCCTTCATGATCTTTGCAGCTTCTGTTTCATCGACGCATCGAAGGAGGATGTGATTATAGGATCGCTTGTAAAGAACTTCGCCACTGATGGTGAACTGGCCGGCCAAATGATGGATGGTTCGGCGATCTGTTGCTGTTGCTGACTCTGGATACTCCTGGGTTTCGAGATATTGCTTGATGTCAGCATACCAGGGTTTGTCAGGGACAGCTTCGGCTTCTTCTATTTGCAGGCAGAAAGCAGGTTCTTCTTGAATTTCAACTGTGAGCTCCCATTCTGAAGCTCCTTTCAGGATCTCGAGCATTGACGCGAGTGTGGCGAGAGCATCTGCAAACTGATTCTTGGCTCTGGGCATGTATGAAATGTGACTTCTTTGAATTCTTCAATCAGATTTTCAAGATACACATGATATGGTATCAACTTCTCGTCCTTGGTTTTCCATTCGCCATTGGTCTGATTGATGATAAGCTGTGAGTCTCCAAATACTCGTAGCTTCTTGACACCCAAGATTATGGCTTCCCTTAAGCCAGCGATGCATGCTTCGTACTCTGTCATGTTGTTGGTGCACTCGAATGCTATGCGCCTTGAGATAGGAATAGGGACATCATCTGGAGAGTAGAGGATTGCTCCAATACCACTCCCTTTAGAATTTGCTGCGCCGTCGAAGAATAACGTCCACTCATCTTTTTTCTTCTTTTCTTCCCCTTCAATAAGCAAGAGATCTTCATCAGGGAAGAATGTCTTGAGCGGTTGATAATCCAGGAGGGAGTGGGCAGCAAGATGATCGACGAGGGCCTGCCCCTTGACTGCCTTCTGAGTGACATAGGTGATGTCGAACTCAGATAGGAGTAGCTGCCATTTAGTTATCCTTCCAGTGAGTGCCGGTTTCTCGAACAGGTACTTGAGCGGATCCATGTGAGCGAGGAGGAGAATAGGGAATGCAATCATGTATTGACGGAGTCGCTGAGTTGCCTAGACTAGGGCGAGGCAAGTCTTCTCGATCGGGGAATACCTGGTCTCGTAGTCGGTGAACTTTCGGCTCAAATAGTATATTGCTTGTTCCTTCTTCCCGGTCTCGTCGTGCTAGCCGAGGACATAGCCGATGGCTTCTGCTGCTACCGAGATGTATAACAATAGTGGACGTCCAGGAGTGGGTGGCACTAGGACTGGAGGATTCATGAGATATTTCTTGATGTGATCGAAGGCGACTTGGCAATCATCATTCCATTCTTTTGGAACGTTCTTCCGAAGGAGCCTGAAAATGGGCTCACAAATAGGTGTGAGCTGTGCGATGAAGCGACTGATGTATTGAATTCTGCCGAGGAAGCCACGAATTTCTTTCTCTGTTCTAGGAGGGGGCATCTCGATGATTGCTCTGGTTTTGGTCTCGTCGACCCTGATGCCATCCTCGCTCACCATAAAGCCGAGGAGCTTACCTCCCATTGCACCGAATACACATTTCTAAGGGTTGAGCCGGAGCTTGTACTTTTCTAATCTGTTGACTAACTTCTTCAGATCTTCAAAGTGTCCTTCAACTGTGCGAGATTTGACGATCATATCGTCCACATATACTTCAAGCTTTTTGTTCATCATGTCATGGAATAGTGCTGTCATTGCTCGCTGATATGTTGCTCCTGCGTTCTTCAGACCGAACGGCATCACCCTGTAATAGAAAGTTCCCCGGGGGGTGATAAACGATGTCTTCTCGCGATCTTCGACGGCCATCTTGATCTGATTGTAACCTGAGAACCCGTCCATAAATGAGAAGATCTTGTATCCAACAGTGTTGTCGACTAGAGTGTCGATATGTGGCAAAGGAAAGTCGTCTTTAGGACTGGCTTTGTTGAGATCTCGGAAGTCGATGCACATTCGAACCCTGCCATCCTTCTTTGGTACTGGTACGATGTTGGCGAGCCATTCAGGGTAGTTGGAGACTACCAAGAATCCCGCATTGTACTGCTTGATGACTTCATTTCGTATTTTCAGAGCCCATTCTGGCTTCATTTTTTGAAGTTTCTTTTTCACTGGCTTCATATCTGCCTTGGTCGGCAAATGGTGTACAACGAGCTCTTCATCGAGCCCCGGCATGTCTTCATATGAGAACGCGAAGTTGGACAATCTTGGAGCTAGGAACTCTATCATTTTCTGTTTCATCTCAGGTGGCAGTGATTTTCCAATGCGTACTTCCCTAGGGATCTCAGGTGTCCCCAAGTTTACTATCTCGAAATCATTGGCTATAACATTGGCTTTGGATTCGAACTTTTTGAGGAGATCCTCTAGTTCGAGAGCCGGATCATCATCTTCCTCATCCCGAGCTTCGTCCAGACCCATGAGCTCGAAGTCTAATTCGATGTCAAAGTCGTATGATTCGACTTCAAACTCATGTGACTCTTTAGACGAACTTGGCACACTATTGAATGCAGGAAAAGAAATGTTTTTTGGTTTTTGAGATTTTTCTGAAATGGAAATGCTAGATGTTTTTGGCTTTTGAAAGTTTTTTTATTTTTTTAGATTTTTGAAATTCACGGGACTTTGAACAAGTGGGCATTGCGGACCATGATTGATCCCAGCTTGTTCCAAAGTTCCGATCGCTGCTTAAACAGGCTTTTTTTTTTGGAAGCCAGAGCCCTCAAATGGCTCTTTGGCTGATTCAAAAGTTAGGGGAACGGATGATCATTCAGGACCCCACACTTCCTCCCCTGAAGAGGTGGGGGTTGATGATTCGAGCGAAGAATCACAGTCTGGCCCAATGACCATGCTTTCCCGCTGGTCGGGTTCGAGATCTGAGTCGTTCTCAGTCCCTCCCGGATCACTTACCTCGCGTTGCAGTTCATCTGGTTTTACGGCTAGACACAAGTTCGGAATCTGGACATCCGACCAATCCAGGGCTGGCCATTTCCCTTTCTTGGTCCAATGGATGGGCTGCTTCTGCCCATGGCTGATGATTGTTAATGTTGATATGGGCGAGATAGGTAAGTCGTGCCCCTTGCTGATTGATGCTGAGATGGGCAAGTTGTGCCCCTGGTTGGCTGGAATTGAAGTGGGTAGGTTGTGCCCCTGGTTGGGAGCAGGTGCCAGAGTGACCTGGTCCTGAAGATGCTGTATTTGACTTCCTTCTTCATCTTCATCATTTCCTTCTTCTTCTGGAGGCTTAGACGGTTCGAGAATCTAATCCCATCGAATGGGGGGCCACGTGGCCCAAACTAGGCTCATCGGGAGGCCTTTTTGTAGTGCAGTCGGTTGATTCCCTCCTGGGTCTTTGCAAGGTTCTCCTTGCTTAACGAATTGGATGGGTGAGCACCGAAATTTCTTCCTTCTTTTGTCCATGAAGATTGCCCTGTATCCGAGTCCCCATTTGTGTTGGTTATATATCAGCGGTACCTTTCTAGACTTGAAATGATTCTTCATTCGGTATTTGAGACTCAGACGTTCTGCCAGTGAAAAGACACGGTCCACCCTTATCGGTTCTAGATTAGCGATAGAGTTCACAGTCTCGAATTCGAAACTGTGAAACGGGATGTCTTCTTCAGAGTGCTGTATATCGATGACCGGGATGTCTGGTTCAGTGGCAGCAGCATTAGAAGGAATGATGAGCTCCTTCTCTGCATGGATAGAGATCACTTGATTTTCACAGATGTATTTCACTCGTTGATGCAGGGTTGATGGCACAGCTCCAACCTTGTGCAGCCAAGATCGTCCGAGCAATATGTTGAAAGAGGCTGATATATCCAGAATTTGGAATGTGATGGTGGAGACTTCCGGACCTATCTGTACCTCTATGTCGACCTCCCCTTCCACAGATCGGCGAGTGTTGTCGAATGCTCTGACACATATGGTGCTGGGTCGGAATGAAGAAGGACTGATTCCCAGACGTTCCACGGTCTTGAGAGGGCAGACGTTTAAGCTTGAGCCATTATCGATAAGGACCAGCGGGACGCAGAGGTCTTTGAATCGTAAGGCTATGTTGAGGGATCGCCCATGATTGCGTCCTTCTGGTGGCACTTCATTATCGGTGAAGGTGATGGCGCGTGGAGCCAGGAGTTGTCCAATCATCAATGCTATCATCTCTGGTGCAGTATCGGAGGAGACGTGAGCATTGCTCAAGGTTTTGGCAAACATTTCTCGGTGTACGTAAGACGTGCAGAGTAGCTCCCATACTGAGATTTGAGCAGGGATTGACTTGAGCTGAGTTGCCACATCATATGCGGCTTCATTTTTGTTGCTGAGGCCTGAGAGAGCGCCTTTGGGATCTCCTCTGTTTTGATTATCTCTTCGGATGCAACGCCCATTGGGATTCATATTCCCTACTTCCGCACATTCTGGATAGTGCCATGGGACCTCTTTATAATTTTCCTCACCTTTGCCTTCTAGGACCACAGGTTCTTGCAACGATGCTGATGTGGGTACCAGATCTTCCTCGTACGGAGCTTTGCCTTGAGAACTACATTGTTGCCTGTGCTGAAGGGGTAATATCGAGGCTTGTCTTCATAGATCACATAAGGTTGCGGTCCTGGCTTGACCGTTCCTGGAGCAGGAGGCTCCCATGGAATGAATACTGGTCCTCTTGATATGGCAGGAGGTTTCTCTGTTCGTCCAGCTGTCGTAGTGTGATTGACACGCCTCCGGGATTTGCCCCTTGCAATATGACTGGCTCAACTGGAGGAGCTCCTTCCAAGACAATGGGTTCTTGCTGCTGATGAGTATAATCCCTCCATTGCGGATTGGATTGTTCTTGAACTGGAGTGGCCCCTTGTAAGATGACAGGTTTGTATACGGGCTCGATGTATGACTGTGCTCCTTTCAGAATGACTGGCTCCCAGTATGAAGGGCTGTAAGATGCCCCTTGCACAACTGGCACATTATATGGAAGTGTTCCTTCGAGTTCTACTGGCTCGAGGACTGGAGGAGGAGAGGGACTTGCCCCTTGTAGGATCAGAGGAGGATTTGTTGGCCCATAAGTGTAGGCATGAATGGACTGGATAGGGGAGAAGAAACAATCGAGATGCTCTCCTTCTTCTATACTGTTAACTGCAGGGCCACGAGACGAACTGGGGTCCGTCGAATGCTGAGGCAGAGGATTTTGAAGGATGTTGGTGGAAGCTGCTGCAGGAGTTCCAGGGACCGAGATGACGATCTTTCGGTCGTCGATCAAATCTTGTATGGCATTTTTCAAAGTAAAGCATCGATCAGTGGTGTGGCCACGCCCTTGATGGTAGGCATAGTACTCATTTTCTTGGTAGTTCGGAGGCAGAGGATGAGGAGGAGGCCTGGGTGTCATCAGAGTGAGTAACTGCTTTTGTACTAGCATAGTCATGACTTGACTAAGTGGTTGAGTGAGTGGAGTGAACTTCCTGAACTCCCTGTAATTCTGCCTATTCTGGTATGAGTATTGACCATTCCCTCTGAACTGCTGCTATTGACGAGGTGGTTGTGGCTGTGATTGAGGATTTGATTGCGGCTGATACCGCTGAGGTTGGTGCTGAGCCTGATTCTGCTGATACTGTTGACGTCCCTGTGGGGGAGTATGTTGATTACCCTGAGCAGTGGTATTGATGTTGTTTACCTCTGTCGGGCGGGGAGGAGAACCGCTTCGGTTTCCATTCCCATATCCAATGGGTCTTCCCTCCACTCTGTTCCTCTTGACTGGAGTGGCTTGATGAGGCCATGGGGAAATCGTCCCGGCCCGGATTCCTGCTTCGACTTGCTCTCCAGCACGGATTAACTGTGAGAAATTTGCATATGGATGCGAGATGAGATATCCAGATATGCCCGGATATGTTGAATGAACAATCATGGAGATTTGTTCTTCGTCGTCGATAGGTGTCCGCATTCTGGCTGCCAGAGCTCGCCAACGTCCCACATAAGGTAATAGTGTTTCATCACTCCTTTGCCTGAGAGCTGCGAGGTCGGCTCTTCTGGGTGCCATATCGAGATTGTACGCGAATCTGTCGACGAAAGCTTGGGAAAGTTGTTCCCACGTCCTGATGCGGTGGCAGTCCAATGAGGTGTACCAATCTAGGGCATCGCCCTTCAGAGATTTTTGGAACAAGCGAATGAGGGCCCCTTCATTTCCTGAGATTGCACTTAGCTCTCCACAGAAGGCCTTGAGATGTGCTGTGGGACAACCGTTGCCATCGTATCTTTTGAATTTTGGTACCTCAAAGTTTTGAGGTACTAGAGCATCTGGGAAAGGACATAAGTCTCTGAACTTGGTCGAAGGTAGATCGATTACTTGTTGTCGCTGAAGCTGATTTTGCAAGATCTGGAACTGCTCCCGCAACTCGTCCAGTCCTGAGTGATCCGTTCGAACGACCGATGCCTCTTGGAGTAAGGCACGTTCCTCTTCGGCATAGTGGTTGATGTCTTCGACCCTATGAGTTTGCTGAAAGCAACCGCGGGTTGCTGAAATTAATTTGATGATTGAACTGGATTCTGATGAACTTGTGCTTGAAAGGACTATAATTGAACTGGAGATTGTACTGAAGGTTGAACTGGAACTTGCTGGAAATTGACTGGAGATTGCTGAATTGAAGATTGTTGGAAATTAACTGGAGTTTGCTGAATTGAAGATTGCTGAAAATTAACTGAAATCCCATCGGCGGGGATGTTCTGAAATTGAAAAGTGCTCCTGTTTGCAGGAGGCTGAGATGCTGGGAAGTGACCCCCTTGTTGGGTATTCGCCACTGTCCGCTGATTGATGTGGGCTTGACACTGACCCCCATTGTGGGCATTCGCCAGTGCTGTCCCTGTTGCTGGAAATTGAATTGAAATCCCATTGGCGGAGATGTGCTGAAATTGAAAAGGGGTCCCATCGGCAGGGACATGCTGAAATCTACTGAGACTGTTGTTTGTAAGATTGACTGGAAGCTGACTAGAAGTTAATGCGACAGGAGTGCTCTGAGGCGGCCTTGTCGTTACAGGAAGGTACTGAGGAGGATGCCCCACAGCGAAGGGCTGAGATGGCTGCTGTCGGTAGTCTTGGGCAGACTCCGATAGTTGTGTTTGATTTGAACTGGAGGCCGGAGGGACCCAGCATGGCTGCTGAGATTGCTGAACTGGGCCAACCTGATTATTGGCTGCTGCGGTGGCTTGTGCTTGCATGAATTGCAAGAGCATTTCTTGCATTGCTCTCATTCCTTGTGCCAATTCTTGTATGATTGGCGTATTCTCAATTGGCTGTGGAGCTGGAGGTTGCGCTTCGGTCATTTCAAGAGCGGGGAAGAGGTGAGTTTCCTCTTCGTGGTCAGACATGGCTTGCTGAGCCCGAGTGCGGATTATGCTGCTGAAGGGAAGTTGTTTCCGAACACGTTGAGCCCGAGGAGGCGCAATGGTGAGGACTATACTCTACTCTTTTTGGGTTTTGGGATTTTCTATTTTTTTTGTTTTGGTTTTGGGTAGAATGTTATGTAGATGAGATTGTATGAGGACTAATGACTTTCAAGTATAGGAATGATTTTGTTTTTCAAGTCGGATCACGACTAGTGGGACTAGCTCATCCCTAGTGGAGTCGCCATTCTGTGGACCCTCGCCGTTTCCACGCTCCCACACGACGTTCTCCTTTTCCTTTCGGAAAAAGAAGAAGAAGAGGTGCGTGCGTGCGAATCGTCGTTTGTGCCACTGGCTTGCCTCGTTCTCGAGGGCTTTGTTTGGTTGTCGTGTTAAGCTGGATGTGTTTAAATGAGTTTATATAAGACCAGAGTCGCCACTAGCCAGTTACTTCGAATCTACAGTCAGCTAGACCCCATAGAAACGTTAGAGAAGGGGATCCGAAGATTCCTTCCTTTAAAATGACTCCTTTTGATCTGCGCCCAGAGATTCGAGGTAAGGGATCACGGTTACAAGGTGGGAAGAGTTTACGCACCCCACACACTGCCCGTACCGAAGTACGGTCTCTACTTCACATAATCGAACTAATACTTGAAAGTCTGATTTAATCCTCGTGCATTCTCATAGATGACATGATGCATGAATGCAGGTCTGAACAGTAAGAGTTTCTGATGGGCAGGTTCCACTAACAGGCAAGCCCAGAGCATACACTCGAACTGACAGGTGCTTTATACGGAATGTATGCTGTGTGTTTGAATGATCAAGGTGCTTGTAGTGATATGTACATGAATGCAGGTCTGAACAGTAAGAGTTTTTGATGGGCAGGTTTCACTAACAGGCAAGCCCAGATCATACGCTCGAACTGACAGGTGCTTTATGCGAGATGCATGTAGTGTGTTTGAATAATCAAAGTGCTTGCAGTGAAGTAGGGGGGTTGGAAGAAAAGTAAATGTTGCACTTATGCTAGATGCAAATGAGATGATGCTGGAAAAAGAGTAGCTGATGGACGGAGGTGTCGCAAGGGCTGGCTTCGAGTGGCTGGATCAAGACTTGGATGGCTTGGGAGACTTGGGCCAGTGGTCAGGCTGGGCTGGACCAGGGCTAGGATCTCCTCACTCGGGCTCTCCTTGGTGGAGGAATGGACTAAGGGGTAGAGGGACAGATCGCACTCGGGCTGAAGAGAGGGAAGTGGATGGATGTTCAAATGAGAAGGGGAGGGGGGTATTTATAGCAGCGGGCAGTGGCAGATTGCGTAAATAATTTTGGGCGGTCCCTACGAACGCTCCTCGGTTTCCAGCGCGTGGTACGGTCATTTCTCGAGGCTGCTGTTTTGACTCGGTGGGTTGACTCGGTGAGTTGACTCAGCGGGTCCACTCGATGATTTGACTCGGCGGGTTGACTCGGTGTTTTGACTCGACGGGTTGACTCAGCGGGTTGACTCAACGGGTTAACTCAGCGGGTTGACTCAGTGGGTTGACTCAGTGAGTTTGACTTTTTTAGGATTTTTTGACTGGCTTTTCTTATGGGGGGTTTTTCAGGCTGATGTTTATGGGTGGGTTGACTAGGTTCAGGTTTGAGTTGGGCTATGGATTGGGGCTTACAAGGGTGAGTTTGGCTGAGTTTGGACTTGGGATTTGGGGGTATGGTCCTCCATTCATCCAGCTATCTTTTCCAACAGTGTAGCCGAAAGGTGGGGTGTCTGCAGAGTTCGAGATGACCGATGGAGGTCTGATGTCCTTCTTTTTGGGCATCGAAGTAAAGCAACAACATGGTAGCATCTATATATCTCAGAAAAAGTATGCCAAGGAATTGCTTGAAAAGTTTGAGATGGCCGATTGCAATGCCGTAAACACGCCTGTAGCAACGAACTTAAAACTGACAAAGGACGAAGAAGGAAGAAGCATGGACTCAACTCTATTCAAGAGTCTGATTGGAAGCCTAAGGTACCTCACAATCACAAGGCCGAATATCGTCTACAGTGTTGGGCTTCTAAGCAGGTACGTGGAAGCGCCAAAAGAATCACATTGGCTAGCCACAAAAAGAATCCTCAGGTACATCAAAGGAATAATGAAATTCGGTCTTTTCTATCCATACAGATCCATACGATGATGAAGCAATGCTGTATGGATACTCAGACATCGATTGGGGAGGTGACCAAGATAAAAGAAAGAGCACCACTGGCTATGTATTTTATCTCGGGACGGTTGCCTTCGCATGGAATTCAAAGAAGCAGAGTGTGGTCGCCCTGTCCACATGTGAAGCAAAGTATGTGACAGCATCGTCCACTGTCTGTGAGGCAATTTGGTTAAGGAACCTGTTAAAAGAGCTGAAGCATTCGCAGGAAGAATCCACAGTCGTATATGTGGATAAAAAGTTGGTAAATGAGCTTGCCAAAAATCCAGTGCAGCATGGAAGGAGCAAGCATATCAATACCCGATACCATTTTCTAAGAGATCAAGTGAAGTAAAAAGTGGTAAAACTAGAATATTGCCATACTAAGGAACAGGTGGTGGATATTTTCACCAAGGCATTGCCGACTGATGCATTCAGACGACTTAGAACGATGCTTGGAATGAAGCCGGTTTTGTTTTGAAGGGGAGTGTTGGCAACATCAATCCAAAACCATCCATTCTCTGATTTAATCATGACCATCCATTTGCTAACATAAGTCCCTGACGGTTGAGCTTCTAAGAAGCAATTAAAGGGAAGCTTCCAGCAGCAGCTGGAGATGGAGTTTCTAGGCGTCGATTCATCTCTTCAACACATTGAGAAGAAAAACATTAAGTAGTTTTTTTTTTTTTGCAAAATAAGTTAAGTACATACCCCTGTAGTGTATTTTGCAAGGGCATTTTTGTCTTTTCACCTTGGTGTAAATGTCTATAAATTGGATGCTCTTGCTGTCCATTTCTCATTAAGTCAGTGAGCTTGTAAGCAACAAAAAAAAATCTAGTTTGTTCTCACCAAGTCAGTGATCTTGTAAGAAATCAGTGAAGCAACAAAGTTTATCATTCTCACTTCCTCCTTCACATGTTCATTGAGTTTTAAGTTTAAGACTTAGAAAAGCCAACATGTCTAAGGTCAATATTGCTAATAGTTGATGAGGAGGCATTGAACTGTGCTGCTATGGTGGTGATTAGTGCCATGATGTCATTAGCTTGGTTTACATGTTTGCATTCTCTCTAAGGGGACCATCTAGTCCTCCTGAGGGGTAAGGTTGGATCCTTGCATCCTGGGCATCATAACATAGGCCATTTGTAAGCTAACGAAGGGGTTAACCAACAGACTGAGAGCTAGTGTGGGCGAAGATTGCCTTGAGGAAGAAGTTGCACGGCTCAACCTAAGTAATGAGCACTTGGGGAACAACGCAAAGTGTTGGATGCAGAGGAATTTCTAGGCGAGATAGGACTAAACTTCTGTGTCGATAGCATAAATCGTGGTTGCATCCGGCCAGCTATTGGGAGATTGGTAAGAGCACCTTGTTTGGATGGGTGCTGGCCAACTCCCCTGTGATTGGGCCCTTAGTGAGCAGGGTGCTTAATTAAGGATACATTGGTTGACAAGTAGGGGTGGAAGTGGATCCACCTGAGGTGTTGCTAGATGAAGTGGATGTATGTTTCTTGGGACTAGCGGATTGCAATCCAGAGGAGGTCGAGACGTGGCGAGCGAAGGTAGTGAGAGCTATGGTTGTTGAAGCAACCGAAGTCTAAAGGGAGGCCTTCATGAGTGCCAAAATAGGTGTTGGAGCTCTGGCTATTATGTGAGCCTTGGTTCAGGTTGCCGACTTGTAAAAGGAGGTGAGCTTAGCCAAGGTAGCTATAACCCAAACAAGATCCTCAACCTTTGAGGCAGTCTTGGCCATAGATGCTATCTTAATAGCGGATTGCATCGTTGTGATGACAATAATTATAGGAATAGCCTTAGACGTTGAACCAGCCTTGGCTAGAGCAAAGGCCTTAGCCATTGTGGCAGCCTTCACTTGAGCAGTAGTGGCAACAGACGGTGTAGGTGGCCCATGCGGTATGGCAACTGCAAATCTTCTGGTGGGGAGGAAGAACAATAAGGCCCCTTAAGGAGCGAATGCCATTATTGTGTAAGAGGATTAGTATTGTTGCTTGTAGCTTTTCAACAATCACAACAAGGTCTTCTTTGAGTTGTAAATGGTGAGCAAGTCTAATAGGCTACTAGAGGACATATTTATAATATCTTACCCAAATTTTAACCTTAAAGATGAATGGAGGAATGATCCCATTAGGAGTCACCAGGAGGTGGAAAAAATGCCACTCAACTATTATATCTTGAGTGTACAAGATGTAAGCAATGAATGATCTACAAATAGATGGAGAGTACTCAATAATTTTCTTAATGTAACTACTCTTTTGTATAACAGTGCTTGTGAAGACACATCCTTGCCCCAGTAAACCATTGAAAGAAATCAATAAGTCCCCAACAAGGTCATCATTTATTTTTTGAGACAAAATGCCTATTGTTGTTTTAAGGTTTGAAGAGAATATCCTGACGTGTCTGTTGGTCGTTAAGCATTGTGCATCTCATATAGCTAAAGTTGGTGTCAAATAGCCGATTAGCCAGTGAGAAGTGAGAAGTGAGAAAGTCAATATTCGAGGGGGAGTTGTTCTTCGAATACATCATATAATTGTTGTTTCCATTAAAGAGTTGTTAGCATTCATACTCTATTTATAGACTATGCAATGCCTACATGTTGTGAACTTAAAGAAAGTCATACTGAGTGGCTTTCATTAATATTTAGGAGTAGTTACCTTCCAAACTGTGGTCTAGCATATGTAAGACCCGTACCCTTATTTGCCCTCCGTACGCTTAATTTCCGGTGCCGGTACGTCCCGGATGGACCAGATTAGCGAGCCTTGATCGTGACCCTATTTTAGTACCGCATCGACCCAAGACCTATACCCCGGCGACTGCGTAGGCGCTGCGATTCCAACGCCGCGCGGCACGCCCCATTGCGATACCCGGTGTGAAAGTTATGATCGATTGCGTAATCCAAGATGGGCCGCACAACGCGCGTGTGGCGTGGACCCCGCTTGTAATAATAACAAAAATAAATAAATAAATAAATAAACAAAAGGGGCAGCTGGACAGACAGCGTCCAGGGGACGCTGCTGCCCAGCAGCCTTGTGGGCGTCACCATGGGCCCCACTCGTTGGGCCCACCTAGAATGTATGTGCCTTACCTATTCCGTCCATATGTTTTTCCCAGCTCATTTTAGTGGCTGAGCCCAAATTTTAAGCATATCCAAACGGCAAGTGGGCCATGCCACGGGACAACAGTGGGAATAATGATCTCCACCGTTGAAACCTTCTCCGTCCTATAATGATGTTTATTTGTTACCCAACCTATTCATAAGTGGCTGGGCCCAAAAATTTAAGCATATCCTAATGTCAAGTGGACCATGCCACAGTGGAAATGATGATTTCCAACGTTGAAACCTTTCCGGGTTCTACGGTGATGTTTATTTGCCATCCAACCTTTTCATAAGATCACATGGATATGGATGAAGGAGAAAACACAAATATCTGCTTGATTCAAAACTTCTTGGAACCAGTTGGGTACCACACTGCCCAGCAGGTGGCCCACCCTATGGGTCCCAACATGATGTATCTATTAGCTCCACCATGATGTATATGTTTTATCCATGCCGTACACGTATTTTGACGGCCTATCTTGTATGTGCAGGCCCAAGTATGGGGCTGATGTGGTCTCAAGTGGGCTATGCCACGAAGACTTGTACATTTCCAATGGGATCCACAGTTCGGGTCCCACTATATATATATATATATATATATATATATATATATATATATATATATATATATATATATTGGGCCTTTTAAGGCCAATGTTACATGATACGTTTGGTAACATGCTAGTATGATTAGCCTGATATGTCACACTGATAACATGCTTAGTATAATGAATACCATGCTCATTCATATGCCCATACGCATCATTTGTATGCCTGTTATGGATCATGATTAACCATAGCATATGCTAGTTGGGTTGTTATACTTAGGAGACCCGTGTGAGACAGGGTCGCCCCACATGATTGCGCAGTATGCGTAAGTTTGGTGCATGATTTGGATTGTATGACTCATGCATTTCGCATTATGTATGTCATGATCGCTTTCACACCCTAGCAGCATCGGGGTGTTGGCCACCATAGTCACATCATGGTTGGCAGTATTGGACACCGGAAACTTGTTCTAGTACATGGGCGCTATAGATGTCCTTGGGTGAAAGTCCCTAAACCCTGTGGTACCAGTAGGATGCTTCAGCGTCGAGACCGAGTGGATAACATGAGCGCCCGTGTGCCAAATACCAGTAGGTCGCGTCTCCCACTGTGTCGAGGTCGGTTGGAAAGGGGTGTGACCTTATCCGCCCGGGTGCAGTGGGCTGTAAGCTAGGTCGAGTCTGACCAGCTCATGGAATGGGTCCGCTATCGACGAGCCGGGTGGGCATTGGCATACCACTGACGAGGCGGATAGTGAGGTCTTTTCTACTCGCTTGGTTATGTGCGCGATGTGCGGCGGCCAGTATTAGAGTATACTAGACCCCGGTGATGTCCCAAATGAGAACTATTTTGATATGTGGATCAGTTGAGGATTGACATGGTTGCATTGCATCTCTAGCATGTAACACTCGGCCATGTAGGCCCTTGCATCGCATAGCCTTGGGATGGCTGATAGCATTCATAAACTTAGTAACTTAGCCCTCTACTACTTTCGCTTACTCTGATATCTGTATACTTGTCATATGCATCACACGCGCACACACGCACTCTACTGAGCTTCGTAGGAAGCTCATGCGCATTTGTTTACACTGCAGGTACTAGAGCATATCAGCAGCGTTGAGCGCGGTTCATGTACCTGATATTTTGGACTTCTGCTTCATGTTGTATTTCCCTTTCCAGTACTGTACTCAACAAACTTTTTAGTGGATATTTGATGATGTTTTATGGTTTTGATTATGCTCCTGTACAAAAAAAAAATTTACCCTGGAAATCCTCCTGGTAGGATTCCAGGATCGGAACCTGGCACATGAGAGCTAGGAGCCGAGAATGGGGTACTACGGAGGCTGTTGGCACCAAGGTCGGCGATCGAGAATTTAGTGAGCCCGATCCCCGGGTTTGGGGCATGACAGCATATGCCCTTAATTACATCCCTGGAGAAAACCCTTAATTGAAAGGTAAAACTGAAGTGAGCATCCTCTTGGATAACACAGAACATTTCTAATTCTTGCTTCTTCATCTTTAGAGTGTTTGAAACCAGGGTACTTGGGATAGTCGTGGTATATACGAGGTCATCTTGACAATGTCAGAGGGGCTCACATGTCAAAGACAGATGAAAAATGGTTTTCTAGTTCCCATCATTGGGTGATGAGACCCTCTGCGTCGATTACTGATTATAAAGAGGTCTGCACCTAGTTCAGGGACGTAGTTATGTGTGATTTCAATTGTGGATTGTATGTGCCCATAGTCTTTTAGTAGGCTAAAGGAAAACTCCACCTTAGGCGTGAATGATGTGGCAAGTTTGTGCCTAGGCATGGAGCTCCATCCAATAGTGATTGACACATGGTGCAAGAGCCTGTGTTCAGAAGGCCCTAGTGCGTGGTGCAAGGTTCTTTCCTTCATTGGGGTCCCTAACAATGGCTTTGGGTCATCCTAGTGAAGGAGAGGTGTTTATGCAAGTGAGGCTAACCTTAGGAGCGTCTGCGCCTGAAGTTCCTTGTTTTCTTCAAAGAGTTCAAAGTCCTCATTCATCTGTGTACTTCTCTCTCTCTCTCTCTCTCTCTCTCTCTCTCTCTCTCTCTCTTGAAGTGAGTGTTGGGGTATTTATAGGTTGGTGGGCCTAGCGATTTCCTTAGCGGTATATGTGGTGTAAAGGCCTTTTTTTGGTGTTCGACTTCTTCGTCACGACATGATGATGTCATCATTTAATGCAGAGTAATTGGAGTTGAGTTGAAGTGGTGCAAATATGCCTTAAGATGCGTGGAAGCCTATTTTGGCAAAGTACCAAAATATAGGTGTTAGCATCCACATATTAATTAATAGATAGTAATCTGTTCATAGTGATATATGGGTGAGATTATGGATATCGTATCCACATTACCAATGGACAAGATTCTCATTGGTTTTTCAAGGAACAACATGGAACAACTCCAACGACTGATATATTAAAATTGTACAAAACCTTGTTCAAAGATGAACATCCACATCTACTTCATTGGATTATGTTGTCAATTGAATGTATATAGCCTAACATTTTATGTATACAACATCCATGTTGTTGAAAATCTTAGCTCTTTCTAAAAGATCAATGGTTGCCAAATCAGGAAAATTCACTTATTAGGCAAGCATGTGGCTTGCTTAAATTATGAATGTATCAACCTGAATTTTTAGCCTTCTTCATGGTTGACCATACTTTCATAAGATAAGATGTCGCAAACACACGATACATAAGCAGCTTAATGAAGCGTAGTGGCATATTTGAACACCTAAAATGTATTCACTAAGAGATTATTGGAATTGGTGGAAAATAGGATTTAACTATGGAAAGGAAATTAATTCCCTCATATGCGATGCTTTTGACCATTGGCAAAAGGAAAATTGATTTAGCGAAATCAGATATGGAATCAGTTTTCTTTTTTATGATTTTCCTCAGAAAAGTTCTGTTTCCATTTCCTAAAAAAATACATGGAATTTTCATGGTTTGTAAAGACAATTCTCATTTTTTACGATGAACCTTTTCACATTTTCATAAAAATCATATATGCTAAAACAAACATATTATTTAGGTAAAAAAACATATTATTTAGGTTTCATATTTTTTTATACAGATTTTCTCAATGTGACATCTACCTTTTGGATTTCACCAATTTAATAGAAGGTGAATTGCCATTGCTTGCTGCTAATAGAGAAGTTCCTACAGGCATAAGCTCCATGGTGCTCACCTAAAATGAGAAGTTCCTATAGGCAAAAGCTCCATGTTACTCACCTCACCATCACAATGTCCATGAGAAATGATCTCTGTCCATCAATTTCGAGAGCCCACATTAGAATAAGAGCCTAAAGATGGGGTAGATCGAAGACTTAAGTAGGCCACACGACAGGAAAAAATGGGGAAGGAGACGCCTATCATAGAGCCCACCATGATGTTTATATGGCATCCAAATTGTTCATAAGGTTATTCCCACAGGGATGAATTGAAAACATAAATATTAGTCTGATGCAAAACTTTATGCCCCACGAAGGTTTCAATGGTGGGTGTTTCCATCCCCATCGTTTCCTCTTGTGCGGCCCACTTGAGTCTTGGATCTGCTTCACCTTTGAGCTCTCGTGTTAGCTCATGAAATTGATGGGCGGAGTGGATTACTCACTAACATCATGGTGGCCGCATAGAGCTTGTGGTTTTAGAGTGCACTTAAGCATCGAAGGTAATACAAGTGGGACCTAGCTAATTATTGGGCTTAGTTTTCTCCAAGCATAGTTTTCTCCAAGCATTGTAATACATCTCGATGCATCTGTTGTAGGATACATTTGGACTTTAGCCTTCATATATGAGTTTAACTTTCCATGATCGAAACCATTTATCTAAAAGGCCTAGCCTTTTATGGATAATAACGAATAAATGAGAACTTTAAGATTGGAATAACATTTTATTATTACATTAATTTTCTATAAACATGGACTGTTTTCTTTAAAAGGTTGAATGATTGAAGGGTTGAAATATTTCAATCTGATAGTGTTTACACCCGATCTAACACGGTTAGATCAGATGGCTTAGAAGACAGCATGTGGCAACAATGTGTCGCACGTGGTGAATGTTGATTTAGTGCCTTCAATCTGAACAAGATTTGGGATCATCAATCGATCGAACATCTGGTCGATTGATCGAGCAAATCAATAATATGCTAGTTATCTCTCTGGAAAGTTTTAGATAGTTTCAATTGATCGAAAGTCAGGTATCGTTCGATCGAAGTTACTCTGAATTTAGTCGTTAACTCTTTAGACACTTTTAAGCATGTTCAATCAGATCGAACTTTGAGTGTCGATCGATCGAGGGATCATCGATTGGAGTCAATCAATCAACGATGCATGCAATTTTGCATAAGTGTGCAGTTTTAGTTTTTAATTCTGTATGGGCCTATATATATCCTTGTTAATACAAGATTAGGTTAGAGAACGAGAGAGAGTTTAAAGGCTAGGGTTTTGAAGGGAGAAAACTAGGATTTTTTAATCTATAAGTTGTTCCATCTCTTGTAGTTTTTGTTCATAGTGGATTCGTTTGTCACTTTGTGCCATTTTTTTTTCACAAAAGGGTTTTTCACGTAAAATCGTTGTGTTCTGTGTGTTTGCTCGGATTTTTCCTTCTCTATTGTGTTGTGTGATTCATTTTGAGGTTGCTTCTGTGCCCAACAAGTGGTATCAGAGCATATGTTGGGGTATCACATCAAATATGAGATATGACATCAAAGGAATCGAATGTGAAGTTTAAGACAGAGAAGTTCACAGGTTAAAATGATTTTAAATTATGAAAGGTGACGATGAAAGCCCTCCTAACTCAGCAAGTACTACAACAGGTACTCCTTGGGAATACGAAACGCCTTAAATCGATGAACAAAGAAGATTGGGATAAACTGGACAAAGGGCGATTAATGCAATTCAATTGTGCTTGGGTGATGCAGTCCTATACAATATCATTCATGAGACGACTACTGTGGCATTGTGGACGAACTTGGAGATGATATAAATGATGAAATCGCTCTCCAATCGTCTATATTTGAAGAGGCAGTTTTTCAATCTAATGATGGCAGAAGGGTCTGATCTCTCTGACCACATTAACACTTTTAACCAGTTGATTCGTAAACTGACAAGTGTGGAGGTGATGATCGAGGAAGAAGATAAAGCCCTAATTTTGTTGACGTCACTTCCAGAGTCGTACTAATATCCAGTGGATACTTTGTGTTATGGTAGGGATACCTTGGACGTCGTTGCGTCGATACCGTTATCTCGGCCCTTCAGTCGAAGCAATTGAGAAAGTAAAATGAAGGCGAAGGTACATCTATGGATGCACTGGTAGCTTGGGGAAGGCAGTCTGAGCGAGAGAAGGGCAAGTCGCGATCGAGATCCAAGTCAAAGGGCAAAGGAAAGTTGCAGTGTTGGAATTGTGATAGGGCATGACATATGAAGAGGGACTGTACAAATCTAAAAAACTAGACGGGAGAGAAGTTAGATGATTCGTCGAGGGAGGCCAATTCAACGGAATCCAGCGAAGAGGCAGGTGGTTGTGACATATTGATGTATCCAAATTTGGGTATCTGTACAGTGAATGGATTTTGGGTTCAGGTGCATCGTACCACATGTATCCTCATCGGAGTTAGTTCATTACATTCAACGAGTATGATGGTGGCTTGGTTCATATAAGCAATTATCATGGCTATAAGATGGTTGAAATTATATCAATGTGCATCAGGATGTTTGATGGGATGGAGCGTATTCTGACAGATGTGAGGCACGTTCCAGATCTAAAGAAGAATCTGATATCTCTAGGAGCTCTCGAGGCACTAGGGTGTAAGTTCATTGAGTTTGATCATGTCCTGAAGGTTTCAAAAGGGGCACTCATTGTTATGAAGGCAGATCGGAGCAATAATATTTACAAGTTGATTGGGAATACCATATTGAGTGGGGTTGCAACGTCTATAGCGGACTCCACATCGACACGTTTGTGGTATGAGCACCTAGGCCACATGATTGACTGCGATATGAAGGTACTCATCGATGGTCATTTGATTTCTGATTTTAGTGTTAATTTTAATATATGTGAGCCTTCTATATATGGTAAACAATCACAGTTGTCTTTTAAAATTGAAGAACATGTTAGTAAAGATGTCCTTAACTATGTGCATTCGAATGTATGGGGGCAGTCAGCTGTTGTTTTTGGAGGGGGATCGTCATTTTTTCATTACATTTATTAACGATTTCACCAGGAAGGTGTGGATTTATTTTTTAAAATATAAATTCGACATTTTTGCCACTTTTAAAGTATGGAAAATGACTATTGAAAAACACTCAGGGCGAAAGGCGAAAACTTTGAGGACAATAACAGTGGAGAATTCATTTATAGGGAATTCAATCAATACTGCAAAGGTGAGGGGATTGTGAGGCACAACACAATTAGGCACACACCAGTGCAGAATGGTGTTACTCAACATATGAATTAGACTCTTTTAGAAAGGGCACAAGTATGTTGAGTAACACTGCGTTAAGTAAGGAGCTATAGGCTAAGGCTGTGAACACGACTTGCTGTTTAGTGAATCGATCCCGTTTACATCGATAGATTGTAAAATTTTAGAAAAAGTGTGGAGTGGTCATGAAGTTGACTAATCAGGGCTGCGTGTATTTGGTTGTGACGCTTACTCTCATGTACCGTCCATTGAGATAGATAAGCTAAACTAAAGGGCGAAGAAGTGCACTTTTGTGGGCTCTAGTGATGGTGTGAAGGGTTATAGGTTGTATGACTGGGTTTCACATAAGATCATCCTGAGTTGAGATGTCAAGTTTGATGAGAGCTCCTTATTCTGTAAGGATGAGATAGAAAAAGGTGAGATACTTCAAGAAGCTGAGCCAAAGACAGAGGTACAGGAAGAGGTGGAGTAGCCACCATTGATGAGAAATTCACCTAGGGATCGTAGGTTACCCTTGAGATACAAAGATGAGTTTAATGTTGCATTTTTCCTCATTGGGGGATCCGTCTACCTTCCAGGAAGCATTGGATGACACATATGTTGAGAAGTGGATGGCAGCGATGTATGATGAGATGGACTCTCTTTTTAAGAACTAAATGTGCATGGGAGCTGGTGGAGCTGCCTGTTAAGAGGAAATCGATTGGGTGTAAGTTGATTTATAGAAAGAAATTGGATAGGTACAAGGTGAGATTAGTTGCGAAATGCTCAAAAAGAAGGTGTAGACTTCGGTGAAATATTTGTGCTTGTTGTCAAGTAAGTATCTATTAGATTCATATTGGCGTTGGTTGCCCAATACAATCTAGAATTATAACTGTTAACGTCAGATTTTGTAGTTGGATCCTCCAGATGTTCACCTTCTCTTCACCAAAGATTTCCCTCCGCCAAACCTGAAAGAAGGCAGACAGCAACTAAGGGTGGCTGGGGACCAGCCGTTAGCCCTCCGATGCTTAAGTCAGGCCAAAGCAAGAAGAAGAGTAGCCAAGCAAAACGGGATAGAGATTGAATGTTGTGTGTACCTTTCTCTTAATGGAGTCATCCCTTTATATAGATCCGAAGCGATTCAATCTGTTATACAAGATATCGAGATCCCGCTGATCTCGGGTACGATACGAGATTCTGCTGATTTCGTGGGATAAGATCCTTATCCTTAGTGACGAGATCTAACCAAATTACTTACTTCGGCAATCACGTCTCTTGATAGCAATCCCTTGAGGTTCGGAACCACAGGAGAAGATAAACCCAAAATCGAGTCATACGGCGTAACACTGATTGCTCATGCAGAGCTGAAAGCCGTAGTTGGAGTCATAGCCGGCGAAAAGGAAGGAGACGCCGAAGGGGCGGAGACCGCCGAACTGGGTGTAACCCTGCTTGGTGTCGCAGAGGGATTGAACAAGCCGCTCGACGGGAATCGGGTGCTGGAACTACGAAGACCGTCCAAACCAAAAAACGAAGACTCATGATAGCTCTGATGTCGGGAGCTGCTCGTGTCAGGAATGCTCGCATTCATGATATACGACCCCTTTTAGCGAGCGCGAGCCGAGCTGCTCGCATACGGGAGATGCGACCACTTCTGACGAGCACGAGCCGAGCTGCTCGCATACGGGAGATGCGACCCCTTCTGGCGAGCACGAGCCGAGCTGCTCGCATACGGGAGATGCGACCACTTCTGACGAGCACGAGCCGAGCTACCCGCAATCCAGATGTGCGACCTCTTATCGCGAGCACGAGCTTGACTGCTCGCATTCATTATGGCCGCGATCCTGCACTTCTCGATAGACTATATTTGCCTATAACAGATGCCCCCCAAACCCTTGGTATTTGAGGAACTATGCCAAGGGTTTGCTAGTGCTGACAGCTGGGTGCTGGGAGAAAATCGCACATGATTCTCTCAACGTGCTTCCGCATTTATGATGGCCAGCTTTCGCGCAGCTTTTCTTGCCGCCAGAAATGAGGCGTCGGATGCCACGTGTTTCCGTATTTAATGCCAGCGCCCGTTCGTCTGGCGTGCCGGATGGAAAACTGCCGCGTGTCCAGCAAATCAGACGGAATGATTGCGTATAAATACCGGACTTAGAAAAAAAATTCTTCATTTTCGAATTTTCATTACTGCGAGGTTTTCTTCTTCTTCTTCCTTCTCTATTCCGGAGTAAAAAACCTCTTTACAGAGGTATCCTTTTTTCTTTTTTATTCATCTCTTCCTATCATCTCTTTTTTATAATGGCGGAAATCTCTGACGAGGAGATTGTTCCTTTGGGAGATGAAACCCCTGATTCCTCCGAGTCCAATAACGCCAGAGTACCGGCTGGGAGATATTCCGCCTCCGGTTACTCTTCCATCTTGACGGAGGAAAGACTCTCTAACCTTAGAGAGGTTTATAGGGTCCCGGACTCTGTCTTATTCAGATTGCCTGGGAGAGGGGAGACAGCCGATGCACCACCGCCTGGGTGTGTGGCTGTTTATGAATACTTTTTCAAAGTAGGCGTACGTCTTCCCCTCCACCCCTTCATTCGAAATTTCCTCCGTCTCTATAAGATTGCCCCGGGCCAACTTATAGTTAACGGCTGGCGGGTTCTTTTGAGTGCTTTCATCCTTTGGAAGCAGGCGGGTAACGAGGAGTTAACCGCTCAGGAATTTTTTAGGTTATTCCAGCTGAAGAAGGCGCCAGCTAGCGAGGGTTGGTACTACCTCTGCTTCTGGCACCGGAATAACTTCATTTTGGGGAACCCTTCTTCCAACTGCCCGGGATGGAGAAAGAAGTGGTTCTATGTCTCCGGCAACTGGGAGTCCGAAATGGGCTCTGACCCCAAAGGCCATAACGTTAATCGCCATTTTGGCGAAGGTGGGTCAAGTGCTCGTTTATTTGTCCGACAGAAACAATAGCTTTGCTACTTTGACGATTTAACGAACCTTCTTTTTTGCTCGTAGGAATCCCAATTGGTGTGAAGCCCAATCTGCGAGGAGGGCTCAACGAGAAACTTGTCAAGGTCTACAAGCTCCCTGCGGCTGCACGCCACGTCAACGCTGCTCTAGAGCCTCACTGTCTCCGTGCAGCGGGTTTAATCTCTCAAGACGAAATGGCGAACGTGGGAGACAAAAGAGGTGCACTGGGGGTACTTCCCCGTCTGAAGGGCGCAGCCTCGAAGAGGCAAAAGAAGACTGCGGGGGGTCCTTCTAATGCGCCCACTCCCGCAGAGGGGTCTGCTCGCGGCCCTCAAGCCGCCTCTGGAGAGGTCGCCACCACTTCTCGCACGACCGCGACCCCTCTGGTCAACGCGACCCCTCTCTCCACTGTGCCCCCTCCAGCTGACCTACCTCACCCGCCAATTATCGAGGTAGCTGACAACTCACCGAAAGGTGATCGGAGAGGGGGAGGCCTCCCTCCAAAGGGGCCTTCAAGCGAGCCCATTGCTGCTCGCGAGTTACTGATGACCACCCCTGGCGCCGCGAGTGCTCGCGAGTCGGGTCCCAAGGAGATGGTCGTAGCCCAGGCTTCGGGCTCGGGAACTTTTGTCATTCCTCCACACTTGCATCCAATATGCGAGTTTATGTTTGACAAAATTTCCCCCAACTCCTTCGGAAGTCTCCCCGAACCAAGCCCCGAAGCCCTCTCCACCGACATCGGGGTGAGATTGTTGCAGGTAACGAGCGCTACACGATTTGTGTTTTTCGTCTCTGATATGGTGGATCGCTTTAATTTACCTTCTTTCTCACACACCTTTTTTTTTATAGAGCTTGGATCTCACGCTTCGAGTCAGACGTGACATCGAAGCAGCCCGCCGCAGCGTGGAGGATGCGGAGAAGAAGAAGAAGATAATGGAAGCCGAGGTCCAAGGGAGGGACCGCTTGGTGAAGGCCTTGGAGGTTCAAATCACCAAGCTGGACGAAGAGAAGAAGATTCTCCTGGTCAAGATCCAATCCCTGACTGAGCGCTTTCAGTCAGTGGACCTCCAACTCGCAAAGCTTCAAGAAATCCATTCTAAGAGCGAGAAGGAGAAGGAGATTTTTCGCAAGGATAAGGTCCAGCTTGAAGAATGGCTCAAGGATGCTCGGACCAAGTTCGATGAGGCTCGGACCAAGCTCGAGGAGGCCCAGCAGCGACTTAATCAGCTGAAGGATGACTCCATCCACTGGGAGGAAGAGCGAGTGGCTCTCAGTTCAGATGGTATCTGATGAGGGTCCTCGCGCAGTTCAGGAGTTCCGCACTTCTCAACTTTACGATGAGGAGCGATACGATGCGTATATCGCTGGTCGCGATTTCGCGGTCAGAGTTATGCAGATGATCGCTCCAACTTTTAACGTTGAGGAGTTCGACAGAGTGGCATTCGAGGTTGCAGCTAAGGAACGGGCTGCCGCTGAGAACGAAGCCACCGAGGCAACAGATGCCGCTCCTGCTCCTGAGGCTGGTCCTGAAGCTGAGAGCCGCGAGCCTGCGCAAGATGAGGATGACCACCCTTGACCTCGGCAGCTTCCTACATCATATATATATTTTTCTCTTTTTTTTTTTTGAGAAGAGATTTGTAATCGTAAGGTCATTATTTTAATGAACACCTACTTTTTCAGTGTTGTGTATTCTCATCTTTGCTTCATTGTTGCTTTGTGTTGATCTCATGTTGATTCATCAGAGGATGCGAACCCTTAATTCGAGCACGAGCTACGCTGCTCGCGATTAGGGTATATGACTGCTTATTCGAGCCCGAGCTGCGGTGCTCGCGATTAGGGTATATGACTACGACCCCTTAATTCGAGCACGAGCTGCGGTGCTCGCATTCCGGAAGTGCGATCCCTCCTCTCACCAGTCGCGAGCAACTAACTCATGAAAAAAAATGAATTAGACTCAATCCGGGGGTCGTGTGACCGTGTCCGCGTTGAGATAGACTGATCTATCGATTGAGATTTTGATTCTACCAAGGGCAGAAGGTTGGTCAAGAGATGGTATACATTCTCTTCGGGGCTATTCAGGTCCATGTAAATGGAGAAGCAACCAACTAGTAACGATTTCAGTCCTACCAAGGGTAGGCAATTGGCCAAGAGGATGTGTAAGCACTCTCTTCAGGGCTATTCAGATCCATGTAAATGGAGTAGCGGCCAAAAGATATCTTTCACTTTATTCATAAAACGTTGTAATAAACTACATCGAATCTAGGGGTAGTATCGTAGCAAATGCTCCACGTGCCAAGGGCGACGTACGGGCTTCCCTTGCATGTCTTCAAGATAATAAGTACCGGGTCGCACAACCCTAATAACCCGATACGGGCCTTCCCAATTTGGATCCAATGAACGAGCAGGAACTCCGAGATTTTGCCTTAGTACCAAATCTCCGGGTTGGAAGGATCTAGGCCGAACCCTAGCATTTCGATATCGAGCAATACGTTGTTGATACGCTGCCACTCGTACTTGAGAAGCATTTCTTCGCTCTTCCAGGAGATCGAGATGAAGTCGGAGGTTTTCCTGATTGCTCGCGGGATCATACTGCTCGATCCGATATGAGGGCACTTGAATTTCCACTGGTACCACTGCGTCAACACCAAATGCTAAGGAGAAAGGAGTTTCACCTGTTGATGTACAAGCCGTGGTTCTATAGGCCCATAATACCTCTGGCAGAAGTTCTGGCCACACCCCTTTACATTCACCTAGCTTGGTCTTTAAATGATGCTTTATGATCTTATTCACTGCCTCGACCTGCCCATTCGCCTGAGGATGATATGGAGAAGTGCGGAGATTACGTATCTTCCATTTTTCGCAAAATTCATCAAAGGCTGCGTTGTCGAACTGCGTTCCGTTATCGGTAATTATAGTATGAGGAAGTCCGAAACGGCATATGATATTTCTCCATATAAACTTAGTAGTTTGTTTCTCAGTAATCTTGGCTAATGGTTCTGCCTCGGCCCATTTGGTGAAATAATCAACCGCCACGATCGCGAACCTATTCTGTCCCTTTCCCATGGGTAAGGGCCCGATGATATCGATCCCCCACTGAGCAAAAGGCCAAGGGCTATCAACTGGGGTCATCCGCTCGGACGGTACATGAGGTATAGGTAGATATCGTTGACACTTGTCGCATTTTTTAGAAAATTCGATGGCGTCTGCTTTCATAGTGGGCCAATAATATCCTTGCCTCATCGCTTTATATGCTAGGGATCGCCCCCTGGGATGGTTACCACATGCCCCCTGGTGTACTTCGTCTAGAACACGAAGTGCTTCTTCTGGATGAAGACACCTCAAATAAGGCAAGGAAAAGCTTTTGCGCAACAATATTCCGTCTTGTAAAGTATACCTGGCAGCCCGAAGACGAATTTGCCTTGCAGCTTTCTTGTCCTCTGGTAGGTATCCGTCTCGGAGATAGAGGATGATAGGATCCATCCAACATGGAGATGATTGTATCGATGTTACATGCTCGAGAGTCGCTTGGTCGATACTCAGAACCTGACGGTGCTCGATGGGGATCGAATGCGATAACTCAGATTCTGGTGCAGAGGCGAGCTTTGCCAAGGAATCGGCAAGTTGGTTCTTCTCGCGAGGAATATGGGTTATTTCATAAGTCTTCAGTTTGGCGAGCAGGATGAGGACACGAGACTTGTATAAGGCCATTCTTTCTTCTTTGGCTTCGAATTCACCAAGAACTTGGTTGACAATGAGCTGGGAGTCGCTATGAATTATCAAATTCTGGACTGCGAGGACAATGGCCAGTTCGAGGCCAACAATCAGGGCCTCATATTCTGCTTCATTATTGGAGACGCGTGATTCGAAACGCAGAGCATATTGAAAATGCGACCCGTCGGGAGCCACTAAAATCAGGCCCGCTCCGCTGCCAGTGGCCCGCGACGACCCGTCCACGAAGAGTGACCAAGGAGGCTGGTCGCTGGTCATGATATTATCTTCAGAAGAATATGTAAATTCGGCGATGAAGTCAGCCACGGCCTGGCCCTTGACTGCGGTCCTAGGACAGAATGAGATATCATGCTCACTAATCTCGACCGCCCATTTAGTTAAGCGCCCGGAAGCTTCAGGCTTTTGAAGGATTTGCCGTAGTGGGTGATTAGTCGGTACTAAAATAGCGTGGGCTTGAAAATATGGTCGCAGTTTTCGAGCTGCCGTGACTAAGGCTAGGGCCAGTTTCTCCATATCAGAATACCTAGTTTCTGCATCAACCATTGCTCGACTGATATAATAGACGGGCCTCTGTACCCCGGAATCTTCTCTTATTAAAGCGGCGCTAACGGCCGTAGTGGACACAGAGAGATAAAGAATGAGTTGCTCATGTGCTACAGGTTTAGATAAAATGGGAGGAGCGCTCATGTATTGCTTCAGTTGTTGGAAAGCTTCTTCACACTGAGGTGTCCACTTCCAATCAGATTTGGCCGTTGCACGAAGGAGTTTGAAGAAGGGCAAGCACTTGTCAGATGCTCGCGAGATGAACCTGTTCAATGATGCGATGCGACCAGCCAGACGCTGGACGTCCTTCAGAGTAACGGGGGATTTCATCTCTATCAATGCTTTAATCTTTTCAGGATTTGCCTCAATTCCACGCTGGCCAACCATGAACCCAAGAAATTTCCCTGCAGACACTCCAAACGCGCATTTTTCTGGGTTTAACTTCATTTGATACTTCCTCATCAGATCAAAGGCTTCTCGAAGATCAGAAATGTGGTCATCTTCAACGATGCTTTTCACGAGCATGTCGTCAACATAAACTTCCATATTCCTACCGATTTGAGCAGCGAATATTTTGTTGACAAGACGTTGATAAGTGGCCCCTGCATTTTTAAGACCGAACGGCATCACCTGGTAGCAATATAGTCCTCGATCCGTGATGAAGGCAGTATGCTGGCTATCAGGTGGATGCATCATAATCTGGTTGTAACCAGAATAAGCATCCATAAAGCTGAGGAGAGCATGTCCAGCTGTTGAGTCGACCAACTGGTCGATCCGCGGTGTCGGGAAGCTATCTTTGGGACATGCTTTGTTCAAGTCTGAATAGTCGACGCACATCCTCCATTTGCCATTAGCTTTCCGGACGAGAACTACGTTCGCGACCCACTCTGGGTAGTCAACTTCTTTTATGAAATTAGCCTGCGAGCAGCTTCTCAACTTCAGTTTTGATTGCCATTTGCCTTTCTGCAGTAAAGGCACGTCGACGCTGGTGTACGGGTTTATGCTTCGGGTCAATGTTGAGACGATGTGCGATGACATTGGGATCGATGCCTGGCATATCTTTATGAGACCAAGCAAACACGTCCTGGTATTCAGTGAGGAAAAGGATCAAATCTTCACGGTGGACACTGGTTAAGGAGGACCCGATGTACACGATCTTAGACGGGTCGCCTTCGGTCAGGTGAATTGCCACTGTTTCCTCCCCCGGAGTTCCTGACTTCAGAGCATTTTCTCTCAGATCCAACGAGGTGGTGGGGGGAACGTCGGGTGAACCTTGAGCTATCTCCATGACGGGTGTCGCTTGAGCCTTCTTTTGATCTTGGAGGGCTATCTGGTAGCAAGACCGTGCCTCCTGTTGACTTCCTCGCACTGACCCCGATACCATTTGGGGTAGGAAATTTAACACACAGATATGAAGGGTGTAAGGCTGTCCCAATCTTAGTTAGAGACGGCCGCCCCAAAATGGCGTTATATACTGATTTTCGGTCCACCACGAGGAAGTTCATGAAGACGGTGGTCTTCGCTGGACTTTCTCCAAAAGTAACTGGGAGATCGATGCTCCCTTCAGGTGTTACTACCTCTCCTCCAAAGCCGACGAGGGGGGTCGATACTGGCTTGAGGAGGTTTCTGGCAAGAGCCATTTTATTGAAAGCCTCTAAATATAAAATGTCGGTTGAGCTACCTGTATCCACCATAATTCGATGAGTTAGATAATTCGATACCTTTAATGTGACTACGATGGAGTCTTCATGAGGGAAGTGAATTCCCGCTGCATCTTCGAGGGTGAAAGAAATTGGAGGATGGTTCGCTTTCGATGAGCTGGACGTCTGTTCCAGCCAATAGATTTGCTAGGGTTCTTTGGACGCCTTTCGAGCGTATGCCTTTCTTGAAGCTTGAGAGTCGCCCCCGCAAGCTGGTCCCCCGACGATAGTGCGAATTTCTCCCGTGGGCTCAGCGTCCTCTTGGTCGGTTTGATGATGAGGCGGTTCCTTTTGGCGAGATGAGGTCTTCGCCCTTTCTGGTGATCGATTTTTACGAGCAACATAATCCTGGAGATGGCCTTTTCGAATAAGGGCTTCGATATGGTCTCGTAGAGAGATGCAATCCTGGGTCCTGTGCCCGTGATCTTTGTGGAAGTAACAGAACTTGCTCTTGTCCCTCTTCTCGGGATCGGATTTGATCTTTGCAGGCCACTTCACATATGGCTTGTGTTTAATCTCCATTGAAACCTTTTCATGAGACCGATTAAGAGGAGTGTAGTTATGATATTTACTAGAGTAAGGCTTCTTGGGAGAACGATCGCGCTGATCACGACGATATTTCTTATCTGTAGAAGAGGTTCCTTCTGGCTTACGTTTCTTACTTTGTACTCCATGGCGTGTCAATGCGACTTCTTCTGCATTGATATATTTCTGAGCTTTGGCTTGGAACTCTGCCATAGTTTTCGGAGGGCTTTTATCTAAGGCAAACCTGAATTTCTCGCTCGTTATTCCGGCAATGAGAGCTGTAAGACCCTTTTCTTCAGTGTAACCCTCAGTTTGGACGGCTTCGGCAGTGAACCGTACTGTGAACTCCTTTATTGTCTCCCCATGCTGTTGTCTCAGATTCATCAGATGGGAGGCTGGCTTCTTAATGCGAATGCTTCCCATGAACTGAGAAAGGAATATCTCCGATAACTGGGAAAAGGAACTGATGGAACGAGGCTTTAACCCCCGGAACCACGTACGAGCTGCTTCCTTCAATGTTAAGGGAAAAGCCCTACACATGATTTCTGAACCATGTCCCTCCAACTCCATGAGGGACCAGTATGTTTCCAGATGTTCAAGAGGGTCGCCAATACCTGTGTACGGGGTGATAACAGGCGTTCGATACTTTCTAGGTAATGGGGCTTCCATAACCTCGCTGGTGAAGGGGGACTCGGATTGATGTATCGCCGCCATGACGGCAGATGGCTGATTTGCCCGGTATCGCTGTTCCATGACATCAAAACGATCATGGATTCTTTTGAGATCTCCTTCCCATGGTAGGGTATAGCTTGATGTTTCGGAGGTGGAGCCCTGCGGTTGAGGTTGTCGAGATGAACTAGAATGTATAGAATGTGGAGACGGTACAGGGGGATGGCTGCCAAGTGGTGGGACCTGTGATTCGTCCATAGAATGTCTAGATGCCACTGGTATGGGCTGCGGTGGTAACCCTTCGAGGCTTGTCTCTGAGGTTCGGAGAAATGCTGATCAAGCCGATTTGACAGCGCTTGAACTCCGGCATTTAGAGTCAGAAGGGTGTTTCCGAGGAAACGTAAGACATCGTCTTGATTTCCAGAAGCCTCCAGTAATGGGTTTGTTGACGGCATATTCGGGGCTCCTTGAGGGATATTCGTCGGATCAGGTGGAAGCGCAGATACAGATTCCGTCTCATCGGGCGGAGGTGGTGGCTGCCTTGAAGTTGAAGGATGAACGGCCTTTTTAGGAGGCATCGCCGAAGGATTTTGATCAGTGGAACGATTGATTTTGACGATCATGCCGTTCCCACAGACGGCGCCAAACTGTTAACGTCAGATTTTGTAGTTAGATCCTCCAGATGTTCACCTTCTCTTCACCAAAGATTTTCCTCCGCCAAACCTGAAAGAAGGCAGACAGCAACTAAGGGTGGCTGGGGACCAGCCGTTAGCCCTCCGATGCTTAAGTCAGGCCAAAGCAAGAAGAAGAGTAGCCAAGCAAAACGGGACAGAGATTAAATGTTGTGTGTACCTTTCTCTTAATGGAGTCATCCCTTTATATAGATCCGAAGAGATTCAATCTGTTATACAAGATATCGAGATCCCGCTGATCTCGGGTACGATACGAGATTCTGCTGATTTCGTGGGATAAGATCTTTATCCTTAGTGACGAGATCTAACCAAATTACTTACTTCGGCAATCACGTCTCTTGATAGCAATCCCTTGAGGTTCGGAACCACAGGAGAAGATAAACCCAAAATCGAGTCATACGGGCTGCTGGTATGTGTAGTAGTAACACTGATTGCTCATGCAGAGCTGGAAGCCGAAGTTGGAGTCATAGCCGGCGAAAAGGAAGGAGACGCCGAAGGGGCGGAGACCGCCGAACTGGGTGTAACCCTGCTTGGTGTCGCAGAGGGATTGAACAAGCCGCTCGACGGGAATCGGGTGCTGGAACTACGAAGACCGTCCAAACCAAAAACGAAGACTCATGATAGCTCTGATGTCGGGAGCTGCTCGTATCAGGAATGCTCGCATTCATGATATACGACCCCTTTTAGCGAGCGCGAGCCGAGCTGCTCGCATACGGGAGATGTGACCACTTCTGACGAGCACGAGCCGAGCTGCTCGCATACGGGAGATGCGACCCCTTCTGGCGAGCACGAGCCGAGCTGCTCGCATACGGGAGATGCGACCACTTCTGACGAGCACGAGCCGAGCTACCCGCAATCCAGATGTGTGACCTCTTATCGCGAGCACGAGCTTGACTGCTCGCATTCATTATGGCCGCGATCCTGCACTTCTCGATAGACTATATTTGCCTATAACAATAACAATTGGATGTAAAGACAACTTTTCTACATAGAGAGTTAGAAGAGCAGATTTACATAAAGCAACTTGAAAGGTTCAATGTATAACGAGCAAAGAATAGAATAATGTTTGTAGGTTAAAGAGGTCGTTGTGCGGCTTGAAACAGTCGCCTAGGAAGTGGTACAAAAAGTTTGATTCTTTCATGCTGAGCCAACAGTTTACCAGAAGTGAGTTTGATCATTATGTCCATTTTAGATCACTGAGTGATAAGGAATTCATTATTCTAGTGTTAAATATTGATGATATGCTTATTTCCGACCATAAAATGTCTGAGATTAAAATATTAAAGGCTTAGTTATCAAGGACATTCAAAATAAAATATCTAGGGGTTGCAAAAAGGATTCTTGGCATCGATATACATAAAGACAGAGAAAGGAACAGCTATGGTTGTCTCGGGGGGAGTATCTTGAGAAGGTCTTGTCTAAGTTTGGACTTGAAAATGTTAAATGGGTTAGCACACCCCTTACTGCTCACTTTCGGCTTTCTTTAATGCCTACGTTGGATGAAGAAAAGCGATATATGTCTTGTGTGCTCTACTCGATCGCGGTTGGCAGTCTTATGTACGCCATCATCTATATTAGATCGGATATTTCACAAGCAGTTGGTTTTGTGAGCAGATACATGTCAAATCCCAACAAGCAACACTAGGAGGCTATGAAATGATTACTTCGATATCTATGAGGTACAACTGACTACGTCTTATGTTTCAAAAAATCTAAGAAGAAACTTGTAGGCTAGCTATGTGGATGCGGATTATGCTGGGAATGTAGACAATAGAAGGTCGACTTTCGGTTACTCGTTTATGTTAGTGGGTGGAGCAATCAGTTGGATGTCGAAGCTTCAGTTTGTTGTGGTTCTTTCCACAACTGAAGCTGAGTATATGACAGTGATAGAAGCATTCAAGGAAGTGATTTGGTTGAAAGGGATGATAAATGGGTTGGGGCTTCAGCAGAAAGTTGTTCTCATAAATTGTGACAGCGAAAGCACAATCAATTTAGTGAAGAACTCAATGTTTCATTCCTAGACTAAACATATTGATGTTTATCACTATTTTATCCGACAGATGCTAGAGGAAGGCAGTGTAACTTTTGAGAAGATTCACAATAGCATGAATTTGACTGACATGCTTACGAAAGTGGTTCCTACTAAGAAGTTCAGATTTTACTTGACTTCTCTAAGCTTGGCAAAGTAGATAGATGAAGATGGATTGTGCATGAGAAGTGATGATAGTGATGCTACTATGAGGAAATTAGAGGAAATTAGATATGACGAAAGCAGAACAATGAAGATGGAAGATTGAAGCCACAATGGAGATTGTTGATTGAGTGCTTTCAATCTATACAAGATTTGGGATCATCGATCGATTGAACAGTCTGGTCGATTGATCGAGAAAATCACGAATATGCTAGTTATTTCTGTAGATAGCTTTGGACAGTTTTGATTGATTGAAAGTCAGGTATCGATCAATCGAAGTAACTTCGAATTTAGTTATTAACTCTCTGGACACTTTTGAGCATGTTCGATTGGATCAAACATTGAGTGTCAATCGATCAAGGGATCATTGATCTGAGTCGATCGATCGATAAAATCAATTGATGGTGTTTACAATTTTGCATTAAGTGCGCAATTTTAGTTTTTAATTCTGTATGGGGCTATATATATCCTTGTTGATATGGGATTAGGGTAAAGAATGAGAGAGAGTTTGAAGGCTAGGGTTTTGAAGGGAGAAAACTAGGGTTTTTTTAATCTATAAGTTGAAATTGTGCCTTTTACTCACACTTGAGGCGCTTGCGCTTTGCGGAAGCTTAGAGCGGAGCTACTAGAACTATATTCAAGTCCTAGTGGGGGGTGATTATGACTTTTTAAAAAATCATGCCTTAATTAAAACTAATTAACAATTAAACTAAATTAGAGCATTAACACTTAGGCTTCCAAGCTAAGTGAGTCCAATCATATAAACTACAAAATATGAAATAATTACGTAGCTAGTCTATTAAGTGAAAATACACCTTGTGTATGAATCTACCTATCTAATGCATAGCATATATTCCATTCAAGCATTTATATAATTAATAATTAAATAGACATTGCAAGAATAACAATGTGCTTAAATGGCAATTACAAAGGTTCACTCTCAACCTTTATTGGAGGTTTTACAACAGGTTCACCTCTCAACCTAAATGGAGGTTTTGAGTAGGTTTACCTCTCAACCCTTTGCTCTTACACAAGAGAACGAATTCTACACAAGAACTTACACGTATGCACCTGTGTTGGTGGATCACGTACACACCCGTGTCGGTGGCTCCCCTTGGAGACTTGACAATTTAGAATCTATACAAGAGCCAAGGTCATACACAAGAACCTTTAATGGTTTCAAGGCTAGCCAATAATCTTGGTTCCAATCCAAGGACCTATGTATACTCTCGCTGAAGACTCCCCTTGGAGACTTGATTTAAGCTCTACTAAAGAGTCAAGGTTCTACACAAGAACCTGATTTTATTTTGGGTCATAAACTCTCACACTCTAACTTACTAAAGGAAAGAATATAATTGGACTCTTACAATTGACAACTTGCTGGATTAAGCCCCTTTTGTTGCACCCTCTTCGGGTTGCTTCTTCTAGCACTCTCGTGCTTGAATCAGCTTCCCTTATGCTTCCCCGATCATTGATATCGATGCTTTACCAAAGCTTCAGCTCTAAGATCAATCGCCTTACATTTGCTGTCCCGATGAGGTGACCAACGTGATGGAAGGTGGTGAAATCCTCTACAACTAATAAGAAGGTTATTGCCTAAAGGGATTTACCTAATGGGTCTCTCTAGAGGGTTTAAACAATGATTTGACTATTAGGATCAATGTTTAAACTCTAGAGGAAGGTGTAAATTGAACTCATCTTTAAAGGGAGCATGAAATGCTTATTAGAGTGATAAATCTCATGAAAGATCACTTGAATCTCTTAGGATTAGAGCCCTTATGGATATGGAATTGTGGTGGTCTCTAATGCACTAAAAACCCGTTAAACAACCCAAGAATCTCTCTCTCTCTCTCTCTCTCTCTCTCTCTCTCTCTCTCTCTCTCTCACACACACACACACACACACACACACACAGAGCCTTTAAGCTCCAGCGACTAGAAAACGGCTACTTAATGGCTCTCTTGATGGGATCGACCAGCTGTTGAGCTCTTAATTGTGCATATTTTAACCCCAATTCATCACTCATTATGCTTGGTTTTCATAATTTAAAGACTAATCAAATACATGTTTTGTGGTTGTAGGAATGAGAGTTACTTTGCCCAATTGATGACCAAAAGAGCTGATTTAGAACCTTGGATGAAGACCCAAGGAGGGCTGAAGGAAAAAGGAAGCAAAGAAAGAAGCAAAGAAAGAAGAAAATAGAAGAAAGAAAGGAAGAAAACAAGAAGAAAAAGAGACCGACCGGTCTTGACCGGTCGGCCAAGGAAGCCCGACCGGTCTTGACCGGTCGGCCATGCTTGCTGGAGTAATGCCAAAGAGGGCCTGACCGGTCGTGACCGGTCGGCCATGCAAGTTTCAGATTCCAGATTCTAAAGCAGCAATGTAATCCCGCACCTGGTTTTTCGGATCAGTTTTCTGGGCCGATCTTGATGATATTTGGAAATCCAATATATCCATGTCGAAGAGGAACTCGACGCCAAACTAACCCAAGTGGTTTCGTGTCGATCGGAGTTACGGATTGATCGTGGTGACCAAAACAATACGAACTGTCTAGAAAGTTCCAGATTTCGCTGTTCCACTCTGGGCCGGTCCAGGTGGCCCATCATTGAGGATATGAAAAATCTACTTTGACCATCTTTTAAACCACATCCATATATGAATAACCACAAAAGTTTCAGATCAAAAGGGTGTGTGGTTTGATCGTACCGGTTGAAGAAAGATGGACCATCCAGAAAGCTCCAACTGCGCAGAGTTTATAAAAGCCCTAATTGTTCTAATTTTTGGACCACATTCTGGGATTGTTTTGGACAATCTAATCCATCTATCATGTAGAGGAGAAAGTTTTCTACCAATGTTCAAAATTTGGGATCAATCCGACATCTGTACACTCCGGAGCGTTGGAAGCAAGATGACTGGTTCTGAAGGTACCCGAAGTGCGCGATTTTGAGAGGCGGTCGGTGATGTGATTGGTGGGCCCATTCAGAGGATAATCTTGGAAATCTAAATCATTTATGAGGAAGATCACATTACAAGGAAGCTACAAATCAAATTTGAAGGCAATCCGACCATTGGTTAAGCCGTACCAAGGGAAACAAATTCTGCTATGTTGCTGTACTATTGCTGCACTATAAAAGGAGGTGCTCTCTTCTATTCCAGGGCAACCAAGGACGTGGGGAGCAAGGAGTTCAAGTCATAGGAGGCTTCCTAGCCTCCTCCAGCTAGTTTTTCTTCATTTTCTTAGTTCTAGTTCTAGTTTTTAATATGCTTTTTATTAGCTAATCTCTTAGCTAGAGTTAAGAGGTGAACCTTATAGTTTTCTTAGATTGTTTAATTCGTTTTATTGGTTTTTAGTTTGGAATTAATGATTATGAACTAAGGTTTGAAGTTTATACAAGTTTTTAAGTAATTTTTCTTAGTCTTGTGATGACTCATGGATGTTTGGATGAATTACTTAGCTTCTTATCTCGTTTGCAACGGTCTAGACCTGTATGATCCGAGGAATCGGAGTGCGCTCTAGTACTAAGCTCTTCATAAAGGGACTTCATGCCAAAGTTCTATTTTAGTTGATTTTCTGGAATATGTAAGGACTGTGCTTGTGATTTGAATCTAGTTCAAATCCTAATCTAGCCTTGTCTTGTGAGAGGACTTGGGGATGGTTATGATTGAGAACTGGACCTATAGGAAAGGGGAATGACCTATGCAATTGAGCATGCTCAGCTCAGCCTACATTGAGTGAATCTTATGCATAGAACTTACGTATGACAGATTGTTTGGTTTAACAGCTCTATCATCCGACTAGATAGACAGGAATGTCGATTCTAGTTGAGAAAGTAAGAAACCATAGCGAATTATGCATCTAAGAAGAGCTATAAGTGGATCCTTGATGCTCTAGTTATCTTTTCATTATTAGATTTTCTATTTTATGTTAAAAATCAATTTCACAAACCTCTTTGATTCTAGTTATTAGGATAATTGGAATTGTTTACTTCCTTCCCTGTGGATCGACCTCGGTCTTACCGAGTTTATTACTACATCGCAACCCTACACTTGGGGAAGCGAACACCAGCCCTTCGATGGAATCGATGACATCGTCGATGGGGTCGAACATGTCCAGACAAATATGCATCAAGGTCGTTGGACTGCCCCATTGATGGGATCGACAGGACCGTCGATAAGATCGACAAACTCCATACATATACAATCAAGGTTGTTGGACTGCCCTGTCGATGGGATTAACGACGTCTAAACAAATTTGTAAGATGTTGGACTGCTTTGTCGATAGGATCAACAGGACTAAAAAAATGTTGTTTTGGGCTGAATTGTTTGCAACAGCTTAAGGCTTCTAAAGTCTTACATTTTTAGGGTTCAGTTATGACTCCCAAGGCTATTGAAAGATGACTAAAGGTTTTCCTATCAAGTCCAAGTCTTCTAGAGGCTTAAGTTATTTTGGCTCTAAGGGATAGGGACACCAGCACCTCATATTCCTGTTTCTTCTTCCTTGATGCTTCTTGTCCATTTGTGTTTTCGATCTTCAGCTTTCAATGGCTCAACCGACTCTTAGACACATGGACGCATGTGATTGACAAACAAGGTGCACAAATAAGTGCACTAACATAAGTTGTTCCATCTCTTGTACTTTCTGTTCATAGTGAATTCGTTTGTCACTTTGTGCCGTGGTTTTTTTTAAAGGGTTTTCCACGTAAAATCGTTATATTCTCTGTGCTTGTTCGAATTTTTCCTTCCTTATTGTATTGTGTGATTCATTCTGAGGTTGCTTCCGCGCCCAACAACAAAGATGAACTTTAAAGCCAAAAGGCCAAAGGTGTATCTATATTGGGAATCATTAAATGCAAGAACCCAACAAAAGTAACTCTCTGACAAAGCATTAAATGCAAGAGCCTAACAAAAATAACTCTCTAGGAAATCATTAGGGCGTGTTTGGATTGTTGACTTCCATGGTAAATGGGTGGATATCCCTCATGATGGTGCCTTTCTTGTGAAATGGTGGAATTTACATGGTACCTGGGGAGTATGTTACAACACGTTTAAAGCTGTATGCAGTGTTTGTAACATTGGTATCGCACCATGTACCGCACCCATGGGATATTGATACGTATCGGATATCGCATGGGATATATCATTTGTATCGGGTAATTTATCATACTTTTTAGGAAACCTGGGGAACATTAGGTTATTGATTGAATTTTTCAATGAAACTTCAGAGATTGTTAATTTGTACCTTAATACACGTTTGTAAATCATAACATTTCAAAAAATAAGTGCACATAAAAGGTTTCCTTTGTAAAGGGTCCTGAACTATTCGTCAATTGACTGAACTAATGCAAGTATATTAAAATTGAATGCATAATATTTATAAATGTATCAATGTGTGAAAGAAAACACAATTAATTCATTCAAATGTAAGAAAAAGAAGTTCAAATTATAAAACATACCCATCAATAATGTGAATGGCTAAAAAAATTATGATTTGTGAGTGTTTGATTTTCTTTTTTTTAATTTGGATAAGATGACTATTAGGTTCAACAGATTAAAAAATAAAAACAAAAGCAAAAATCTTGTTTTTTTTTTTTGCAAAACTTTTAGCAACGGGCCAAACCGTTGCAAATTTCTGAATAAGTTTATATTTCCCAATTTTTCCCTCCCATATGGCCCACTTCTGAGAACCTAAACAGAGTTAAAACCGGTATACAGGATTTTACCAGTACGTTTTACCTATCTACCCGATAAGTAGTATTTTTAGTATCACCCGGACTACATCCTGCCCAGCGACTGATAAAGTACCCGGTCTACCTGATTTTCTTCTGGCCTGCCCCGGCTTTCACTAGGCCTGGCAGTCCTGGCACTTAGCCAGCATAGAGTGTTAGGCCTTACTCAATGCCCTGCATATTATATAGTTAAACCCCATCGAGCTCGATGAAATCGGTTGGTTGGGGCGATGCGGCCCAACTATTAGGCTTTAGCGCTCTTAGCTGGCATAGCTGCCAGTAATCCGATCAAATAAAAGCAAAAATGATAAATATCATTCAAAATTAAGCTAGTATTGAAACGTAGGCATACCAAAATCTCAATCACGGGTTGTACTTTTCCCGAATCTTATAAAGCATCTTGTCGCACCAACTCCGGCAAACTTTTGAAAGATAAAAACCGGCTTTTGGTTCTCAAGATCATCCTAACTTGCTGAAGATATTTATCATTCAAATGATAAATATCATTCAACGCAAAAGATCCTCAAAATCAACCTCAACCTAAAACTATGAAATGGATCCCAAATCAAAGGATAAATATACGTAACATTAAGGCAAAAATAAATAAGTTAATAGTTAATAAGTTAATAAGCCTTAAATAAAGGAGAAAAATAGAAAATAAAGAAGAGCACCTAAGCTCTTTGATAGCCAATCCCTCTACCACTAGCTGGATGGTGCAGGAGGGACGCAGTCCCGGGGTGTATCCAAGGGTTGTGTCCTTGAAGTACAGCAGGGGTTACCCGGGATCTACCTGCCGTACCTATATATATTTTATGTAGTTCTACCCGGGGTGTGTCAATCCCATTGTGGGTGATTCAGCAAGAGCCCCATTGTCGATTAGGCGAGAGTCAGGTGCAACGTGTGTGTGCTCGTTAAACTCACCCTGGGTGTAACCAAATACACAATATAGGTGTCCGTTAAAACTGACTCAAAAGATTTGCAATTGAAATTCAAAACCTATAAAAAGATTCAAGGTCAGTACAATCAGATGATATTAAAAAGATAGCTGATGCAAAGAAATGCATTAGGGTATAAGTCATTTGTAAACTGACTCAAATGATTCACAATCGTAAATGATTCAATGTATCAAAAGAGAGGTCAATGTATCCAGAGCACCCCTCAAAATGTATGATTCATTTTCTGATATCCCACTAACTCTTATATTTCAATATTGTCAATTTCGAAAATCCTTAAAGCATTTATCAATGTCAGGAAATTCAAATTACATGAAAGAGATAGTTGTTATTTACTAAGCTAATAAGTATTTATCTCACTTGCAAACTGACTCAGCAGGCTTCACAATTGTAAATTTCAATCAATCAAAAGCCATTTAGGTATGTACAATCAAATCACTAAGTCATGCACATAAAGAATGGCTATCAATCAAATATAGAAACGTCTATCAAACAGAATAGGGCTACTAACTGATTTGCTTGTGTATCAACATCCACTTCTTCCACATAATGCATTTGTATTAACCTACAATTATCTTAGTTGCAAAATGCCTAGGCATTTCAAGATAACATAATGGTCGGGAATCAACTTCCAAACTTATGCACATAAGATTTTAGTCACTCACATAGTCCAGACCAATGCACAAGAGTTGAATCTCAATCCTCCATCCTACATCTCCCAATAATGGAAAAGTCAATCTTGAACGAGAATGACCATGCATGCAGGTAATACAGAAGTCGAAATGCATTTGTGTCATCTGTAAAACACAGACATGAATTTCTAATGGGGATTACTCCCTCCTCTGTCTGTAAAGGGATCGAAAATCCATTTCAGCGACATGCTAGCCTTTATACAATAGTTAGGAATAATCGACATTGATCCGTTTGTTAAAATTGAACATGGCTGAGACTGAGGAATGAGCCTAAAAAAGAAGGGAGCAGACATACTTGATCCCGACCTTCATGGAGATCTCTCAGTCATCCCTTGGAGAGAGTGACCTGAAAGTGGGAAAAGTGAATCGGTGAGACCAACAAGTGGAAAAGAGGATTTAGCATGTATTTCAGAGAGTGTTTGGCTCACATGCATGTCTTTATAGTACCACCATGCAGGACATGCATGATAGCATCATCAACGGCTAATGTCATATCGGGAGTCCATCTCGAAAGAGGCCAATAAAAAATCTCTCAATATGGAGTTGTAACAAACAAACCCTCATTGTGATTGTTGCCTCACACTCATCTGATTTTAGATATCGGACATCATGGACATGTAAGACCTAATCTAGATAGATAGCCTTAGTGGAAGAGTTGCTAGAGTAAAGGGGATTAACCCAATCTCACAGACCGATCATCCCTACAATCCAATAGGTGATTGGCCAAGAACCCCTCTAGTGAACCATCATCTTTCTCAGCATGCATGTCTTCACTATTCCCCCTCAGAGGACATGCATGAGAGAACCCATATCAGGCTGAAGCAAATGATGACTGTCTGTGGCGTTGCAACACTATCATAGACCGATCTCGTACCTCTTCAATGGCGGCCGTGAAGTCAGAGAGATCAACTCCTGATCGTGCATAGTTGAGGGATAAAGAAACATGTAAGATGGACAATGATTTTATTAGAGGGGCGTAGGAAAGATGTCACTGGAGTAGTAGGTGGATGAAATGATGTTCTCTGGAGATGGAGTAATTCATGCGGAATTCTCTAGAATGACAGTGGAGATTTCGGCTCGTGCTCCGAGGGATGGTCATTCAAACTTAGTTTTTGTATCCAAGCAGTGGATTATCTTGACTGCTATGCGTTTACCACTCTTTACCACAGTAGTCAACAATCCAAACACGCCCTTAGATACAAGAGTCCAACAATGGAAAACTCTCCCACAATATCTCCATCTAACATGTGGCAAAACTAGATTGGCCCTAATTGAGGTAATGGTTTAGGAAAGTATACAAAGTCACGTAACCTGTTGGAGAAAGCATTCTTCATGATTGAATAGGATGCACAATCACGCTACTCGCTGGAGATGATACTTTGTTGTATACGTGGCTGATTATAAAAAGCTACTTACATAGAAGTTCAAGAAGATTTATACAACCATTTATCCTAATCCCTCATGATGCTGAAGACCATGCTTCAACAACTGCCTTTTAAGTTTATAAACGCAACAGAGAATGAAGAGCTTTGGACCATCACTAATCCAAATACAACAAGTCTTTTTTTAATCAATGTTGCCTATCAATCTTTCATCCCACATGGATGCTTATCTTAGTTTAGCTTAGTTTAGTTTCTCCACTTCTATCAACACCATGCTTCAGTAAGTTCGGATTGATTAGCATAACTTAGTTTAATTTTCCACTTACATTCAGTGCATCGCTACATCAAGTCAGATTTAATTTAGCTTATCATTTAAGACCTCATTGTTGGATCTCCTAAATCCCTAAGTCCTTACTTGGTAATTTCCTTGGTCAAAGTTTGCTACTTAAACCATGTCTGTCTCACGACTGTTCAAGTTTAGAAGACTGTCAATCATCTATGACCATCTCATTTGCTTGAATCATTGCACGTAATTTTTTCCTTTTTTTTTTTGTTTGGTTTAGTCATACAATGCACCCACCCTGTTAGTTGTGCAACACACCCACACGGTTAGTCACATGATGCACCCACCCACTAATGGGGTTAGTGTGTCTCCTTAGCACTCGAACCTGAGACCTAGGCTACTAGGCTAGCAAGCTAGTAGTCACACAATGCACCCACTCACCAGTGGGGTTAATGCTTTATTTATTGTAGATTGTATCATATTTATATTTAGAGTAATAAAATCAACACTTGTTCTTATATTTCTTATTTTATTTTTAAATGTTGATTTTGTTTGTGAACTAAGCTATCATCGTTACAATAAAGTCTGTCTTTAAGATAAAAAGAACTCATTTGAAGGACTAACCCCCATTTTTATAAATCACTTGATTCCTTGCTAATTGGTGGATGAATAGCCATGCCAATCTTCACAAATGTAGTCTTAATCTAGCTATTTTGTTGCATGAGGTTATAAGGTTATAAGGCGTTCGGTTCAATCCAAGTTAAATATGACTGTGGCTAAGTAGACACATACGTAATTAAAGTCAGCCATTTATTGTACTTGCGGATGTCTCCATTAAAGAGCTCGTGTGGAAACTCCCGGGAGTCCACCACCGAGGCAAGGAAAAGAACCCTTGCAACCCCTCAATTGAAAGCCCAAAATAAAGGCGCCCCACACTTGGCAAATTTGTGCAATAGATCTCTGAAGGTGGGCCCACCACATGAACAGCTCTGTTTAGAAAGTTCCCATCCAAAAATAAATCCAGTCCACTATTGAGTTCGGCCACACGTGAATGAAGAAGTGGACGGCTTAACAAGGATTGGACAATGTCCATGACAAACACACACGTGTTGCCCACCCGAAGCATTGAACGTCCCTACTGTTCGGCCATGATGCATTCAGTCCCTTGGATCCTCCTGATGAACAGCCCTGATCTCTCTCAAGCGATCCATATTGCCACGTGCAAAGCGCTTGCCTTTGACCTTGACCATAGTCGTCCACAAGGGAGTGGATTGTGTGTGATCTCCGGGGCTGTATGGAGCCCATAGATATGTCCGTAACAAATCTAATCCGTCTATCTGTTTTGAAAGATCGATCCAAAACTCATGTTAGCCATACGGCACGAAACAGTGGGGATTCAATGCATGTCCCATAGATATTCGTTCCTACATTTTATCTGAGTGATAATAATTCTATAAACGGTTTGGATGGCATATAAAAATCATGGTTATCTCCGAGAAGGTTTCAGCAGTGGATGTTGCTGTTCCCACTGTTTTTCTGGTGTGGTCCACCTGAGTTTTGGATCTTTCTGATTTTTAGAATACTATCCTACTGTGGTATTTCAAAACATTTGGACGGAGTGGATTTATTATGGACATATATGTGGACCCCACACAGGCCCGGGCACAGATTTTTTTTAGTCATGCAACGTATCCACCCTATTAGTTGTGCAACACACCCACCCAATTAGTCACACGATGCACCCACCCACGGGGAATCCGCTCCCGTCCGGACGCGGATTAGCTACTGACAGGCTGAGTAGCGATCTAGCTATTGAAGTGACGTCACCAACTTCTGTAGACCCTACCATGATGTATGTTTTTTATCCACACCGTCCATCCATTTGGAGAGTTCATTTTAAGGTACTAAATAAAAATGAGACAAATCCAAAGCTCAAGTGGACCCCACCAAAGAAAACAGTGGGGCTTGATCTCCTACCATTAAAATCTTCTTTTGGACACAGAAGTTTTCAATCAAGCTGATATTTGTGTTTTCCCTTCTACCATGTCTGTGTGAACTTATGAACAGGTTAGATCTCAAATAAACATCATGGGCCCTAAAAAGGTTTCAACGTGTCATTGTCCCTATTGTTTTCTTTGATGGAGTCTGCTTGAGCTTTGGATCTGTCTCATTCTTTATCTCGTATCCTTAAATGAACTCTCCAAATGGATGGACGGTGTGGATAAAACATATACATCATGGTGAGGCACACAGAAGTTGGTGACATCACTTAGCAGCTATATCGCTGGCTAATCCGCGTCCCTCCCGTCCACAACGAACGCTGATCAGCTACTGACAGGTTGAGTAGCTATATCCCTATGAAGTGACGTGACCAACTTCTGTGGGGCCCACCATGATGTATGTGTTGTATACACACCGTCCATCCATTTGGAGAGATCATTTTAAGGCATGATCTGAAGAACGATGAAGCTCCAAATCTCAAGTGGACCTCACCAAAGAAAACAGTGGGGACTGATCTCTTACCATTAAAAACTTCTTCGAGCTATAGAAGCTTTCAATCAAGCTGATATTTGTGTTTTACCTTCTTCCATGTCTGTGTGAACTTACGAACAGGTTTGGATCTCAAATAAATATCATGCTGGCCCCAGAAAGGATTCAACGGTCAGGGTCACTGTCCCCACTGTTTTCTTTGGTGGGGTCCACTTGAGCTTTGGATCTATCTCATTCTTCAGTTCATGCCCTAAAGTGATCTCTTTAAATGTATGGACGGTGTGGATACAACACATACCTCATGGTGGGGCACTTCAGTGGCCATGTAGCTACTCAACTTGTCATAGCTAACCCGCGTCTGTACACAACACTTGTTTTGTGTAGCTGGGCGAAACGCACCAACTCTGTGGGGCCCGCCTTGTTGTACGTGCAAATCCACTATGTCCATCAGGTGTAAACCTTATTTTAACCGTATATGCAAAAGATCAGCATTAAAAAAATCTTATAAAAGCTGCAACAAAGGGAACCACATGAAATTGCCCCTAAAACTTGGAGGGCTGTTTGGCTTTCATTAAAAAAGGTATACTTTTGTGATTTGGATTTTGAAAATAACTTTTTCAGACTTTAATAAATGTGTTTGATTAACCACTTAATTAATCCATTTTTAAAAAATATATTCTTTTAAATTTATGTTTTTATCTGCACTGCATAGCCCCATGTGGGACAACTGCTTATGCTTCTACAAACTAGTGAAAAGTAGTCATAAATGGAAGATCTTAGAGTTGAGAGCCTGTGGGGCCCACATGTGATGTATGCTTCTTATGCGCACCGTACATCTAGTTTACCAGTTCATTTTAGGGAGTGAGACTGAAATTGAAGCATATCCAAAGCTTAAGTGGACCACACCAAAAGAAACAATGGGGATAAAAATGTCCACCATTGAAACTTGCTAGGGACCAAGATGATGTTTATTTGTCATCCAACCTATTCATATCGTTGCACTGAAACACCAGCTTGATACAAAATTTCTTTGGCCCTAGAGGATATTCTTTAATGTTATACTCATGGCCTCAAAATTTGTTGAGAATTTGATCTCAAATTATATAATTATAAAATAAAAATGAAAATTGAAAAATCAAATTTGAAGAACAAGTTGAAGCACGTGAAAATCACACTGTTCTTAAAATGTAATTCGCCCATATTCAAATTACTTTAAGTTTGTTGCTAGGTTTCTGCGTTAAGCAAAAACGAAAAGACCATTAATGAAACTCTGTTACACTTTTTCTGACAGATAAGTAAAAAGAAAAACGAGAGAGATAGAAAGGAGCGTAGTGGACCAATCAATTAGACCACTTCTCTAGTCTGTTTTGTATGAACTCTTTGGGTCTTGGCAGTCTAGGTTCTTATGAACCTTGAGACTAGATTATAGAGCTTGATCTGCTGGTTATATAATATTCGTAATTGGTTGTGATGTAATTGATTTAAATGAACAAAACAGGTCCAGTTTATATAGGCTAAGGTGGCTGATAGTTTTGGTCCAGAGCCATAATGACACTAGCCGTTTTCTAGGTTGTTGGGAGAAATTAGCCGTTTTTTAAGCAGTTTATGACCGTTGTGCATGTGAGAATTACAACTACATGCTGACTGTTTAAACTTAGTGGCTAACCCACTGTTGGGCTATTTATATGTAGCTGTGCAAAGTGAACCACTAGCGCTTCTATAGCCACATTGCCTCACATGATCATGCCCTCGCATCATGCCCGAGCGTATGCGCAATGCACTGGAACACGCAAGCCACAATACTCATCTCTCTTACCATAAATAAATAAGGTACACGACACCATACTTATAAAGAATAAAAAATCTCTTCTCTCATATGACATGGGACTAAACAAAAAACCATGTTTTTCTTTTTCTTTTTCAAACTACATATACATTTAAAATACTTTTAACCAAATATTTTAACAAAAATGACTTAGAAAATGGGTGGACATTACATATTGGTGGGCCCCACAAAATTTACTCAATAAACTATAGCCTATTGAGTGAGGCAATCAGCCCTCTTAGAGGTTTGTTAATTACATGTAAGTATAAAGCCTAAGCATGAGATCAACTCCGGCTATCAACCATGTTTTTTTTAAATTAACCTGGTCTAATTAGTAGGTGCACCCACTAATGGTGAAAATAGATAAATGGGTTAGAAAACTTCACCCATCTTAAAAGCTTTAAATTTACTTTGCAAACTATGGCCCACCTGATCAGTGGAGTAGCCTAATTCTTAATCCAGGGCAACAACATAATCATGCCTTTTTAATTAATGGATCGAAGCTCGAATCATACGTGCAATGATAGGGTCTATTGTAGACAACCAAATATATGCTGTAACCTCACCTGCACTACTATAAAGTAATCTGCAATGATGGTTTAATATTCACTCCATATAGCCTTTCATAGGACTAATGTGGGGATCAACCTCACAATGTTTGGGACTCTTGAAAGGGCACTAAGTTCATGTGGTGTGGCCCACATGAGTTTGGGATCACGCTGATTTTTTTCTTATTTACTTAATATGGTGATTTATGCTAGATTTGCGGGTTTGATGAAAGATACACACCATGGTGAGCCAGCACAAGAAGCTATGATGGGCATCCTAGCCCAATTGTTCCTGGTGTAGGGGACCTACGTTGTGGTCCTGGCTGATTTTTATTTCCAGAGTGTGTAATATAGGCTAGAACCTGATGGACGGAGTGGATTTGACATATACAACATGTGGGCCCCACAAAGCTTGGGTGTTTTACCCGCTGGGTAAAACACGTGTAGTGGGGGATTTCCGGCCGTACGCGGCATACCACAGCTTCGATTCCGAACCATTTAGCTTCGGGTCCCGAACATAAGCCTCGGTCCCGAACCATGCTTGCCCTTTCTTTCTCAGCTCTCGTTGAAATGAAAATTCTACACTTAGTCGCTCTCTTCTTGCTCTCTCTCTCTCTCTCTCTCTCTCTCGCTCTCCGTCTGTTAGCTGCTGCTGCTGCTCTCTCAGAACTCTCTCCCTCTCTCGCCGTCTGTTAGCTGCTGCTGCTTTCTGAGGACTCTGAAAAAGATGAAAAAAGGCTTCTCCCTTCTCTTTCCAAGACGTTGTCTCTAACCTAGCTAGAGGGGCAAAACCGTAAATCTGACACAAAATCACCATTCTCGATTCAAGAAAAGGACCTCACTCCGTCCCAAGTAATCCTCTCTCTCTCTCTCTCTCTCTCTCTCTCTCTCTCTGTCTGTCTTTCTGTCTCTGTCTGTCTCTCTCTTCCCCCCTACAAGGATCTTCCCTAGGGTTATATTTCTTGTCCGTCTTTGAGAATCAAACACGTTCGAAATCGATGTTGTTTTCTTGCCCTAATCTTGAATTTCCATTTGACGGCTGGAATTCATCGCCTTTGCTGTCGATCTCGTAGGAATTGAGTCAGAACAGAAGTGGTGGGCTTCTGTCTCAATGGTTCTTTTATTTTTCCCTTTTTTGGTCGGAGTGTTTGGAATTTCATGACATCTATAGCATCTGTACTTGATTGCATGATTTTTGTAGAAATTGTCAATTTCGAGAGCCAAGATTTGAATTCATGGTTTTATTGGTACAATTTGCAATCATAAGTTAATTTTTTTAACCCTCCATTTCTGAAATTCCATTCTCCTGCAACAAAAAAAATAAAATAAAAATCTAGGTGTGGGTTTGGATGCGTTGCCGAATTGAATTCGAATGATGAGTTTGATAGAGTGGGAGTAGCCAGATTGGGGTTTTCCTTAACGGCCTCGTTGAGGGTATGAGCTCCGAATCGAAATAGAATTTTCCAAGTTGGACTTGAAAGGGACACAACTGCAGTATCAGTGCCAATTCCATCAATATGATTGCTAGGAAACATCATTGTTTTCTGTTGTTTCTTTTTTTATTTTATTTATTATTAATGTGATTGTTCTCAGTTCAATTCAACTTGTGCATCCAAATGTGGCCCATGGTTGCATTTGGATGCACTGTCAAATTGAATAGCAACTATCAGTCAGATAAAGTGCCCGAAAAAAAAAGTTTTCTTCCTTGAGCTTTTCTTAGTGCGCATGTGTGCAGTAACAGTCATGTATGTGCCACACATGTGCCGGCATGGCACGTAGGTGCGAGATCGAATCCATCCGTCTGGTTGGTCTGACATGTACATGTTTTTCCCAAAATTAAATCTGGTCCTCTCAGCATGTGGGCCCTAATGTTGGAAACAGATGGATTAGAAAACTTCAGCCAAGTTTTTGAGAGCCATACATTTGTTTTGCAAACTGTGGCACACCTGACTAGTGGATCAACTTGATTCTTGGGCTAGGGCATCAATCTAGTGGTTCCGTTCTAAGTTTTGACAGAAGGATTGGATCTTGGACCTATCATGTCATGGTGGCACGTGTGTGGTGTGTGCATGAACTTTATTGCACACGTGTTTGAGGTTAGCAAAGTTCTTCTTCCTTAGCATGGGCTTTACCCCAAATTTCAATTTTGTTACCTTCAACTTGGACTTACATGAAGGCTACTTCATTTCTTATTCTTTTTGAAAGGTTATCTAAGTTGGCTACTTCCTCACTATGAATACAAGCAGCATCATTAATTTTCATTTCTTCTTGATTAAACTGTTTGTTTATAATTCAGTTGATTTCTGCTACCAAACACAGCCTAAAGCTTACAGATTGTTTCGAATGAGCACCACTTCTCAAGCCAAGAATGGGTTTTCGAAAGTGATGAATGCAAATCCTACTTCCTGATTTCTTTTACCATGTTGATGCTAACCTGCCAAGTATTGAGTGTGAACCTTCAGTCAGCTTCTTTTAGCCATTTATATTTCTCGTCAAATCAAACAGTTGGGATCGTCTGTCTTGTCTCTCCTTGGGCTGCTCCATGGTGAAACTTCCTGATCCTATATTGTAATTTCTTTTGTTTGAACTGTCCAAAATCCAAATAATCCTCTGATGTTTTTTATTCAAGCATTTTATTTTGTTCATAACCCCATAGAAAAATATATTAGGGTTCTTTTCTCTCTATCTTTAATTATTTATATTGCTTAGGCAACCATATTTATTATCCATCCGCAATTGTTAGTTACTATTTTCCCAAATGTTTGTTACCAAATCGTGAGAACTTCGCCTTCTCTATCTTGGTCATGATCTGACTGCTACCTTTTTGCAATTAGAAGATGGAATGGTGGAAAGAACTTAAAAAACCAACACTTGTGCAATTGCTGATTTTTCTTTTCCCCCGAAAACCATTCATATTTGGATTTTAAAATTTTACTCAGTTAAGAGTTAAGATTTCTTGGTTTCTGGTTTCTCCTTTCTCTTGCTAACAAACCGATCTTCCATGCAGGCAAAGTGTGGCATTTAGAGGAAACATGCACACACCATGCTCAAAGTTGATTTTCCCCTTTTATCCCTTTCAGAGCCGTACATTTTCTGGGGTAGGTTAGTAATATACATACACAGATGTATCTTTACACCTTTCGTTTTTCTTTTTTCAAATAACAACAGTGACTAGAATTCTTAATTTTCTTTTTGATCCTTTCTCTTTTTGTGCTCACTAAGCAAGTGCTTCTTAACAACAAGAAATAATTTATAAAACATAAATATAAGGGCTGTCAATGGGTAGACCTGCCTCTAGACGTGACCCCAATTTTATCGGGTTTAGGTCCACATTTGATTTTTTGACCCGTTAAGAAACTGGTTTGGTTGGGGTGGCACCTTTTTGAATCCGGTTAAAAATTGGGTCTTATCGGGTTTGTGGGTCAGGTTGGACCATGGTTTTGAATGTCGGTATCGGTCGGCATATTGATCCGGCGGAAAAATGATATGATACAACGTTGCGTATCAGTATCTAGGTTGTATCGGTCAGAATTTTTTTTAAAGAAAAAAATATGAAAAAATATTAGAAAAATAGGAAAAAAATAATATATCCAAGAATCTATCTTTTTTTTCTTGTGTTTTGACCATGTATTCAATGGTGTGTTGGACGGTGTATCGGACCATTCTTTGATGAGAATGTTGTCTCTTGATTTCATTTGTTGAAGGTCAACTAAAAGGTCCTAATTGAACACAAATCAAGCATGATTTGGCGAACTAGGGCCCCATTACATTGAAATACAACAAAAAGAAGATGAAAATATAAAAAAGAAAAGTAAGGTTTACCCTTCTTTCCAATTTTTTCCATAATGGTCCATTTTGCTTTGATTTGTCGAATCCCATTCAAATCATTTGTTTTGATCCCAAAATAAGTCTAGATCTAGCCTCAAATGAGTTTTTAAGCTTCTTTCATGGTTTAAATGAAAAAAAAAAAGAGGAGATGAGTGAAATTAAAAAATAAATAAATTCAAACGTGCTCTTTTATGGGAGTATCGGCCTGTATTAGCTGTATTGGCCCCATGTCAGTGCCGATATGGGCCGGTACAAGTCAATTCTTTTTTTTTTTTTTGTGTGTATCACGCCGATACGACTCATTATTGCGTATTATGTTGTGCCGATACATATACGGTACAGCCGTATCAGCCGATACAATATTGATATTCACATCCATGTGTTGGACCTGGTTAATGACAGGTCGGGTCGGGTCCAGACATCCAGTTAGTTTTAATAGTATTATTATATGTATATCTATGTATGTGCGTTTGTGTGTATTAGTGTTTTAAATAGCGAATAGTGTGTAGCATAGAGTTCTCCCCACTGAAGCGTGAGGCATAAGCTATATAGTGTGCAGCGTAAGCTACACGTTATTTGTAAGTTTGTAATCAAGGTTGCGCTTGGCTACGCTAATTCATGATATTCTGCATGAAATTAGATTGATTAATAATGAAATTTAACAAAATTTCATCATATTTGGTGCAACCAAACGCAACCTAAAGTAATAGGAAAGGGCAATGATTAAGTATAAAAGGTAAAGAAAGAACTACGAAACTGATTTAATATTCTTATATTATTTTACTAAAAGCATTGAAAAGATGAACTAATTTTTATTGTGAATAGAAAAATGCAACAAATCATCGAAAACATTAAGGGCCTGTTTGGGCAACGGTAATAGATGGGATTAGGTGGTATGGAATTGCATTTGGTCCCGTGCCAATTCCATCCTTTGTTATCAAACAAAGGAAGGTTTGGATTAATCCTAGAATCATGTATTCCAATGCCAATGGTGGATGCGGCTCGATTTTTGGTGGATTTCAAATCCATCATAGTTGTGGGCCCAAATTGATGTGTGTATACCATAGTTGTGGGCCCCACATTGATGTGTGTATTTTATCAATGCCCTCCACTCACACATGCCTTTTACACTAGTCATTCAAGCTGCATATGAGCACGGGCGATCAAAATCAATTATAAAATGTGGTCCATTGATTGTAATCCCATGGTCCACCAAACGGGGAATTCACATGAGTAAATAAATGAGCAATAAATGCTAATCCCATGGTATTGCCAGGCAGGTAATAAATGAGCAATAAATGCTATAATCTCATCTAATACCATTCCACCCTATTGGATACCATTGCCTAAACAGGCCCTAATTGATTAATGTTGTAGTGAAAAATAACTTGGAATGTTAGCTATGTAATTAGGGCTGTCAACGGGCCGGCCTGGGGTTGGTCTCGGCCTGGATTTTGAACTGTTTTGGGCCGGGCTGTCGGGTCGGCCCTATTCAAAATCTGATTTTGGCAGGCCCGAGCCTGGCCCATTGACACCCTTATACATAATGTGTAGTGTACTCTATATAGCGTGTAGTGTACACCAATTATCATGTAGCATAGGCTACATGCGACTTAAAGCTATTTTCATGAGGTACGTAGCGTTAATGCTAAGCTATAGAGAGGGAGGGAGGGACTCCTATCAACCGGTTCTCATGAACTCGTGAGAACCCTTTTCTGTGCACAAAATCCTCATGAGAACCGATTGCAAGGAGACATTTTCTCTATACATAGGCATAGATATATAGATCCATAAATGCACTTTGGCGGCTAGCTTGTGCTCATACAATGTTGTACCTGTAAGATGTAGCCGATATTCAGGGTTGCTTTGTTAAGTATTGTTCCTACATTTTTATCTTGGATTATTGGCCTGATGGTCTTCAGGATGGAATTCCAAGTGGGGAGTGGAGGGGAGCATTGCCTTTATAGTTTTGATACATATAGAAAAAGAGTAGGCTGCAGCATTTTGGAGTGGGAGAGTTGTAAGTCGGAGCATCACTTTTTGGCTCTTCAGATGTAGCAAGTGCCATCTAGGCAAACTTGTTGTCCATAAAAAGAATCTGTTCTATTTTATCAGGAAGGTAATAGAGGATCTTCTCTAGACATATTGCACACAGGTTTATCTATGCCTGGCTTCCTGCAAGAAAACGTGCCACAGAACCAGCAGCAATCTCGCACGCAGGCTCAGGGTGAAAACTGGCCAATCTTAAATAGCAATCCATGGTTTGGCAATCAGAGACAGAATGAAGCAACCCCAAATTCCAACCTGAAGAAACACATCATAGAGTCAGGTATATAAGAGCTGGCTGCTTTACTAAGCTTCTCTTTTACTTCATCTGACATGTTTGCCACGTTATTCAGTTTTCTATCCATGTAATGGGTAGGTTTGCTAGTCACGGTTGCATATAGTGGGTTTAAGGATTTTGCAATTTTTCCAAAACCTTAGTGTTTTTTTTTTTTATTTTATTTTTTTTGGTTTTATTATTTCTGTGAGTTATCTGATAGACAAAAGTTAAATGTTAGTTTCAAACTATTTAATTAGCTAATTGAATTTCAAGTCTCTCGCATGTTAGATGAGCTGGTAGAGAAAGTGTAGTGTGTGTGAGTGATGCAGGGTTCAATCCCTAGTCGTGTTACCTCCCCACCCCCCCACCCCCGGCAAAAAAAAAAAAAAAAAAAAAAAAAAAACATTATTGATAAACAATTTCAAGCTCATTTTTATTTTGTGTTCACAGATTTTATTTATTGATTTGTTTATTTATTTTGTGCATTTTGCTTTGGTGTCAACAGATTATGTGAGAGGAAGCGTCTGGCAGTCTTCTAGAATAACAATTGGCTTAGATCTTGCGCAGCTAAATTTGAGCCAGAGCTTGTGAAAACCCAACCTAGAAACCAGCAGCTGAGTTCAAGTGCATTTATGCAGCAGTCAAGGTGTCCAGACGAGGCCCAATCAGGTTGAGTTTCTTGGGGAAGACAGTATCCGTCAGGCAAAAATTAATGTCTAGATGCTTAACCCATCCTTGAAACACAGCTAGGGAATGCCCTGAAGACAGTCCAGGCCTTGTAAGAAATTCAGAAAGATTGGATACGATTTTCTTGGGGTCCAACAGCAGCTCATGAGGAACCAAGAACCAGGTGCACCTCAACCTTGGATGAGGCAGCAGATGGGTTTAAATGATATGCAGTTGTGGCAACAGCAAGTCATGCACAAGCAACTACAGGAACTCCAGAGACAGCAGCAACTTCAGCAACTAGATCACCAGGCAAGGCAGCAACATGCTTTGAGTCAACTGTCTGGAGTTGCAAAGCAGTCCAGTGATCAATTATCTGCTTTGGGCAATGGCGCACCTATGCATGATGCAACTAACTACATGTGGTCGCGGGAGCACGTAGGAGGCGACTCTAAGGTACCGAGCACCTCTCAAATGTATATGGTTGGTAACATGAACTGGATACAGTGTAGCGGGCCAACTTCTGTTCAAGCATTTCCTAACGGGCTTATTCTTCCACATGACCAGGGTCAGGCAATGGGGTTTGCTCCTCAACAGTTTGATCAGTCCTTATATGGCACTCCTGTTGGTGGCCCAAGGGGCAGCTTGAGTCATTATTCTCATGTCCAAGGAATATCTCATGACAGTGCTGATATCTCAACTAAGTTTGGTGGGAATCAAGTAGAGAAGCAAGTAATTCAGCCAATTGCCATTAATGCTTTTCAGGTTGCTCAGTCTCCAGTATTTCCTGATCAGCTCTGCGCTCAGGATGGTTCTTCTGTTTCCAAGCAAGGTTTTCAAGAGAAAAATTTGTTTGGGCATGATCCCATACAAACTCTACCCAATGGCACTGTATTGGGAAATTTTCAGCAAGCGAATCAATTCCCAAGGAATATTCAGGTGCAGGAATTTCTTGGGAGGCAAGAGGGTGATGGTTGGGTTGGGAGCTTACAGGAAAAAGCAGTGTCACAAGTGGTCCCTTCTCAGGGACCGGTTAGCCTAGATCCTACTGAAGAGAAAATATTGTTCAATTCAGATGATGGTATCTGGGGTGCTTCTTTTGGCAGGACCTGTGGCATGAGTGAAGGAGGTGATCAGTTGGAAGGTGCCGATCATTTGAATGGACTTGCATCTGTTCAGAGTGGGAGCTGGAGTGCTCTTATGCAGTCGGCTGTAGCAGAAGCTTCTGGTGATACAGGACTACAAGATGAGTGGAGTGGCTTGAGCCTTCAGAAATCAGAGCTGTCAACTGGGAATCATCCTATGTCATTGGGTGGCAGTGGGAAGCAGCCAACTGCATGGGTTGATAACAACTTGCAGACTGGTTCTTCTTTAGCTTCGAGACCCTTTCCTCTGTTTGACGATGCAAATACAAGTCCAGGTCGTCATAGAGTCTCTGGTTTTCAGCAATCTGATGTCAAATATACATTTGGAGAGATTCAGAGAGTAGCGACAAATGCGTCCCACGAATCCCTTCAGAGATCGCCTAAGGAAGTAAGGAAGCCACTCGTCGAGGGTAGTCATCAAACTCAGATGCCTATTCATTTGGAAAAGACTTCTGAAGGTGCTTGGGGAAGACAGGTTCATGAGCAGTCACACAGGTCAGCAGATTCTACAGATATGGAGTTAAATGTTCTGAACATGCAGGGTTCTTTGGTTCACCCGCAGAGCATGTCGTCCTACAATACTAGTAGCCAGTCGTTCCGTAAAACAAATGGTTGGAACATTAATGAGTCACTCTCACCAAATGGGGATGGTTCAGTGAGAACCAGTGATACTGAAAATCGTGCTCAGAGCAGCGACAATAAAAGAGCCATGCCCATGGAAAGGGGTCATGATGGGGGTATGTGGAAGGTTGATTGTAATCTTTCCTTCCCAAATTCATCTGGTAGATTGGAGCAAGTAAAATCTGGAACAGGTAGTCCACGGGTTCATAATGAAACTGCTCTGAGAGATTCAAGCACTTCAAAGATCAATCAAGAAATGAACCAACATGTCCTACATAGTGATCACATTGATTATGGGAAGCATACCATTGTTGATTCTTCTGAAAAATATGATGGAAATGAGAATGTGGGAATATATCAATATCCGCCGAGGAAGGGCACACAGGCTCAGGAATCATCCCTGAACAACTCTTATAGGGGATCAAGTGAAACTGAGACACATGATAAAAAACAGGAGAGTTGCAACCAGAAGGAGATCTCTGATGGCTATAGCTCTGGTCATTCTCATCCCCGACAGCATACTGTTACTGGAGGTGGCGTGAAAGAGAATGCTTGGTTAAGTGGAAATGATTCTCGTCAAGTGGTTAGCAGTGACCACAAATCTCCTGGTCAGGTTGGTCGAGAATCTTCTGGGTCCCGCAAATTTCAGCATCACCCAATGGGAAATTTGGAAGTCGATATGGAACCTGCTGAATTGCCAAAACATGTTACACATTCTCATGGCCTATCTCAGCCAATCACCCAAGGATTGAAAAGTAAAGAACAAGGATATTATGGGCAATCAAGGTTTATGGGTCATGTTGTCTCAAACTGGGCCACAGATATTGCAAAGGTGAACGATGCACTTCTTTCTGCTAGTAGAGATTAGGACTGATGATTTCTGATTTTTCTCGAAGCCTGTCTAGTACCCAAAGATATTTATTTCTGTTCCCCCTTGTACAGGATCGCTCACCTGATTTGCATAGAAATGCAAAAGGAGCAGAGGAAGTGCCTACTAGAGTCGCTAATCTTGGTGGCCATGACTCTACTATGTCTGCTTCCTTTCATGGATCGGGCTCCTTTTATGCTTCAAACAGGACTGTTCATCCAAGGTAGCTGATAATTGTTCCTTAAAACTTGCTATTAACGTCTGTGCATATTGATTCAGACCTAATTGTTGGCTATGAATAAACCATCATTTGTTTTGTTATTTTGGATTAAAAGTGAAAATTGACCTTTGCAGTCAAAACATGCTTGAGCTTCTTCATAAGGTGGACCAATCAAGGGAAGGCAACACTGCAATCCACTTGGGCTCTTCTGACCATAAAACATCAGAGATGCCTGAACCAGTGACACGTTCTGCTTCTTTCGCTCAACAGCAGAGTCAATCTTCTGCATTGCAAGGCTTTGGATTGCAATTGGCCCCTCCATCTCAACGTCTGTCAAATACGAACCATACTTTGTCCTTGCAGATTTCTCCACAAATAGTTGATGATGTCAATTCTGGGCATCTTGGTTCAGAGGTCAGAGAAGAGGGTCAAACGAGGTTGTTGAATGTATCTTCCGTGCAGTCGCTATCACCATCCGAAAGAGAATATAATCAATCCGGTATTTCTGGACAAGCAGGCACTCAAACCTCACATTCTACCGCACACAGAAACTCCTTGCAAACAGTTACTCCTGGCATACCTCATCCAAGTAACCAACTTGAAGAGAAATGCATCTCAAGTGCAAGTGGAGATCACAGTAACCTTGCTTCCCGTTTTAGGCAGGTGCCTAACCCAAATAATGGAGTTGCAGATCGATCTGCTCAGGCATCTCTACCTGGTTCGTATGACTTGATTCCACCTTTCAATCTTGCTTCACAAGCAGATACTTCTGTTGCTGTTGCTTCTGCACAATCTTACTCCAGCAATACTGGTCATGCCCAGCCGGTGAATCCAAATCCTTCCTTTCCAAGGGGTTTGGGACAACATTTTTCTGTCTCGCACCCTCCTGTTACGTTAGGCATGTCCCAACAAGGCGCCTTCTCGTCAATGTCTCATAATGTATGGACCAATGTACCAGCTAAGCAACATTTACCTGGTGGCCCATCACATAATGTTCCGTCCAATTTCTTTCAGTCTATTCACCCATCAACCGGTAATTTGGAAGCAACTTCATGGGGCCCACGGAAGGCAGACGATCAAAGTGTGAAGGGAGGAAATGGTTCGTCTGAACTTGTTACAAGTTCTGTTAATTCACAGCAATTCGCCTTTAGGGAATGGCAGCCAGGCAAAGAAAGCTCCATGCAACGACTGCCGCTGCTTGAGAGGGCTGATCTGGCTCCAGGTACAGCTGGTGCATCCCACACGCAAGAACCCAAGGCAAAGAATCTTTCAGATGCAACCTCTATTGCTTCTACTTCTTTTGCAGTTCGTCCAAATCAACATGACCTTGGTAGAGGGAAGGATGGGCAGGACAGACTCCTTGTTTCCCAATCAGAGCATGTTTCCCTTAGCAACACTGACACTTCTGATCATGATGCTGAAGTCTTTGGCCATTCTCTGAAACCGTCAGATGCTCTGCACCAAAACTACTCTCCGCTCGATCAAATTGAATCCATGAAAGGTGCAGAAACTGATCCAAATATGAGGAGTGGGAAGAGGCTTAAAGGATCAGATTTCAGTGGTGCTGCTCAGCAGACGGTATCTAGGACTGTTCAGCATTTTGCGTATGGATATGGTAGAACAGTCAGAGATCCTGTAGATAATGAACCGAGCGCAGCAGCCCAACACTCGCTATATGCGCTGTCAGACTCTAAAATGCTGTGCTTTTCTTCGGAGAGGAATGAAGACCTAAATGCAAATGCATCATTTCAGCTTCATGTTCAAGATCAATATTCTAAAGATATGGCCATTTTTGGACGAAATGATCCCCAAAATAGTTCTAGTTATCCTAGTACAACATCAACACTATCGCTCAGAGCAAATGAACATCCTCGGGTTAACCCACAGATGGCACCATCCTGGTTTGAGCGATATGGTACCCAAAGAAATGGGCAGATTCGGGCAATGCACAACGAATTGGACAGTTCAAAGAGCAATGTGAAAGTGGTTGCTCAAGACTCCATTTCTGGAAATGCATCTGAGAGCGTGTTGCATACACATCCTGCAATAGTGCGAGCAAATACTGGTAATGCCAGTCAAGTTGGTAGTGTCTGGCAAAGTTCAGCGAGCACACTGGCATCCAAGGAGCAGTTATCTACCCCCCATTCTTTGCCTCCAGATGATGTTGAGGAGGATGAGATTGTTATTAGATCGAAGAAACGTAAAAACCTGGAGCTTTTGCCATGGCAGAAGGAATGTTCACAGAGGCTTCGAAGTATCAGGTGGTGATGTTCACAGTAATTGCATTGCTTGGTAGTCCTAGTTTACTAACACTTCATTATGCACTATCTCTAATTTCATTTGGGATGTGCGTGTGTGCGTGAAGTCGACCTTATGGGAAACCTTCCTGATTGTTGATAGGGCCCAGGGAGACATGGTTCAGACATCTAACCCATCCATTGTGTCCCACTTAGATGAGGGGTCACCAAATTTCAGACCATTCCAAAACTTAGGTGGGCCCCACCAAGTGCTTCTAAATGTTTTAGGCATGATTTTACATGGTTTCAAGTTGTGTGGCCCACCTGAGTTTTGGATATGGCTGATTTTTGAGACATCCAGCCCATTCATTATGTCCCACTTGGATGAGGGGTCACATTAAGTTTCAGCGGTATCAAAAACTCAGGTGGGCCGCCAAGTGGTTTTAGATGTTCGACATAGATCACAGAGAGGCCCACAGAGCTCGACCTCGTGGGAAGCTCCCATGAGGTCAACCTCAATAGTACCATGTCCATGGGAAGCTCCCATGAGGTCAGCCAATAGTACCATGTCCATGGGAAGCTCCCATGAGGCCAGCCTCAATAGTACCATGTCCAACACACACACACACACACACACACACACACACACACATGCTAACTTCCCCACCATTGGGAGGTTAGCTACGTACCGCAATCTTTTGAATGACACATGGGATGAACCATCTTTAAATTGAACTGTTCATTGACCAATTGTCAATTTGAACCGTTCATTCTTCGTACAACAAGGAGGTGCAAAAATCAGTCTACTAAGCATTCGATCAATACCATGGAAAATGGACTGTCTAGATTGAGCAGAGAAACAAAATAGGCCCAATCATCATCTTGAACCATCTATTCTATAGATCTCATTTTGTATTGCTTTTGATTCCAAAGTATCACTTTGGTTTGATTGTTCTAACCATGCGATCCATGGCTCGTAAAAAACAAACAGTTGTCAAAAATTCGCCTAATTCATAGGTTAGGATCATGTGATCGGCATGGTTCTTGCATCATGGCTTGCTTCCAGTGGTACTAGTGAATGAACTGTCCCGATTGATGTTTAGGCATCCCTCATGTCATTCAAAAGCTCCGGGGACGTTGCTAATTTCTTCATAAAGGTGGGAACTTGCACACACAAAATCTTCCAAAATAATTGAGATGCCCAGTAAAATAGTTTGATTCTTTCATGTTGGTCTTGTCGAAATGTAATTTCTCCGTTCCTTGCAGCATGGCGGAAGTGGATTGGGCACGAGCTTCAAATAGGCGGATTGAGAAGGTTTGCTTATTGTTGAATGGGTGATATTTTGGTTTATATTTTGCTCCATGCTTTTTCACCTAGATCTATCCTGTCAGCCAATAATTTAGTGGTGGAATTTCTGATTGAAGGTGGAGGATGGTAAAGTGATTGAAGATGGATATTCAATGCCTCAACCATGGAGGAGGCTTATTTTGACGACACAGCTAATGCAGCAACTACTTCGGTCCATACCAGCAGCAACTCTCTCCGGAAAGGCTACTTCAGAATATGAGAGTGTGACATACTTTTCTGCTAAATTAGCATTAGAAGATGCATGCAGCTTGATGTCTTGCTCAGTAACCAATTCTCATGAGCATCGTAGTACAGGAAGAATGTAAGGACTTCCCTTGAAGACATACTTTTGAAGAAAGTATAATATTGGGCAATTAGTGATTGGAATTCCTGTCTTTTATATGCATGAAGGTCCATTGATGCAGGACTTGTGCCCTCTAAAGATCAACTTTTTAAATTGATGCAGGATATCTGAAAAGCTTAAGGCTTTTGGAAGCTTAGGAGATCAGTTTTTATCAAAAGTTGTGGAAGATTTTATTGGTCGAGTAAGGAAGCTGGAAGATGATTTGTTAAGGTATGACCAATTTTTTCTTTTCGTTGGTTGCAAGCCAACTTCAGTGAATGACATACATGACAAATCCAACCTTCTGTTCTCACAGACTTCTATAGAATATTTCAGTGATGCACTTGCTAAAAATAACATGGCCGTTTGTAAGATATACAAACTTTGGTTTTTGCTGTGCTCTACTAGCTTGGTCCTTTCATTTTTTCAACTTGTGATTTTGCTATCGCTCTTTTCAACATCCAATTCTTTATCAATACTTATCATATATTAAAATCCGCCCCACACAGTCATATACTTATACCTTTCAAAAAAGAAAAAAGAAAAAAAGAAGAAGTCACATCCTCAACAAATAAGTATAATATGTTAATATGTTTCAAACACAGAAAATTTTGATGCTGAACCTTTTCGCAGCTGTCCACCATTGATTTTATGGTTATCAGGTGCATGGTTCACCTTCAAGAAGGATTGGACAGCTTTGAAAATGTCTTACACTGTAATTTGTGGAGGTGTTTCACACTGGATTATTTCTTATCGATGAAATCTGCCAGGGGTAAATAAATGGATTAGTTGGTCAAGACATAAGGCTAAATAACATTTTTTTAAGAGGAAAACAGAAAAATCTTTAAAAGCAAAAGGAAAATGTCACAGGTGGACAAAGATGTTTTTTTTTTTTGAAAGGTAAATTAGAATTTATTAAAAGAAACTACACAAAAACTCAAGTAGAAGCATCGCCTGCTAGCCCAGCTGGAAGACACTTGGGTGTTTCAACAGCAAGTCTCAGGTTAGAGTGCCAAGGAGACACACTAACCCCACCGGTGGGTGGGTGCATCATGTGTGTGGGTGTGTTGCGCAACTAACAGGGTGGGTGCGTTGCATGACTAAAAAAAAAAAAGAGAAGAAAGCATAAAACTGAACAAATCAAGAAGCCCACTCCAATGCATCAGATTTTGCCCTTCTAAAGACTTCCAGAGAAGATCCGCCCTATTCTGAAAGCAATGATTATTCCTTTCTCCCAAATGACCCAATGACCAGCTTGCATCGCTAACCTCTACATTGCTCCTTTCTCCCAAATGGCCCAAAGACCAACTAGCATGGCTAACCTTCACATCGCTCTTCCTGTTTCCATGCCCTGCAAGAACAAAGACTTCAATAGTCCCCGGCATCACCCAAGCAATTTTGAAGAAGTAAAAAAAGCCTTCCCCACATGGCTTTCTCGAAAGCGCAATGACTGAATAAATGGTCTATCTATTCTATGTCATGCATACACAAAATGCAAATGTTGGGGAATACCATCAACCTCTTCTTAAGATAATCTATAGTTGGCACCCTTTTCCTTCCCACCAACCAAGCAAAGGCTGCAACCTTGGGAGGGGTGCCGTAATGCCACACGAACTCGGTATGATGACATTGTTCATCTGCCGAATCTTGGGAAATCATGCCATGGAAGGAACAGACAGAAAACCTTTCCAACTTATGTTTGCTCCCAATGCGTTCATCTCCCAGCAAAGGACGGAACCCTTGGAGCAGGGACAAGGATGTCAAGAAATCATTGTGGATGTTGAGAAATCATCCTGCCAAACAAAAAGAAACAGAGGATCTCTCTAATAAGAAACACAGATCTAGTAAGCTATCCTTTAGGAACAGATCCAGGGCCCCTAAGACAATAGAAGCTCAGTCCCTGAGGAGAACAAAGACCAAAATCCCTTTGAATTTGGGCCTGGACAGTGCCCAGGAAACATCAAAGAGATCTTCCTTGAAATTATCTCCACCGAAGAAACTCCGTCATAAAAAATTCTGCAATTCTTACTTTCCAAATCAAACACACAATAGCATATGGTTCCGTGGATCAAATTAGGTTCCCTCGAGATGAGAATAGACCTATCGCCCAAACCAGTAAGGTGATCTGGGAGATATTCACTGATAACCCAAGGGACCACAAAAATACCCAAAATATGGCTCCAAACCACTCCTGCAATATGTCGGTTCACTGACTTATCATTCTGGAATTGCTACATAGCTGGTTTTAGCATCTTAAAAAGTTTGAACCAATATATTTAATACGAAGAGGTATCGCACAATGCTTGGCCTATGCAGGGGTTTTCATTTTGTACGCGTGCTTCATGTTCAGCAACCCAAGCCATTGATGCGATGAGCTTCACCTTGTATGGTCCTTGTACCAAAAGTTCCCCAGATGGGAAGATCCTAGCCATACAATCTATGGCCTTATTTTGTTGAATGAGAGCTGTCTTTATTTCTTTTTGACCGTCTATTTTCTAGACATATTGAAGGGTTACAATTTTCCAACCTGGCAGATATTTGTTATGGATGAGTCATCCAAGTTTGATCCAGTCACATCAACAGTTTGGATCACCAAACACCACGGGACTCCACTTGTACAACTGAAATCGAGCTTAGCATAGGAACTGTCAAGCCAAGCATTATATAACATCTCCAATATAAACGAAGCAATGACATCGCAAAAGGCAATGAGTTTTTATTGCAAGCTCAGTTATACACTGTTTCTTATCACTGTGGAAAACATTGCCGAGTTTGTGAAACTCTTGCTATATTCTCCTGGAAAATTCATCAAAAAGATATTTTGTGAAAATAAAACTAAATTTCCAAAATCTTGGCAGCTTTTAATTTCTCGTGATTTTATCACGAAATTATTGCGAATTTTACAAAATAATAGTTAGAAGTTTAAAGTAATTCATTTTTACCTGTATTTTAAAATTATTTATTAATTTATAATCAATTATTTTATTTTCAACGAGATGATAATATAGTGGAAAAAAAAATCAGAATCTAAAAATCTCCCAATCCCAAGAAATTCCCACACTGAGAAATTGCTAGGAACAAGGTCACTATGGTTCTTATATTGTAGCCAGTGTTTTAAATAGAAAACTGTGTAGTAGTTTCACCCCTTTGAAGTGTGAGTAAGCTACATAGCGTGTAGCATAAGCTAGATTTTTAATCAAGGTTGTGCTTGGTTGCACCAATTTCATGATATTTTGCACCAAATTAGACTGATTAGTAATAAACAAAATTTCATAATATTTGGTGCAACCAAACACAACCTAAAGTAATAGGAAAGGCAATGATTAATTATAAAGGTGAAGAAAGAGCAACGAAACTGATTTAATACTGTTACTTATATTATTCTACTCAAAGTATTGAAAAGATTAATTATTTTTTATTGAAAATTGAAAAATGTGATAAATCACGGAAAACATTAATTGATTTTAATGTTGTTGTGAAAGCGTATGCAAGTTGCTACACTAAGTAGCGTAAGCTACACGCCACATGCTACATACCATAGCTATTTAAAACATTTGTGGTAGTTATAGTGAAATTACTTGACTCCAACATTTCTGTTCTTTTCTTTCTTTTGTTTTATTCTTTGTAGGGCTGTCTGGTTGGGTCAGGGTGTCAACGCTCTCGGGTCGGGTTCGGGTTGGAAAATGCCAACCCAATTTGAATTTTGGTTGAGCAAATTCGGGTTGGGTTAGGTCGAGTTTGGAATAGTCTCATGTATTTGGGTCTTGTTGGGTTGAGTATAGAGGAATTCTGGTTGGAAATTGGGCTGGATCGTGTTGTGGTTGGGGTCCTCTTGAGGTCGGGTTGGGCTCGGGTTGACCCTGAACCCAACCCAACCTGCATGGAGTTTGATCCCTAGTTCTTTGTAGTGCACAACAAAGATGGATTTTATAGGGAAAGTAGTGAGGTCTCTAATCGGTAGGGATGGAGGAAATTTTACTGTGACTTATTTGGATGAAAATTCAAATAAAAGATTGATGTAGAATGAAACCGTAAATGGCAGACTTTCAGATTTTCACTAGGGCCAGTTTGGATTCATGAAAAGATAAGAGGAAACAATATTTATCGGGAAACGACGTTTATAGGAAACTGTGAGAAAAGAAAAGTCATAGTGAAATTACTTGACTTGACTCCAACTTATATTGTAACATTTTCCTTGATTGTTTTTACAACAAGATTTTCCTCGAAAATTTCCTCCATTTCAAAATTGTTCTGTAAAAAAAGAAAAAAAGAAAAAAAGAAAATTTTCATGAAATTGAAGATTGAAGGTGGCATGCAGCATTGAAGATGAAATGTGTTACATGTCGCATTGTTACATGGACACATTGGCAAATGTGTCACGTTGTCACATGTGACACAACCACTTGTGGGCTGCTCGAAGATGGACAGTGGCACATATTGCACTTGTCATGTTAGCATGTGTGACATACGTGAGGTGCTTGAAGATGGATAGTGGCACATGTGGGGTGTTTGAAGATGGATAGTGGCACATGTGGGGTGTTTGAAGATAGATGGTTGAACATGTGTGACATCGGCACATAGTGCTTGAGGATGGTTGGTGGCACATGTTGCCCACGTCACACATGAGCACATGCGGAATGTTGGAAGCTAGAGGGCGGTAGATGTGGCCCATTGGCACAATAACACGTGGGTCACTTGAAGATGATGGTAGCAGATACATGTGGGAAAAAGACTCCTTATTGAAGAACCTTATGTCCTGCATGATGCAACTCCTCGCTTCGATTGTGGCGTGACATATGGACATGTGGTGCACTTACGTGGTGGCACATTGGAAAAAATTGAAGATGGTGGTTGCATGTGGCACATTGGCACATGTGTGGTGCTTTAAGATGGATGATGGCACATGCTGCACATGTACAGTGCTTTAAGATGGATGGTGGCACATGTTGCACATGTGTTCGCACATGTACGGTGCTAGAAGATGGATGGTTGCACATGTGGCACATTGGCACATGAGCAGTGCTTTAAGATGAATGATGACACATGTGAGATGGACGGTTGCACGGGGCACTTGAAGATGGTTGGTGGCACATGTGGCTACCATGTGTGGCACTTCACAGAGAGAGGGATCATCTCCTCTCCTTTTTCTCAATTTCGTGGAAATTACGTTTCTAAGTCGGATCAAGGAAATGAAAATGGTGCACTTTTCAGGAAATTGGATGGAAATGGAAATGGTGTTTCCAGGCAAAAATGAACAATTGAAATGTTATCTGCATGAAAACGGTGTTTCCCCTATTTATATTTCAGCAAATCCAAACAGGCCCCAGGTGGATTTACAGAATAGCGTTTTCCCAATTTATATTTTGGCGAATCCAAACAGGCCCTAAATGGATCTACAGAATAGGACTAGTCTGCAAGACAGCAACAAAGAGACCCCAAAGAAGAATAAATTTACATAATTCACATGGATATAGTAAATCTCGCTTGGGCTTCTTTAATGGGGAAGAAGTGGACTCTCGGGGTACTACCAATTGATAATTGAATTGTATCAATTGTTTAATAGATCATTCTGATAAATCTCCATTTCAAAAATTCTACCAGAATCAAGTAATATATGAATAAGAACCTAGAAACAGAGAAAGTTGCATCAATTCTAAACTTCCATTGGAGTCGCATCACCAATAAAGGAGTATCATACCCCAAATTAAACCCACCACAGGAAAAAAAAATTTATTCTCAATTCTCTAGGTCCTTTGTGGATGACGGTTTTAGGTTTTAGAAGTAAGAACTGGTTTTATTCATCAAATCTGATTTTTTGGTTCACTTGACACACTCACATATGTACATATACATATATATATTTTGTGTGTGGGCACAGGCATGTGCTCATGTCTGTGTGTGTGTTTGACTAAAAGGAGAAGCTAAACTAAACTAGAATTGTAGCATTACTGGAGCAATTATTGCAGTGCGTCACTGTAGTATGCATGTGGATGTGCATGTGGTGGGTGTGTAAAAAAAGAAGCCCTACTTAGTTTAGGCGACAAGCAATATCATTGAGACTATGATTCTAATTATAGAAGCTACTAATGGATGGATGTAAACTAGAAGTCCTTTGATCAAAGCAGTCAAGAGTGTTGACTAATTTGGGTTGGTTCTAAACCCAACTAAAGAAACTACTAATAGATCTAGTGTACATGTGTGGGTTTGTGCATGCGTATGTGCATGTGGGTGCGTGCATGCATGTGCGTGTGGTTCGTGCATGTTTACGTCATGTAAATCCATTGCATGTGATCTTCGCTATGCAGTGGGTGCACTTAATCCATTGCATGAACTTCTCCATGCAATGGGTGCACCTAACTACATTGCATGTGAACTTCACCATGTGTCTCGCCTGCTAGCCCAGCTGGAAGACGCCTAGGCATTTCAACAGCAGGTCTCAGGTTCGAGTGCTAAGGAGACACACTAACCCCACTAGTGGGTGGGTGCATCGTGTGACTAACCAAGTGGGTGCGTTGCCCAGCTAACAGGGTGGGTGCGTTTGCATGACTAACTTTAAAAAAAAAAAAGAAAAAAAAAAGAAAGAAAAAAAATGTGAACTTCACCATGCAACGGGTGCTGCCTACATGTATAAATTGTGCGCATGTACTTCAGTCATACTTGGGAAATGCTGACAGGTTAAACTTTGAGGAAGTGTTCAATGCCTTCCAAATCTGACATTCCAGTGTAGAGGAATTACAAAGTTCTGCTCATAAGCAACTGTTTAGTTTGCTTGACGCGCAGGAGCAATGCCCATATGGGATACATGGTTCTGTGATTTGAACTACTGATCTAGTGGGCGCCAATTTTCATCTTGTAAGATCACCAATCAGCAAGCTGCATGTTTGGATCAACAAAATATAGGGCCCCCATGTATGGAATTCTGCCAATCAGCAAGCTGCATGTTTGCTAATGAGGACCCTATGATTCCTTGTGTAAAATTGCATTTTTATACCTGAAAGATTGGAGTTTGACTTGGATCTCTTTTAGAGGTATAAATAATTTTGAAGCATTCCACCTTTTAGCTCAATAGCTTTTGCATGAATGATGTGAATCTTCCAGTGAATGACTGATTGGCCAATCTTGTCTTTACTGTTTTTCATTTCTTCACTCGCTGCTTGCTCATGGTTGATTGACTCGGATCATGCAGATTGGAAAAGAGAGCTTCGGTTTTGGATATAAAGGTTGAATGCCAGGATTTGGAAAGGTTCTCTATCATCAACCGTTTCGCTAAATTCCATGGCCGGAGCACTGCATCAGATGGGGTCGAAAGCTCATCGTCCTCCGGAGCAACTATCCACAGAGCATACCCCCAGAGATATGTGACTGCACTTGCCATGCCTAGAAATCTTCCTGAGGGGGTGCTCTGTCTCTCACTTTAATCATTTAATTGCATTGATTTTTTACTCGTAGCTGCCCAGTAATTTCCTAGTGTCTCTCTCTCTCTCTCTCTCTCTCTCTCTCTCTCTCTCTCTCTCTGTTTATATATACATACACACCGGCCACATGAACAAGTACAAGGCAATATAGAGCGGAAAACAAAGAAAAAAAAATCCAAGTAGATTGGCTTTTAGATGGGCCGAATAGTTTGGAAGGGAATCAAAGGCTGTAGATGTTTGGGACAAAGTGCAGGTTGTATATTCCAATTTCGTAGATTTTCTTATCATCTCTCCAAGAGAAGACAGTGAAGTGCTAAACTTCATTGTTTGGTAGTTTTCTTGACTGTGCAGGGCAGTTGGAGTTTAGAGTTTAATACGAATTCTATTTTGGAGCAATTTGTATTTTTGTAGCTATTCCATTTTGGTGGGGCATTTTATGGGTGTGATTGAAAAATCCCTTAAAAAACCCGTCTATGGGGTGCATCTATCTAGTGTTCTGGACTGGACTGTTCATGTAGTGGGGCCCATGGTGAATGGACCCTGGTCAACAAATCATCTGTACCCGACTATCATATCACCAACCTTTCAACTGTTTGCAGGTTCTCGGTCAGATACTGATAATCTGATTGTGAAATTTTTTTGGCTGTGGTCCATTCTTGATTTCAGTTTGTGGTAATAAACAGTTTGACAATTATAGCCAAGATGTTGAAAATCTTGCTATAATTTCAGGTGTGTTTGATTCCATCAAATATTATGAAATTTCACGATTACTCGGTCTAATTCTAATTCGGGCAAAGTAGAGTAGAATTTCATGATATTTGGTGCAACCAAGCACGCCTGACATGAAAACACATCAAAAGATACTATGCCAGGAGTAATGCTCCAGTGCGCTTTGAGCACTGTAACTTCTCCTAGTGGCATTGGTTCACTTGCATGGTCCAATCTGAACTGACACCGATCAAATGATCTAAATCCATCCTGAATTTGGCCTTATTTTCTGTAGCCATCCCATTTCCAAGCCATGGATGGGATGTTGACTGTCTTGTAAAAGTGAATCTTTACAATAACAAGCCATCTATGATGTTCATTAGCAAATTGTTGACTAGACCTATTTTTGAAGGTATTGATCAAATGGTTAATATTTTTCAGATGAGTGTGATGCTTTTATGGTAGCCCATGAAATATGCGCTGGAAGTAGGGCCGTCAATGGCACGAATCTTGATCCGTATCCGATCTGATTTAATCGGATTTGGATCAATAATCGGATAATCGGGTCGGATATGGATGTCCAAAGATGATCCGTTTAATATTCGGGTCGGATTCGGATCAACCTTGATCCGGCCCGTTAACGACCCAACCCGATAAAAATAAAATAAAATAAACAGATGAGTATTTCTCTCTCTCTCTCTCTCTCTCTCTCTCTCTCTCGGATATCTGGTCGGATCATAATTGGATCGGAAACGGATTTTGAAAAATTTAAACGGGTTGGGTTCGGATCATATATTTGTGATCCGAATCGGATTCGGGTCGGATATATTCTTAATCGGGTCGGATACGGATCATCACTGATCCGGCCCGTATCTGACCTGTTGACAGCCCTAGCTGGAAGCAATGAACTGTGTGGATCGACGAATTGGAGATTAAGGGCCTGTTTGGTTGCAGAATCCAGATTCTAGAGAAAATCTAGATTTCAGTGTTGGAATCCAAAATTGTAGAAATTGGATTGGAAACTAAGATTCCATCTGGAACTTGCTGTTTGGTTGAAAACTGTGTAATCATTCTGTTTGGTTAAAAATTGTGTAATCCAACCGTTGCTTGCGGCATGGCCCACTTGGGCTTCGGATTTGCTTGAGAACTTGACCCCTGGCCTATAGTAGTTTTGCAAGGCAGATGGCTGGGTTGGATGGCAAATAAACATTATATTGGGCCCTAGGAAGTTTTTAATGGTGGACGTTCAATTAACACTGTTTTCCTGTGGTGTGGTTCACTTGAGATTGACATCTGCCTCATTTTTTATCTAATGCCCTTAATTGAGCTCTCAAAACGAATGGACCGCAGTGGATATAAAATGCATACACCATAGATGTACAACACATATATTATAAAATGCATACACCATAGATGTACAACACAAATATTGAACCATTTCCACTAATCCCGTTTCCAGCCAATTTAGGTCTCTAATGAAATATTGTTTGGCTGGAATTTGATGCCAAATATACCAGTTAAAATTGGATTCCCTTGGAATCTAGGTTTTAAACTGGAAACAGATTTCCAGATGCCAAACCAAACAGGCCCTAAGTGTCCAATGCAACTAGGAGCATTTCTCCGTACCAATATACCAATATATGCCAATATTATCAAAGCCGGATTGGACTGAGTGTCCAATGCAACTAGGAGCATTATAACCTAATAGCGGTGGAGCATTTACCTATACCAATATTATCAAAATATTTTGTTTCATCATCGGGGCGTTTACCTGTAGAATAGTTAAAAAAAGAACAAACTTTCGAGGGTACATTTGGGCAGGGAATCTCCTCAAGTGTAATCTCAGTTTTTGTGGGCCTCATGCCCTCCAAACATTCAATACAACCTTATAGAGCACTGCAGCTATTGCTATTATTACTCTACCTGAGAGGGGAAATTGGAGAAAGATTCCTAGTCTCCACCTTGATGTTTACCTGCCATCCAGACCATTTATAAGGTCATTACCATTGGGATGAAGTGAAAACACAAAAACTTAGCCTGAGAACTTTTGTGGCCATATGAATGTTTCAATGGTGGTCATTGAGTTCCCACTATATCCTCTCATGTGGCCCGCTTGAGTATTGGATCCAAAATGAACTCCCAAAATGGATGGACCGGGTGGGTTTCTCACAAACATCACTGTGGGCTCCACTTAGCATTGGTGGAACCTCTACCTAAAAGGACACTAGCAAACTAGTAAATATTAATGAGGTACTATTTTGTAGAAGAGATGTCAAAGATGCTTATTACTTCCCAAACAAATCCTACCACATCTATATATAAACGATGAACCAGCGCAAGAAAAGCTACTTCGAATTGACAGGAAATGTTCCTTTTTTAGGGTACTCCTGGGATCAGATCCAGTGGAGATGGGGTGGGGCCTGTAGCTAGAGGAATAGAGCATGTGGCTACGAACCACGGTGTTGGGGGTTCGAATCCTTTCTCTCGCCCACAACCGGCCCAAAGCTCCCTTATATGAATATGTATTTCAAAATTTAAATTTTTTATTAGTTTGTAATCAGATATTTTTATTTTTGCAGAAAATATCCTGATAATGTTCCAAGATAATCATCGAAATCTGAAAATTTCCCCAGAAATTTACTGGCCGAGGGATTGCAGTTTGTCAGAATTGTCACTATGGTAAGAAAGTAGTTTCCATGGTGAGTAATGCTATCGAGAGTGGCTCAAGCGGTTCACTTCTAGGAAAAACTCTGCAAAACCCACCATTATGACTGCAACATCCACACCGTCCACAGTTCAAGTGGGCCACTCAACAGGGAACAGTAGGAATGAGCTATTGAAAGCTTTTTGGGGCCCACCGTCATGTTTAAGTGCCATCCAACCCGTTCATAAAGTGAGTACAATCAGGTTTCATGCAAAAACTTTGGTGGGCTTTGGGAAGGTTTTAAATGGCATTATCTTCATCCTCATTGTTTCTTATTATTTGTCCTGCCTGAGTTTTGGGTCAGCCTATCACATTTTTATACGATTCGTTGCCCATATAGTCATCAAATGGATCATGGTGGGCCCTACAGCTTTTCATTTGACTTTGGAACAGCATGAACTAAACACGTCGTACCTGCTTGATGTGGTAGGTGTGTTATAACTGTGGGCATTCAGTCACCCACTGTTTCCTATAGTACGGTCCACTTAAACTTGGATCTACTTCTTTTTTGGGCTCATGCCTAAAGTGAGAATTGGATAGATGGCCTGGACATACAATACATGCATATCAAAGTGGGCTGTCATGGTTATCGCCTGCACCTAATTCATGTGTCGTAGTCTGGTCAGGGCAATCGTTCTAAAAGCTTCAGAAAGATTTATTATAACATAAATGTCAAATTGGATGATCGGATGGCAAAGATTAACCTGGGTGTCCTTAGTTAAGGATAACTTTCGAGCCTCACAATCACATTACAATAGTTGAATTCCTATATAAGGCCATTTTGACATTGAAATACACAGACAATTTCAAGGTGATCTTGTAGCAACGGAAATCACTTTTCTCGAGCTAAAGTGCACTACTAGTCAGATCCCTGTAAGGCTGCGAAGCGCAAGGGAGCTACCTCGCCGAAAGTCCAAATTTACAGACAATTCTAAAGTAAATACTGGTCATGATTGAAAGACTGTGCCCAGATCCACGTAGGGCGCGAAGCGCAGGGGCGATCACAGTATTCTTATCGCCCTCAAGCAATCCTGAGTTTTTCTATTGCTAGGCGATCTATTAACACGAACTTTAGCGATCATAGACCCAACCAGTTCTATGCTTAACTAGAATGGTGGGTGTCTACTGCTTTGGCATTCAGTTGCATGTAACCTTCACCAAAGAGGTGTTGGAGGAGCCTTCAAATTGTGCCGAAACAGCTGTTTCTTGTGATCGGTCGACCAGGGTGGTTGATTGGTCTAATTTTGGCCCTGGGAGCACTGTGGTCTCTGGATAGTTTTTTGGTCATGGCGATTAGTCGGCCGTTGGCCTGCAATCGGTCATCAAGTGCTTGTGACCTGATCTACGACCGGTTGATTATTGAGGCTTGACAAGTCATTTTTTGGCTCAGACTCTCTGGACACTTCCTGACTCCGTGCGACTGGTTGATGACGAGTCGGTGTTTTGCATGGTTACGTAGCAAGCGCATAAATTGTTTCTATTTTTGGTGGGAGATCTATTTATAGGGTCTCCTAACGTGTTTAGACGTATGCCAAGGAGTCTTAATCGAGATTAGGTTTTGAGGGAGAGGTTTGGTGAGAGAGGGAGTGTTTTTTTATTCTTCTCTTGGGGCTCTTTTGTGGGTAGGTCATCTCTGTAATCTTCTGATTTATAGTTATTACTGTCACTTTGTGCTGTGGTTTTTTCCTGTAAGGGTTTTCCATGTAAAAACCGATTGTTCTCCGTGTGTTTGATCTTGTGCATGCCTGTGGCGATTGTTTGATTCTTCTCTTTGCTTCCACGAGGTTTTCTCAACAAGTGGTATCGGAGCTATCGTTGGATGTAGCAGATTCGAATATGAGACGACATGGTATTGAGCACGAAGTTCGACGTAAAGAAGTTTTCCTATAAAAACAACTTTGAGTTGTGGAAAGTGAAGAATGAGGCCGTCTTGACGTAGCAAGGGGTTGAACACGCCCTTGGGAAGCGATCGAAAGCTTTGAAGGAGGACGAGTGGACCCAGATGGATTAGAAGGCCCGAACATCTATCCAATTGTACTTGATTGATGAAGTTCTCTATCATGTCATGATGGAGAAGACCACAATAGATACATGGGCCAAGCTAGAGAACGTATATGCGAAGAAATCTCTAGAAAACAGGATGTATCTGATGATGCAACTCTTTACCTTGAAGATGGCGGAGGGGATTGATATTGATAACCACATCAACACATTCAATCGGTTGATTAGCAAGTTGCTGGATGTTGGAGAATAGATGAAGGACGAGTATTAAGCCTGTATCCTGCTGAGCTTGCTTCCTAGTTCGTATGAGTCGCTCAGAGACTCATTGTGCACAGGTAGGGAAACAATAAATGTTGATACCGTTGCCTTAGCCCTTCAGTCGAAGGCTATGAGACAGAAGATTGGTGACATTGGGTCTTCCTCCCATGGATTGATTACTAGAGGAAGAAATTCAGAGTGAGGTGAAGGATCATCACATTCTAGATCTAAATCCAAGAGCGACGATAAGGCCAAGTTGAAGTGTTGGGGATGTGGTCAAGTAGGGCACATGAAGAAGGATTGTAAGAATCGTAAAAGCAAGAAAGAGAAGACGAGAGATTCTTTTAGGCAAGCCAATACCATAGAATCTTCGGAAGGCGGTGGTGATGTGTGTGAGGTCTTGATGGTGTCGAAAACGGGATCTCTCAATGATGAGTGGATCATGGATTCTTGGGCTTCGTATCACATGTGCCCAGATCAGAGCGTCTTTACTTCATACATGGAGTATGATGGCGGTTCGATATTTTTAGGTGATGACTATGCCTGCAAGGTTGTTAGAATTTGAATGTTGTGCATTAAGATGTTCGATGGGATCAAACAGACCTTGACGGAAGTGAGTCATATTCCTAGGTTGAAGAAGAACCTGATTTCTTTTGGTGCACTCGAGGCTATGGGGTGCAAGTTCACCTATTTTGACCGATTTTGTAAAGTTTCTAAAGGGGCTCTCATGATTATGAAGGGACAAAGGCATTGTAACATTTACAGGCTGATTAGGAGCATTTCAGTAGCTGGAGCTACAACGACTGTAGTAGATTCCACGTCTTCACGTATGTGGCATGCCTGTTTAAGCCACATGAGCGAGCGGGGCATGAAGGTACTCTCAGACCGATCTTTGATTTCTGTTTTTAAATCTCTAGACTTTAATATATGCGAGCATTGTATGTATGGTAAATAGTCTAGATTATCATTTAAATGGGAGAAACATGTATGTAAAAGGGCGCTAGAATATGTTCATTCTGATGTATGGGGGCCGTCGCCCGTAGTTTCTGTTGGGTGATCATCGTGGTTTGTGTCGTTTATCAATGACTATAACAAGAATGTTTGGGTTTATTTTTTGAAAAATAAGTCCGATGTTTTCACCACCTTCAAGTATTGGAAGGCCATGGTGGAAAATCAGTCAGGGCAGAAACTAAAAGTCTTGAGAACCGACAACGGAGGTGAGTTTACTTCCAGAAAATTTAACAAGTATTGTAAGAAAGAAGGGATCTTGAGGCACAACACAGTGCGCCATACGCTGGAGCAAAATGGGGTGACTGAGCGGATGAATAAGATTCTCTTGAAGAGAGCCCGGACTATGTTGAGTAATGCTGCGTTGGGAAAAGAGCTTTGGATGGAGGTCGTTAACACGGACTGTTACCTGATAAATCGGTCTCCTTCGATGACAATTGAATGTAAAATCCCTTAAGAAGTGTTGAGTGGTCATATGATGGACTACTCAAGTCTGTGGGTATTTGGTTATGAGGCTTACTCTCATGTATCATCAGTTAAGAGAGATAAACTTGACCATAGGGCTAGAAAATGGATCTTTGTAGGCTACAGTGACGGTGTGAAGGGTTACCGATTGTATGACCCTGTCACACGAAAAATCACCCTAAGTCGTGATGTTAAATTCGATGACGGGTCTTTGTTATGAAAGGATGTACTAAAGGAACCTGAAAAATTAGAAACTGTTGACATTCAGTTTGACAAAGTTGAGACGCAGGCCGAAACTGATACGCAGGCATAGGTACAGGATTGGGTGGAGTAGCCACCTGTGTGAAGAAATTCACCTGGGAATCACAGGTTACCGGCAAGATTTAGGGATGACTCGAACATTGCATTCACCCTTATTACAGATGAGGGGGATCCGTCTAACTTTGAGGAGGCACTACAGGAAGTAGATGCTGAAAAGTGAAAGACGATAATGCAAGACGAGATGGACTCCCTTTACAAGAATGAAACTTGGGAGCTTGTGAAGATTCTTATAGGCTGAAAAGCGATAGGGTGTAAACGAATTTTTTGAAAGAAACATGATAGATATAAGGCTAGATTGGTGGCTAAAGGGTATGCTCAGCGTGAGGGCGTGGACTTCAGTGAGATCTTTGCACCGATTATAAAGTAGGTATCTATCAGGTTTGTATTGGCTCTAGTTGCCCAATACGACCTCAAGCTAGAATAGATGGATATAAAAACTACTTTCCTGCATGAAAATTGGAAGAACAAATTTACATGACGCAACCTGAAGGTAATACGGAATAAGGGGCAAAGAACAACATTTTCAGGTTAAAGATGTCGTTATACGGCCTCAAACAGTCGCCTGGGCAATGGTACAAGAAATTTGATTCCTTCATGATGAGTCAGGGCTTTTTTGAAAGTGAGTACAATTATTGTGTCTATTTTAAGACATTGAGTGATGGAAAGTTTCTTATTCTTGTGTTATACGTTGATGACATGCTTATCGCTAGTCATAGCATGTCTCACATTGACGTGTTGAAGACTAAGCTTTTAGGTACATTTGAGATGAATGATCTGGGGGCTGTAAAGAGGGTTCTCAACATTGATATTCATAGAGACAGGAAGAGGAGCAAGCTTTAGTTATCTTAAGCTAAATGCCTAGCAAAGGTATTACTGAAGTTTGGGACGGATATGGCTACGCCGGTTCTCTTTCCCCACGTGGCTCACTTCAAGCTTTCTTCAGAGTAATGTCCTAAAATAGATGAAGAAAAACAGGTTATGTCTGTATAAGTAGAGCAGGCAGCTTGATGTCTGTAATGGTCTGTACAAGACATAATATTTCATATGCTATTGGTGTTGTTAGCAGATTTATGCACAACCCCAACCGAATTGGGAAGCTGTGAAATGGCTACTTTGATACATTTAAGGTACGCAGGACTACTTCTTGATGTTTGAAAAGTCTAAGGACAAGTTGGTTGGATACGTTGATTCAGATTATGTGGGTAGTATGGATTGTGGGAAATCTACTTTTGATTACTCGTTTGTTCTAACGGGTGGAACAATTAGTTGGATGTCTAAGCTTCAGTCGGTGGCGGCTCTTTTCACTACTGAAGTAGAGTATACAACAGTGACAGAAGCTTTTAAGGAGGCTGTTTGGTTGAAGGGAATGATAAATCAATTAGGGCTTCAGCAAGAAGTCGTGCCGGTTAATTGTGATAGCTCTAGTGTTATTAATTTAGCTAACAATTTTGTACGGTGTTTGCAATATCGATATTATCGGTCGATAATATCGATATCGTTAGTCCGCGATATGAAATGATGAAAGAGTAACAAAAGAACTCGTTGATTCCTTGGTATCGATGATATTATCGTGCGATATCGATAAAATTGTGCGATATATCGATATCACATAAAATATCGTCAATGTATCGGCGTGTTTTGCTTTATGGGATTCCATTTATCGACGATACCTGGACGATATCGCCTATGTATCGTCCAGACGCATAAGAGCCCATTCCCCCTTTTATTTTTTTAAAGAAAAAAACTTTTCTTTCCCCATTTTTCTTGCAATTTCTCATCGCCAACCTAGATTTGGGTAGATTTTGGTCCTTTGCAATAATCTTAGAGGAAATCGTTGGTTTCGAAGCAAATCTGAAGTTGGTCTATTCTTCAACTTGGTGAGTTTTTTTCATTTAAAACTCATTTTTTTGGTTTAAATTGAATAAAATATGTTGAAAATCAGTTGATATGTTTGATTCTTCATGTTTTGCATGAAGAATCAAGCATTACAACATTTAATTTTGAGATTTGAGAGATGGGGGCCGATTTGGGGGAAATTCAAAATTTCTCAATTTCTCTCAAATTACTTGCAATGTTGGATAAGAAATAACATTTTAAATATGTAGGGGGGATGATGGATCGATTTGCAACATTTTCTCCAAATTAAAAAATAAATAAATAATTTTTTAATTAATAATTATTAAAAAATACTTAATTATTTATTATTTTTTTATTTTTTCTCTAAAAGTTGTCATTCCACTCCTAATTGTGAATGAATATTATTATAGAACTAATCTAACATCACATACATTCTAATTTGATGATTTGAGTATATGTGGACTGATTTGGAGAAAATAGTAAGAAATTAGAAATTTCTCAATTCCTCACAAATTGGGAGTAATGTTGGATTGAAAACATGAAATTAAGTATGTGGAAGTGTTGATTAACAGTTTTGAAAGATTAATTTATTAATATTGGATTAAAAAATAAATAATTAATTAAAAATAATTAAAAAGTAATAAAAAATTAATTAATTAAAAATAATTAAAAGTAATTAAAAATTATATCCTGAAATTTTTTATTTAGTTTGTTTTCTAATATGTATGGTGTGTACTGTTTAGTTTGTTTCCTCATATGTATAATGTTCTTTTGCAGGTAAAATATATCGGAAGGAGGTAGAGGAGGAGGTGGATGAGGGAGACAACTAGATATTGGATAGAGATATGGCCACCTTGTTCCCAATAATCGATATGTGGCATTTGTAATCTATGTGGCCATATGTCACAGAGTGGTGAGGTAACCCGCTTGAAGGAGCATCTAGCGGGGGTATAAAAATGTTAAGGATTTCCCCAAATGTCCATAAGATGTCAAGGAGGAGATTAGAGTGGCCTTAAATAAAAATGTGAAGATAAAGGATGATAGGGCTGGAAGAGAGGGAGATTAGGGAGTTGAGGCGGCCACCATATGCTGGAGAAGATGTGGTGGATCTAAATGAGGATGATGATTCATATTATGCACGTACGGTTCAGGAATCAATCCGGGAATAGTGCGAGAGGGATGAAAGGAGGATGTTGGGGGTGAGCAGGCTTCCATTTGAGGGGTCTACGCATGAGCACGGGGGGGGGGGGGGGGGGGGGGGGGGGGGGGGGTTGGGGGAAGTGATAGTGGAGGTTTTGTTGGGATGACACGTGGTGGTAACATGTGGATGCTGGATCCACCTTCAGATCGAGGATGTATAAGGGAATTGGGGGGATGCAAAAGAAGTTGAAGGAGATGTTTAATAGGGGGGGGGGGTTGAGAAAGAAGATTGGCAAGTTCATTTCTAAATTATGGGGGTGAAGGTGTGCTGCCCCCCACACCTCATGAAATAATGAAAAAGTATCTTGATGATGAGTATGCAGAGATGAAAGTATACGTAGACACATATAGGCACTCATGGGAGTAATATGGTTGCATTGTCATGTGTGACGATTGGACTGGACCAACGAGGATGTCAGTCATAAATTTTATGGTCTACTGCAGGAGACGAGCAGTATTTCTTAAGTTTGTAGATGCAAGAAACCACATAAAAGATGAAGATTACATCTACAAGTTAATGTATAAAGTGATGGAAGATGTTGGGAGAAGGAACATTGTGCAATTTGTGACAAACAATGAGAGAGCATTTGTAAAGGCAAGGAAGGATATCCAGAGTAAGTATCATATGTATCGGACATCCTGCGTAGCCCATTGCATAAATCTGTTGCTTGAGGTGATCGGGGATAGGCCGGCTGTGAAGACGATTATCACGGACGCACAACTCATCACAACTTTCATTTACAACCACACCTGGTTGTTGTCTGAGATGCGACGGAAGTGTGGTGGCGATATAGTGCACCCCGAGGTGACGTGGCTCGCTATTAATTACATCACTTTGAGTAGCCTTTTCAAACATAGGCAGGGGTTACGAGAGCTCTTCACGTCTAAGGAGTATTCTGATTGGAATAAGTGTGGGAGGAGAGTGACTTGGAGGTATGAGGAGCTTGTGTTGAGCCGTTCATTTTGGGAACACGTGCGCAATTTGCTGGGGACGATCGACAATGAGGTATATCCATCAACTGGGATAGTCGTATCCATCTATACAAGTGATGAAAGACGCCATCTAAGCTAAAGCTCCTAAGTCGTATCAGTGGGTGTGTGCAATTATCAACGATCATTGGAAAATGATAGTTTCACACCCACTTCATAGGGCTGGTAAGTAGTTAAATGATTGATTTTTTCTACTTATATAGCCATTTTATTGTTGTTATGTCTAAATATGTGTATGTTGTTGGGTTTCAGCTTATTTTTTGAATCCAAAGTATCACTACACTCGTAAGCTCTACCAAGAAAACTCATTGAAGAAGGCTGTGCACGAGGTGTATACTCACTTATTCCCCGACTGCGATGGGAAAGCCAGATTTAGTACCGAGGTAAAGATGTTCGCACTTATCATTTTACTAACTTCATCTTATATCTTAAACACTCCAGACTTACCCTTATTGCTTCATACCATCATCAGATCGTTAAATTCGGTGACGCTGCGGGGATGTTCGGGTGTGAGGCAGCGGTGAGGTCGAGGATGACCATGATGGTATATAAGTTGTTGCATGCTTCATCTATTGGAACTAAATTTTAGTTTTCATACTAATTTGGTAGATGTGAAAGTAATGAAAAAATTTCTATTTCTCAGGTGAATGGTGAGCCATATACGGCTGTGATTGCGAGGTCTTATAGCGCCTGGCTATTCATGTGCCGGCACAGATGGTGTCCTCCTCACCCAGTAAGAGAAATTGGAGTACATTCTCCCTAATCGACACGAATAAGCGGAATCGTTTGGGGTACGATAGGCTTAAGAAGCTAGTCTACTGTCACTACAACATGAAGCTCCAAAAGAGGTTGCTTCGCTTAGAAGGAAGAAGAAAGGCTATCGAAGACCCATTGGATCTGATGACTCAACATGTTTTTGCTGAGGTCGAGGATGATGACCCACTTTACCAGTGGGTTAGGTTCGATGACTTGGATACATCTGATGGGTGACTAGAGCCACATGTGGAGGCAGAGGCAGTAGAGCAGGGCGTTGATGTTGATGCCCATGTAGAGCGAGAGAGATCTCCCGCTGAGTCATTCGACCCATTAACGAGAGATCCGGAGGAGATCTCGCGACAGTCTTTATCACGTGGGTCACGTGGCGGCGAGACATTATCATATACGGCAAGTGAGGTGATGATGAAGATGATGGTAGTGGTAGTGGGGATGGGGATAGAGGTGGGCAATGATTCGATCTGAGTCGAACATTGGCTAGATCAGATCGTTCGGCTAGTTGAATGGGTGTGTTCGAACATTGTTCGAACAAACATTCAAATAGGATGGCTCTGTTTAAACTCAATTTAGTTTAGCCCAGTCATGTTCGAACATATGGATATCAGACAATTTTTACGAGTTCGAACAAGTTCGAACAATTTCGCTTTTTTCGCTTGACAATATTTTTTCTACTACTGAATAGTGAATACTGATTTGTTCACAAATTACATATCACAAATGACAAATCACAAGTGTGGACCCTCGCCGTTCCGCGCTCCCACACGACGTTCTCCCTTTCCTTTCGGAAAAAGAAGAGGATGCGTGTGAGTGCGAATCGCCGTTTGTGTCACTGGCTTGCCTCGTTCTCGAGGGCTTTGTTTGGTTGTCGTGTTAAGCTGGATGCGTTTAGATGAGTTTATATAAGACCAGAGTCGCCACTAGCCAGTTACTTCGAATCTACAGTCGGCTAGACCCCGTAGAAACGTTAGAGAAGAGGATCCGAAGATTCCTTCCTCTAAAATGACTCCTTTTAATCTGCGGCCAGAGATTCGAGGTAAGGGATCACGGTTACAGGGTGGGAAGAGGTTAAGCACCCCACACACTGCCCGTACCGAAGTACGGTCTCTACTTCACAGAATCGAACTAATGCTTGAAAGTCTGTTTTAATCCTCGTATATTCTCATAGATGACATGATGCATGGATGCAGGTCTGAACAGTAAGAGTTTCTGATGGGCAGGTTTTCATTAACAGGCAAGCCCAGAGCATACGCTCGAATTGACAGGTGCTTTATGCGAGATGCATGCTGTGTGTTTAAATAATCAAAGTGCTCGTAGTGACTATGTATGAATGCAGGTCTGAACAGTAAGAGTTTCTGATGGGCAGGTTTCCATTAACAGGTAAGCCCAGAGCATACGCTCGAACTGACAGGTGCTTTATGCGGGATGCATGTCGTGTGCTTTAATAATCAAAGTGCTTCTAGTGAAGCAGGGGGGTTGGAAGAAAAGTAAATGTTGCACTTATGCTAGATGCAAATGAGATGATGCTAGTAAGGAACAGCTGGATGGACGGAGTTGTCGCAAGGGTTGGCTTCGAGTGGCTGGATTAAGACTTGGATGGCCAGGGAGACTTGGACCAGTAGTCAGGCTGGGCTGGACCAGGGCTAGGCTCTCCTCACTCGGGCTCTCCTTGGTGGAAAGATGGGCTAAAAGGGTGGAGAAGGACTCAGACGGACGGGTCGCTGGACTGGATGGATTGGATGTTGAAATGGGAAGAGGCTAGGGGTATTTATAGCGTTGGAGAGTGGCAGTTCTCGTAAATATATTTGGGCGGCCCCTAGTTCTTGTAAATATGTTTGGGCGGCCCCTTGGGGGCCACCCGTACGGACGCTCCTCAGGTTCCAGCGCGTGGTACGGACATGCCTCGGGGCTGCTGTTTGGACTCAGTGGGTTGACTCGGTGGGTTGACTCAGCGGGTCGATTTGGTGATTTGACTCGGCGGGTTGACTCGGTGATTTGACTCGATGGGTTGAATGAGCGGGTTGACTCGGTGATTTGACTTAGCGGGTTGACCCAGCGGGTTGACTCAATGGGTTGACTCAGTGAGTTTGACTTTTTAAGGATTTTTTGACTGGTTTTTCTTATGGGGGGTTTTTCAGGCTGATGTTTAGGGGCGAGTTGACTGGGTTCGGGCTTGAGTTGGGCTATGGATTGGGGCTTACAAGGGTGAGTTTGGCTGAGTTTGGACTTAGGATTTGGTGATATGGTCCTCCATTCATCTAGCTATCTCTACCAACAATGTAGCCGAAGGTGGGGTGTCTACAGATGGCCCTCTTTGGCAGAGGTTGCGTGCAACCGAATGCCAAAGCGAGTGGACACCCCACTTCTGACCCGGTCATTCATGGATCATGGTCTGAAATCTTTGCTTGTCTTTGCATCTGTGTCAGTTGATCGTCTGGAAATCGATCACTCGCACATACCGCGGAAGTTTAGAGAAAACGTTGTGATTGTCCCTGCAGTTTGCTACAACCTGGGTACCCAATTGCAACCCTTCCATTCCTGATCGGTACTAACATCAGAAAGGTACAGCAGAGCCTCTGCGTCGTAGTCTTACGAGGATACTGACCCTGTGATTGATTTTATGTTCGATGTTTTTCCAGATCACTCTAGGAGTACTTGTTTCGCTTGACTGTCAAAGTGGTTAGATGCCCTGAGTCATGTAGTCTTACGGGATTCTACTACGCCGACTTGGACTCAGTCAAGGTACTTCAGGCATCCACGCCTAGGTATGTGCGGGTGGACTTTTTCCACCCGATCTGCTGGTTTTGAGGCTTGGTTTGCAATTCATTCTTTCCTAGATTGTGGTCTGGAATCTTTGTTGTCCTTTGTATCTGAGTCAGTTGATTGTTTGGATATTGATAACTCGCACATACCGCGGGAGTTTGAAGAAAACGTTGCGATTGTCCTTACAGTTTACTGCAACCTGGGTACCCAATCGCAACCCTTCCATTCCCGATCAGTACTAACCTCAGAAAGGTACAGCAGAGCCTTTGCGTCACTAGTCTTACGAGGTTACTGACCCTGAGATTGATTGTGTGATGTTTGATGTTTTCCCGGATCACTCCAGGAGTACTTGTTTCGCTTGACTGTCAAAGTGGTTAGATGCCCTGCATCATGTCGTCTTACGGGATTCTACTATGCCGACTTGGACTCAGTCAAGGTACTTTAGGCATCCACGCCTAGGTATGTGCGGGTGAACTCTTTCCACCCAATCTGCTAATTTTGATACTTGGGTTACAATTCATCGTTTCCACCTGTTCAAATGGTTTCTTTGACCGAGCCTTTTGGCTTTCATCTTTTCGTATCTTGGCATGTGGTACGACCGCACTGACACTGGAGTTCAGTTCGACCGTACTTTGAGTGCATTGGATCCGATGTTCTCCGAGGAAACTGTGAGGCATCAGATCTTATTTGATTTTTGCGTCGGCTCATACCCAGAGATATGGAAGATCCCCTGGTGTTTTGGAGGCAGAAGGCTCTACTGGAAAATATTTTTGGATTTTTAAAAAGATACCCACTCTGGGGAGTGATACTCTGTGGGGTTTTTATTTGCAAATAGAAATATTTTTTTTTGTCTTTTTGAAATGGAAATCTGGTTTGCATGCGCCTCCACTAGGGATGCCTGTGGGGTCTTTGGCTAACCAGCTTTTATTTTGAAAGCAGGTAAATATGATGATTGATACGATGGGTGCTGATGCATGGAGATGCGTATGTGATGATGGATGCATGGCTTGGCTCATTCTCTTTCAGTTTGATGATTTTGCTTTTGCTGGTGATGCAGAGAACTTTGAGCTTATTGCTTGCGGGGTTGTGCTCTCCTGGGGATTTTCTTTTTTTATACGGGTGTTTGGTTAGCGGGTTGGTCAAGATCCCAACCCGTGGTCGATCAGGTCCATCGTCCCAAGATGCTGTTTCTTTGCTAATGAGAATGTACGAGGATGTTATCTGACTTCAAGATGTTCTTCTGGGCATAAATGCTGATTGAGACGGTGCTTGGTCGCCAGTTTTGGTCAAGATTTCAATTTGCGGGCGATTGGATCTGTCATCCCAAATTGTGAAGAGTGGAGTTCGAGACTCCTGAAGTGTAGTGCTGGGGATAATGACAATTTTTGTGATTTTTGTAAATATGTGGTCCGAATCTTTACCTGAGTGGTCAGGATAGAGATCGGTTATTGAAAGCAAGGGAAACATTTTTTGTGATTTTTGAAAATATTTTGCAATGTTTTGGTATTTTGTGGGATTTTTCTGAAATGCAGGGAAAAGGCATGGAATTTTCATCTATTTCCAGCTTCTACTGCTGGCAAGGCACCCGATCCATTTTACGTCAGCGAGCAAGACGAGCCTCACACAGTTAAGTGCCGTAGTTTTACATCTTCAGATGAGGAGATTTTGAGGGTTTTCAGTCAACACACCCACAAAGTTGCTTGTTCCTCATGTGCAATGCACATAGACCACGTATCGTCTGACGGACTCCTTCGGCCACAAAATGAGCCACATCCTCACATTTCCCTTAGTCAATCCAGTTTGGGGCCTTATGTTGCTCACAATTCCGTGAGGGTGCGCTCCACCTCCCAACAGCCTTAATCCCCTTCATGAGTTTTAAGAACAGGGAACATCCGTCAGATTCAACAGCGACTTCCAAATCAAGGTTGTCTATCACGGTGCGTTCAACACGAACAGGATTGCGGGGTTCTGCCCGTCTCAGCCTTTACTTGTTTAGAAGACTCCGGACACCCTGTACAATCAAGTGTCAGCCATGTCTGGAACAGGTTGGTAAAAAAAGCCCCCGAGGAGTTAATCCCAGTGTAGTTTTAGGTCTTCGGACCTCTGGGGATGAATTTGTGCAGTTAAAATTGGTGGTGAAACTTTTTTTTTTTGTATTTTTGAAAAAGTTCCAGACTTCAACTCGAGTAATCGAGGTTGATGCTGGTTTTTATGGAAAGCTTGAAATCTTTTTGGTATTTTTAAAAATAATCCGGGTTATCGAACCTTGATTCGAGCAGTCGAGGCCGATGCTGGTTTTTGGTTGAAAGCGAGAAAGGTCCCCTGAGAAATTAATCCTAGTGTAGTTTAAGGTCTTCGACCAAAAAATCTGTACATGCTGAAAATACATTCCTTTTGTGATTTTTTTTTTGAAATGTTCCAGGCTGTTAAATCTCAATTTGAGCGATCATGATTAACACTGGTTTTTATTGGGAATCTCTCGGGATTTTGATCCCGATGTAGTTTAAAGTCTTCGGACCGCAAAACTGTACAAAACGGGGCAGACACATTTTTTTTTATTTTTTGGAAAATGTCCGAGGCCATCTGATCTTGATGAGAGCAAACAAGACCGACGCCGGTTTTTATTGAAAATCTCTCGTAGTTTAAGGTCTTCAGACCTAAAACTGTATAAGAGAGTGCTGGAAATGTATATATATATTTTGTGATTTTTGAAAAGTGTCCGGTGTTGTCGGATCTTGACTCGAGCAATCAAGACCGATGCCGGTTTTTATTGAAAATCTCTCGGGATGTCGATCCCGACGTAGTTTAAGGTCTTCGGACCCAATTTTTGTACAAGCTGAACATACATTCTTTTTTGTGATTTTTTCGAAATGATCCAGGTCATCAGATCTTGGCCTGAACGGCTGGGATCGATGCTGGTTTTTATTAAAATCCCTCGGGATATTGATCCCGATGTAGTTTAAGGTCTTCGAAGCACTGAATATGTACAAGCGAACAGTAATCAAGGGCGGAGATTCGAGGATTCTTCTTAGACTGGTTCAGATAATTAGGTCATGACTTTGGATGGTTGAGATCATTGTTTGACCAAGTCAATTCTTTTTCTTTTCTTGAAAAATTCCATGGAACTTTTTCCATATCATCAAGCCAATTTCTCACCAATTTCTCACAAGATGAAATTTTGGTGAGATTCCTTACTTTTTCTCATCATTCTCTTCCATCACTTCATTCTTACAAGGAGGTACAAGATTCACTTGCAACCACCCTTCCTAAGGAGGAGTTCTTCCCAAGGAGAGAGGGTGAGGGGTCGTTTCAAGTAGGTGGGAGGGAGGACGACCCCCTGGGGGCCGCCCGGACCATCTCTGCCCACTGGTTTTTCCAGTGGGTCGGGTAAAGGAGTGCACTTCCCTTTTCTATATAACATGGGGCACCCTTAGCCCCTCCAACGTGCAATTTCTCTTTTCTCTCTCTCATACTCTCTCTTTCTTCAAGTTTTTCTCTCTCTTTCGGTGGTTCTTTGCTCTTTTCAAGTGGTGGGCCTTAGTGAAGCTTTGGGACAGCAAGGTGGTCCCCCTTTGGTGAGTGGTAAAGGTATGGACCACTCCCTTTCCTTCTTGTCTTTTTCCTTTTCCATTGTCTCTTCTCATGACTCTTTTCTTTTCTCCATGTAGCTATTCCAAAGGGAGTGAAGGTGGGCCCAAGTATTTTTGGCCTTTCTTCTAGATCTCAAATCCCTTCTAAAGGTGGTGCATGGAGAAGGACATTGCAAGCTTCCATTTCATTATTTCTTTTTTTTTTTTTTTTCACTCCCTTCATGTGTATGTAAAGGGTGATTTTGCCATGTCCATCAAGTGTGCATGGCAAAATATTCTATCTTTTTCATGGGAGTTGGGCCTCTCTTCATGTGTATCAAATGGGCTCAAAGTGAAGTCATTGCCCTTGGTGTATTTGATGGGCCCAACACTTCATTTTGGGCTCCCTCTTGCTTTCTTGCCCTTGTAATTTTCCTTAGAACTTTTTCTTTTCTTTTCCATCTTCTTTTCAAGTTTTGGGCCTATGGGAATGGTAGGGCCCACCTCAAGTTTTGGGGTCATGGGGCTTACTTTGGGTGGCCCCATCTTTCTTCACATGTGTATGGACAAAGGTGACTAGCCCATTCTTCGTTTGGATCTTCAAGTGGGCTAGATTTCTTAATTGGGCCTTTATAGACAAGTGGCCCAAATCTCCCACCATCTCTTGATTATGATATACATCCTTATGTACAAAGTGTGGTGGGCCCCTTAGGATTTTTCCATATGGATGGGCTTTTGGGCCTTCATTGAAACTTGGATTTCTTTGGACCATGTGTGCACCACTACACTTTGTTCATGTAAGATTTTTTTTTTCTTTCATGCCTTTTCTTTTGATGGATGGAGGACTTGAGTTACTTAACCATCTACAAGTCCCATGAGTGAGTTGTCTCAACAATTCCACTAGTTTCAAATGGTTTTTCCATGAGGTAGGAAAGTGGTTCTCAAGAGTTTCTCTTTAATGTTATCAACCTCAAATGGATGATCCTCCTTCAAGTGAGCTATCCATGCAACCATAGCTCCTTGAACTTCTCTTTGGGGTGCTTGGTGGGTCATCCACCATCATTCTCAAAGATGAGTGATTTTTCTTTCAATTTGTGAGAAAGAATGATACCCATAAGTTGCCCAATTTTGTCCCATGCTTTGGGGCATTTTGGATTTTGATCTTCAAGTGGGCTATGTATATCATTCTTAGCCATTTTCATGATGGTTGGGTGACTCATCAAGCCATGCCCTCTTGTGCTCAAATGGTCCCCCTTTTTGTTAAGGAAATTGGTGCACATAAGTTGCCCGAACTTGTCCTTACATGGGCATTTCCAACTTTGATTCTTCATGTGGGCTATGTGCATCCAATTTTTACCATTAGCTTCTTTGATTCATATGTTTGTGAGTAGACCACCATGTTGTACTCTCATAGTCAAAACTTTCATCAAGATGATGCACATAGGGGTGCCCATGGTTAATCCATTGAATGGGTCCTCATGTTCTTCAAGTGGGCTATGTGCTCCCTTCAACCTATTGAGGTGAGGCATTTGGGTTGCTCTTGGGGGCCCATTTCCTTCCTATTCCCCACTTGTCCATGTACATGTGTAAAAGATGGAAGCATCTTAAGTGAGGATCATGGCCTTGGCATAAAAAGTGGATCAATCCTTGGCCACATGTGGACTTTGAAGAGGGATTTCTCATGTGAAGTAGGATTCTTATCCCTTGTTGATCTCATGGCACTTGAGTGCATTTGTTGTCCAAAGTATGTCCTTGGATGATGGACTTTCTTTGCCTAAGGCACGGCATGCAACCTTCTTTAAGGTGGGCCTTGCTTTCTTCAATGGGCCCAACACATATCCTAGGTAACACGTGGAGTTGGACTTTGGATTTTGCATTTGAATGTGAGTCCAATCCCATGGGTTTCCTGGATGATAATTTGGATTTTAACAGGTAAAGGATAGGGACTTACCTTGTCAAGCTTGTAGGATTCAATGGCGGACGGTACAAGAGGACGTCGGGTGATTGATGAGGATGATCTTGCCTTCATCATCCGCTGAGGGGCCCATATGTGTTCTTTGGCTCAAGAGCACCAACCTCTTCCTGCCATCAAGGGTCGAGGTACCAGAGACCACTGGGACAACTGGGTGAAACATCCACAGCCTTTGCTTGAACGAGTATTGGCTGACACTCCTTTTGCTGGCCTCCTTACCTTATGCTTCCATAACAACAGTGCCAACCGCATGATGCTCGCGGCTCTTTGCGAGAGGTGGCGGGATGAGACCCACACCTTCCAACTCCCTTATGGCGAATGGGGAATAACTCCCCTGGATATTTATATGGAAATTGGCTTCCCATTTCATGGGGCAGTTGTTCCCCAAGTCAGCTCTCTTGCTCCCATCACCTCCACTGCACTGGCTATGGCTTGTTGGTGATGTTCCGCCTTAAGATGAATATTAAGGCCATCAAGTAAAGATGCGATGGTTCTACAACACTTTTGCTACCGTCACCCCCACTACCGAGCTAGAGGCCCTCCACAAGGCACGGGCCATGATTACTTATGCCTTCGGGTCCTTCCTCTTCTGCCACGCGAATGAGAGGGTCAATCCTAAGTTTCTTCGCTTGGTTGAGGATCTTCATCATCCCTATAATTGGAACGGGGCTATCCTGACTCATATTTTCCAGGGTCTGGATAAGACCAGTAGGAATAGTCGGTCCTACACAGGTTTATGGCTTGTCGTTGAGGTACTTCTTCTTTCTCCTTCCTTGGAGACATTTACCTTCTTTCTCTCTCTGATCGTTAGGTGTGCCCTTGCCCTAGACTTGCTTTTATGACCATTTTCCCCACCTCGCGCCGAGGATGCGGGATGACATTGAGCCATCTTTGTATTGCCACATGTACTGGCATCAACAAAATCGTCAGCGGAACTCTCGAGTCTCTGGGGACAACTGGCGTGCTGACATCGACGGATTGATCGTTGAAGATGTAAGTATTTTGCTTTCCTTATCCCTCGTGCTGTAATGTAATTGATCGTGATGATCTCCTTGTTGTAGCTTGCTCGGATGCCATACGCCAACTTTCCTCTCTACTACACCCCTCAGCGTGTGGAGACCTATGATGCTTCATGCCTCCGGATCATGCTTTCTGACGCTGAGTCATTTCAGTGGTATTTGGGTGAGAGGCTGCTTCGACAGATTACCGGAGTGGCTAGAGTCCCTTGTTCTGCACCTCCTCCAGCTGCTCAGATCCCAGCTGATGAAATAGCTGACGCTCTTGTGGGCCAGCCCGAGTTTCGTTTCACGATCCCGGATCGTGATTATGATGAGTGGTACTTGTTGTATGGCCAAGGGCCTCTGCTTCCTCCACTCTATGTTCCTGGGGGCCGTCGCAGATATGCTGGAGGCTCGGTGATAGCTCCTTTGATGGATCTTCATCGTCGAGAGCGGGACGAGAGGAGGGACGATGACGACTGTGTTGGTGACCTGTAGCTTGCTTTTGTGTTCAGTTTACTTAATGTATGACTTTCTTCTTTTGGCTTTTACCTTCTTCTGTATAAAAAATCTTCTGAATGAATATATAATCTTTGACTTGTCTCAAATTCCTTGATGATGTCTGGATGCTTTGACTGGAGACTTCTTAATTGTACGGATGATGACTTGAACGGTTCAGATGGCTTGATTTGGCCCTGCGGGCCCATTTGAGACTTCGGCTTTACTTTGGAGCACCCTTTCTTGATGTTTTGTGAGGTTAAGAAGGCTTCTCATGGTGTGGATGATGACTTGAACAACTCAGATCGCTTGATTTGGCCTTATGGGCCCACTTGATGATCAGATCTTGGATTCTGACCCTTCTTTTGATGATCAAACCCTTGATCTTGCTATTTGATGACCCATGCTAGCTTTTTCATGGTTTAGATCATAATGATCTAGTCTTCGAATGACTTAGATTGCTTGTGGGCCTCTCTTGATCAACTTTTCCTCTCTTTGACTTGATCAGACCCATTTTGGCCGCAGTGCTTCGTGGTTGGATAGGTGGGGTACCTTTCAAATGATTCTGATCAACCTCAATCGAAATCTGGAATGGACTGGAGCCTTGGGTGGCCCTCAGGGTGCCATCTGCCTGATGTGGACTGTCAGCCTCACCTACCAACAATCATAGAGCCAATCCCGCGGAGAGAGAGGGAGCGCGTCCGTACGGGCGGCCCAGAGCGGGCTGCCCAAGGCTCGCCTCTTGTGCGGCCTGGGCTGGCTCGTGCTCGGACATTCTTCACAGTCCACTGTCTTTGTCCCCACATTCCCTGCACATCTGGGTTCGATTGCAGCCATGAATATTCTCCTTGTCTCATCTTCCCTTCTCATTTTGTCTTTTTCTTGGTTTGTCTTTTCTCAAGCAATGGACGGTGGAGATTTAGGGGCTGTGGGGGCTGTCCATGGTGGGTCCCACACTTCAGGAGGTGGTGAAGGCTTTAATGATGGTGGAATCTCTTTAATGGATGGTAGAGATGGAGCATTGAATGGGGGTATTGATGAGGGGCTAGGGATGGTGGTTGGTGGAGCTTTGAATGGCCCCATTAATGACATCCATGCTGAAATTTCTGATTTGAATGGGCCCCTCATTATGGGAGAAATGGATGGTATAGATGGGATGATGAGAAGGGACATAGGTGAGGCTATGCATCCCCTGAGTGTGGGCCGCATGGATGATGTGATTGATGGTGGTGATGGGGGTATGATGGACATAGATGGGTTGATCTCATGTCTGGCTGGTATGGATGGTTTAGATGATACCTTTGATGGTTTGGATGCTCTCGATGATGGCCGAGATGTGCGGCATACTTGTTTGGGTGGACTTGATGTGATCATTGATGATGTCCCCGTGATGATGGACGGTGTGGATGCCTCGATGATCCCTTTGATTGGCCAGGATGATGACTGGATCCATGATTTCCTATTGGAGAGGGCCGTAGGTCCAGATCTGACCGTTGATTCTTTGATTGGGGTAGCCGGGACCCTTCTTGATGGTCCAGATGCATTTTTTGATGGTCAGATTGGCCAGGATGCCACGATGTGTGGTGTGATCTTCGCTGATAGCCCTTTTGATGGAGAGTGTCGTCCTTCTCCTATCGTCGATCTTTTGCGCACTCTATTCATGAGGTGGGCGAGTCTTCTCATGCGGCTGAGGTCGTGACAGTTTCAGACAGTGATGCGACTATATCAGACATAGCCGTTACTGAGGGCAGGTTAGGCGCTGTCGAGTCTGCGGAGGTTCCAGCTTTTCCTTCTCCTTTTCCCGTTGATCTTCCAATCCTTGATGAGCTGTCATTGATTTCTGGGCCTTTTGTTCTGGAGGGGGTACCTGTGAGGACTTGTCAGCTGCTTCCTCGTCCTTCTTGCTCGCCACGGCTGCTTGCTTGGCTTGACAGTTTTTCGGCTTATGAGATTCGGGATTTAGAGTCTTATGGCTTCGGCAGTCTGATCCATATGGCTAGAGTTGACATTGACTGGAGGATGCTCGGAGCTGCATTGGTTGATTAGGTCCCTTCATTGAACTTGTTCGCGTTCAACGACATGGAGATGGGACCCTCTTTGGAGGAGCTTGCACGCTTGACAGGCCTACCTTGGGATTATACTCAGTATTTCTCGCCGAAGACATTGCCGAAGACTGCCACACCGCAGAACTGGTTCGGGATCCCCTATCTTGTTCGGCCTGCAGCTGGCGGCCAGGATGCTGTAGTGTTTTCCTTGGATTTATTGTATGATCTCTTTTCAGGTCCTCGGAGTGTGGTTGGATCGATTCTTGCTCGGAACGCACTGATGTTCTGCTTGATAGCTGAGGGCTATTCTCGGGATGGCGCAGGTCCCAGACTCCTTTACTTTTTGAGGTGATGAGCCGAGCTACCTGACGGCAGGGGATTATTTCTCTCGTCCTGGATGAGCTGTTTAGTGGGCTGACTTACTGTGCCCTGGGCCGCACTCGTGTCCTTCGCGGCTGCTGTGCATTTCTTCAGGTATCTTTCCTACACCTTTCCCTTCTTGCTTTGTTAGGAATTGCTTTGCTCTAGCTGAACTTATTTTCTTTCTTGTGATCAGGTCTGGCTATGGGAGCATCTTTCGCTGACTATTCCTGTACCATTTCCTGACACCAGTCACCCAGACCTTATGCGACACATCATGGAACTTCTTCCTCATACGGCTAGGATGAGTGAGCCCTTGTATCGCAGGATGTTCGCTGAACTTCGTGACTGGAATGTTCGTTGGGAGTCATCTTGGCTTTCACTTCTTCCAGTGCTTTGCGATGCTCATCGCCTTCCTCTGATGCTGGTAGGCTTTCAATCTTAGTTTTCTTACCACCCTATCCGGTTCCTGCGGCAGTTTGGGTATGAGCAGGATGTTCCTCTTTTTGCTTTCACGGGTATTGGGCGTCGAGTACTTCCATCCAGAATCTCTGACTTTAGGACTCGGGTTGATGGATCTTGGGCGAGTTACTTGACTGCCGATTTTCTTAGGTTTTGAGCTGCGGGCTTTTCCGATGGCGACCGCCCCATATCAGTACTGGGTTGCTGAGTAGTCTTTGTATCGACGTATCCCTTGCTGGCACCGGACTGCTGATGAGGATGAGCAGGATATCCTTGGAGATGCCGGCTCTTCATCTGGTTCATATGAACCCTTTGAGGAGCGCCCGTTCATTGATTCCTGGTTTCCTTTTGGCCACTCATGACCATTTGCTGTCTGAGATTTCCGCACTTCGGTATCATTGTGAGATGATGTCGAGGAGATTGGCTGCGATTCGTACCCTTGAGCGTGATGAGGTGCATTACCTGCGTATGGAGGTGAGCAGGTTGAGAGCGAGACTATTTCATTATGAGTCAGGGGACTTACCTGATATGGCCAAGGAGGAGGGTAGAGATTGATTATATTGGCCACCTGCACATTCTTTTTTTTTGCATGGTATATGATTGATGATGATGAATTTTTTTTTTTAAAAAGATGACATGATATGTGTAAAAGAAATATGATGCTTTTAATGAAAAAGAAGAAAACTTTTTTGAGAATCTATTGTGCCATGAGTTGTACTTTTTTGAGAATCTATTGTGCCATGAGTTGTCTTGTGAGTGTGTCTGAATTTTGTGTCGGGATATAGGAATCAGAACTGGGGCTTTGCCAATGCTTTGACCGACGTCTCGAGATTTGACTTGTGTGATCCTTTAGTTCCCTAGAGGTGTAGGCAACGAAAACTGTTGCCTCCTGAGGTTGTCAGAATTTGTAGAGCTCTTCGTTCCTGACTGCACTTCTTCTTGTTCTTGAACTGTGACTGCTCGAACCGATCTGGACTGTCTGATTTCCTGGTACCTGCACTTTTATTTTTTCCATTTGAGCCATTTTTGCCTGCAGTGCTCTTTCAAGTTTTTACCACAGCCGGCCTTTTCCCGGTCATTTTTGCCCGTGGCGCCCTTTCGGGTTTTCACCATGTCCCGGGTGTTTAATCTTGCTTGCCCCTTGGCAGCTATGCTGTTTTTACCCTCGGCGCCCTTTCGGGTTTTCATCGAGTCCGCTGTATGCCCACTGTTTTTACTCGGAGCGCCCTTTCGTGTTTTCACTCCGCCCTCTTTGTTTAGGCACACATCTTCTTTTTCTCTTTTTTCTTTCTCTAAATCTTTGGAAAACTGCGGCGGCTAGAGGTCGGGAATCCGTCGTTGCCAACCGATGTCAGTTTTTCAGCCCTTATCCTAAGTTACGATGATAGAGCTGTTGGTCTTAGCTAAAGACCCTTCTGAGATGAATGGATGGATGACTGTGTTTCTTCTTGGGTTGATTTTTCTCGGGTGCCTTGCTTTGGCTTCCCTTTTTCTTTCTCTTTTCTTCTTTTTTTTTCTTTTGTATTCTTTTTCTTCTTTTTTAAAAATTTTTTTCTCTTTTTTTTAAATTTTTTTTTCTTTTTTCTTTTGAATTCCCTTATTTGAAACACTTGTTGGTGGACGGAAATGATTTCTCAGAGGCTTTAGCTTCGACCTCTTGACTTCAGCTCTATTAAAGTAACTCTTGATAAGGTCAGAATGACTTACCCGTGAAAGATCTTCACTTTGTCGGTGTTGATTGGCTTAGGAAGATCCACCCCTCTCATGCTGGTGAGTCTGATGGCGCCTCCGGGAAGTACTTCTCTGATGATTAGCGGCCCGTCCCACGAGGGTTTGAACTTTCCTCTGGGATCCGAAAGGTGCAACGGTAGAATCTTCTTCATGACCATGTCGCCTACCTTGAAACTTCTTTTTCGGACTCTCTTGTTGTAAGCCCGAGTGATCCTTTTCTGATAACACTGAGAATGACTTAGCACACGCATGCGCTTTTCATCTGCTAGCTGCAACTGGTCGAATCTGGCCCGTTGCCATTCTCCTTCTTCAATTCCGCTTTCTAGTAATACCCGTAGTGATGGCATTTCCACCTTGACTGGCAGAACTGCTTCCATTCCATAAGTAAGCTCGAAAGGAGTAACGCCCGTAGCAGACCGTACAGACATTCGATAGGCCCAAAGTGCATATGGGAGCATATCTGACCAATCTCGATAGGTCACGACCATGTTCTCAAGTATCCTGACGATTGTCTTATTTGCGGCTTCTACCCCACCATTCATCTGAGAACGGTAGGGGCTTGATCGATGACGTTGAATCTTGAATTTGCTGATGAAGTCATCCATCTTCTTGTTGATGAACGGGGTCCCATTATCTGTGATGATAGCATTGGGGATTCCATCATGATATTGTTCTTCATGATGTTGTTCTTCATGAATTTGATCACCTGAGATGCTGCAATCGTGGTGTAGGAGGCTGCCTCTGCCCACTTGGTGAAGTAGTCGACTGCCACAAGTATGTACTCATGACCGTTTGATGATTTGGGACTAATCTTGCCGATGATGTCGAGTCCCCACATGGAGAAGGGCCAGGGGGTGGTCAGGTTGTATAATTCTGATGAAGGGGCATGGATTTGATTCGCATGTTCTTGACACTTGAAGCATTTTCTGACGTGCTGGCAGCAGTTTGTCTCCATGGTGAGCCAATAGTAGCCGAGTCGTAGAATCTTTTTTGCCATCATGTGCCCGTTCATGTGTGGGCCACAGATTCTTTTGTGTATTTCTTTCATGATCTTTGCAGCTTCTGTTTCATCGACACATCGAAGGAGGATGTGATTATAGGATCGCTTGTAAAGAACTTCGCCACTGATGGTGAACTGGGTGGCCAAACGCTGGATGGTTCGGCGATCTGTTGCTGTTGCTGACTCTGGATACTCCTGGGTTTCGAGATATTGCTTGATGTCAGCATACCAGGGTTTGTCAGGGACAGGTTCGGCTTCTTCTATTTGCTAGCCAGAAAGCAGGTTCATCTTGAATTTCGACTGTGAGCTCCCATTCTAAATCTCCTTTCAGAATCTCGAGCATTGACGCGAGTGTAGCGAGAGTATCTGCAAACTGATTCTTAGCTCTGGGCATCTATGAGAAGGTGATTTCTTTGAATTCTTCGATCAGATTTTCAAGATACACATGATATGGTATCATCTTCTCGTCCTTGGTCTTCTATTCGCCATTGGTCTGATTGATGATAAGCTGTGAGTCTCCAAATACTTGTAGCTTCTTGACGCCCAAGATTATGGCTTCCCTTAAGCCAGCGATGCATGCTTCGTACTCTGCCATGTTGTTGGTGCACTCGAATGCTATGCGCCTTGAGATAGGAATGGGGACATCATCCGGAGAGTAGAGGATCGCTCCAATACCACTCTCTTTAGAATTTGCTGCGCCGTCGAAGAATAACGTCCACTCATCTTTCTTCTTCTTTTCATCACCTTCGATAAGCAAGAGATCTTCATCAGGGAAGAATGTCTTGAGCGGTTGATAATCCAGGAGAGAGTGAGCGGCAAGATGATCGGCGAGGGCCTGCCCCTTGATTGCCTTCTGAGTGACATAGGTGATGTTGAACTCAGACAGGAATAGCTGCTATTTAGCTATCCTTCTAGTGAGTGCCGGTTTCTCCGAACAGGTACTTGAGCGGATCCATGTGAGCGAGTAGGATAATAGGGAACGCAATCATTTATTGACGGAGTCGCTGAGTTGCCCAGACTAGGGCGAGGCAAGTCTTCTCAATCGGGGAATACCTGGTCTCGTAGTCGGTGAACTTTCGGCTCAAATAATATATTGCTTGTTCCTTCTTCCCAAGTCTCATCGTGCTGGCTAAGGACACAGCCAATGACTTCTGCTGCTACTGAGATGTATAACAATAGTGGTCGTCCGGGAGTGGGTGGCACTAGAATTGAAGGATTCATGAGATATTTCTTGATGTGATTGAAGGCGACTTGGCAATCGTCATTCCATTCTTTTGGAACATTCTTTCGGAGGAGCTTGAATATGGGCTCATAGATAGGTGTGAGCTGTGCGATGAAGCGACTGATGTATTGAATTCTGCCGAGGAAGCCACGAATTTCTTTCTCTGTTCTAGGAGGGGGCATCTCGATGATTGCTTTGGTTTTGGTCTCGTCGACCCTGATGCCATCCTCGCTCACCATAAAGCCGAGGAGCTTACCTCCCATTGCACCGAAGACACATTTCTGGGGGTTGAGACGAAGCTTGTACTTTTCTAATCTGTTGAATAACTTCTTCAGATCTTCAAAGTGCCCTTCAATTGTGCGAGATTTGACGATCATATCGTCCACATATACTTCAAGCTCTTTGTTCATCATGTCATGGAATAGTGCTGTCATTGCTCGCTGATATGTTGCTCCTGCGTTCTTCAGACCGAACGGCATTACCCTGTAACTAGAAAATTCCCCATGGAGTGATAAACGACGTCTTCTCGCGATCTTCGACGTCCATCTTGATCTGATTGTAACCTGAGAACCCGTCCATGAATGAGAAGACCTTGTACCCAACAGTGTTGTCAACCAGAGTGTCGATATGTGGCAAAGGGAAGTCATCTTTAGGACTGCCCTTGTTGAGATCTCGAAAGTCGATGCACATTCGAACCTTGCCGTCCTTCTTTGGTACTGGTACGATGTTGGCGAGCCATTCAGGGTAGTTGGAGACTACCAAGAATCCCACATTGTACTGCTTGATGACTTCATCTCGGACTTTCAGAGCCCATTCTGGCTTCATTCTTCGCAGTTTCTGCTTCACTGGCTTCATATTTGCCTTGGTTGGCAGATGGTGTACAACGAGCTCTTCATCGAGCCCCGTCATGTCTTCATATGAGAACGCGAAGTTGGACAATCTTGGAGCTAGGAACTCTATCATTCTCTGCTTCATCTCAAGTGGCAACGATTTTCCAATGCGTACTTCTCTAGGGATCTTAGGTGTCCCCAAGTTTACTATCTCGAAATCATCGGCTACAACATCGGCTTTAAATTCGAACCTTTTGAGGAGATCCTCTAGTTCGGGAGCCGGATCATCATCTTCCTCATCCCGAGCTTCGTCCAGACCCATGAGCTCGAAGTCTAATTCGATGTTAAAGTCGTATGATTCGACTTCAAACTCATGCAACTCTTTAGACGGACTTGGCACACTATTGAATGCAGGAAAAGAAATGTTTTTTGGTTTTTGAGAATTTTCTGAAATGAAAATGCTATATGTTTTTGGCTTTTGAAAGTTTTTGATTTTTTTGGGTTTTTGGAATTCACGGGACTTTGAACAAGCGGGCATTGCAGACCATGATTGATCCCAGCTTGTTCCAAAGTTTCGATCGCTGCTTAAACAAGCATTTTTTTTGGAAGCCAGAGCACTCAGATGGCTCTTTGGCTGATTCAAAAGTTAGGGGAACGGATGACCATTCAGGACCCCACACTTCCTCCCCTGAAGAGGTGGGGGTTGATGTCTTGGACGAAGAATCACGGTCTGGCCCAATGACCATGATTTCTCGCTGGTCGGGTTCGAGATCTGAGTCGTACTCAGTCCCTCCTGAATCACTTACCTCGCATTGCAGTTCGTCTGGTTCTACGGCTAGACATGAGTTTGGAATCTAGACATCGGACCAATCTAGGGCTGGCCATTTCCCTTTTTAGGTCCAATGGATGGGCTGCTTCTGCCCCTGGCTGATGATTGATGGTGTTAATTCTGCAGAAATGGGTGGGTCGTGCCCCTTGCTGATTGATGTTGAGATGGGCAAGTTGTGCCCCTGGCTGGCTGGAACTGAAGCGGGCAGGTTGTGCCCCTGGTTGATTGATGCTGAAGTGGGCAGGTTGTGCCCCTGGTTGGGAGCAGGTATCAGAGTAACCTGTTCCTGAAGCGGTTGTATTTGACTTCCTTCTTCATCTTTGTCCTTTCCTTCTTCTTCTGGAGGCTTAGACGGTTCGAGAATCTGATCCCATCGAATGGGGGGCCACGTGGCCCCAGCTAGGCTCATCGGGAGGCCTTTGTGTAGCGCGGTCGGTTGATTCCCTCCTGGATCTTTGTAAGGTTCTCCTGGCTTGACGAATTGGATGGGTGAGCACCGAAATTTCTTCCTTCTTTTGTCCATGAAGATTGCTTTGTATCTGAGTCCCCATTTGCGTTGGTTATATACCAGCGGTATCTTTCTGGACTTGAAGTGATTCTTCATTTGGTATTTGAGGCTCAGACGTTCTGCCGGTGAAAAGACACGGTCCACCCTTATCGGTTCCGGATTGGCGATAGCGTTCACAGTCTCGAATTCGAAACTGTGAAACAGGATGTCTTCTTCAGAGTGCTGGATATCGATGACCGAGATGTCTGGTTCAGTGGCAGCAGCATTGGAAGGAATGATGAGCTCCTTCTCTGCATGGATAGAGATCACTTGATTTCTACAGATGTATTTCACTCGTTGATGCAGGGTTGATGGCACAGCTCCAACCTTGTGCAGCCAAGGTCGTCCGAGCAACATGTTGAAAGAGGCTGATATATTCAGAATTTGGAATGTGATGGTGGAGACTTTTGAACTCTGTACCTCTATGTCGACCTCCCCTTCAACTGATCGGCGGGTGTTGTCGAATGCTCTGACGCATATGGTGCTGGGTCAGAATGAAGAAGGACTGATTCTCAGACATTCCGCAGTCTTAAGTGGGCAGACGTTTAGGCTTGAGCCATTATCGATAAGGACCAGCGGGACACATAGGTCTTTGTATCGTAAGGCTATGTTGAGGGATCGCTCATGATCTCGTTCTTCTGGTTGCAACTCATTATCTGTGAAGGTGATGGCGCGCGGAGTCAGGAGTTGTCCAATCATCAATGCTATCATTTCTAGTGCCGTATCGGAGGAGACGTGAGCATCGCTCAAGGTTTTGGCAAACATTTCTCGGTGTATGCGAGACGTGCAGAGTAGCTCCCATACTGAGATTTGAGCAGGGATTGACTTGAGCTGAGTCGTCACATCATATGCGGCTTCATTTTTGTTGCCGAGGCCTGGGAGAGCGCCTTTGGGATCTTCTCTGTTCTGATTATCTCTTCGGATGCAACGCCCATTGGGATTCATATTCCCTACTTCCGCACATTCTGGATAGTGCCATGGGACCTCTTTATAAGTTTCCTCACCTTTGCCTTCTAGGACCACCGGTTCTTGCAATGGTGCTGGTGTGGGTACCAGATCTTCCTCGTATAGAGCTTATGCCTTGAGGACTACATTGGAAAATATCGAGGCTTCTCTTCATAGTTCACATAAGGTTGCGGTCCTGGCTTGACCGTTCCTGGAGCAGGAGGCTCCCATGGAATGAATACTGGTCCCCTTGATATGGCAGGAGGTTTCTCTGTTCGTCCCAGCTGTCGTAGTGTGATTGACACGCCTCCGGGATTTGGCCCTTGCAATATGACTGGCTCAACTAGAGGAGCTCCTTCCAAGACAATGGGCTCTTGCTGCTAATGAGTATGGTTTTTCCATGGCGAATTGTATTGTTCCTGTGCTGGGATTGCCCCTTGCAAGATGACAGGTTCATATGTGGGCTCGATGTATGATTGTGCTCCTTCCAGAATGACTGGTTCCCAACATGAATGGCTGTAAGGTGCCCCTTGCACAACTGGCACATCGTATGGAAGTGTTCCTTCGAGTACTACTGGCTCGGAGACTGAAGGAGGAAAGGGACTTTCCCCTTGCATGATCGGAGGAGGATTTGTTGGACCATAAGTGTAGGCATGAATGGACTGGATAGGGAGAAGAAGCGATCGAGGCACTCTCCTTCTTCTATGCTGTTGACGATGGGGCCTCGAGACGAACTGGGGTCCGTCTGATGCTGAGGCAGAGGATTCTGAAGGATGTTGGTGGAAGCTGCTGGAGGAGTCCTAGAGACCGAGATGACGATCTTGCGGTCATCAATTAGATCTTGTATGGCATTCTTCAAAGTGAAGCATCGATCAGTGGTGTGGCCACGCCCTTGATGGTAGGCACAGTACTCATTTTCTCGGTACTTCGGAGGCAGAGGATGAGGAGGAGGCCTAGGTGTCATCAGAGTGAGTAACTGCTTTTGTACCTAGCATAGTTATGACTTGACTAAGTGGCTGAGTGAGTGGAGTGAACTTCCTGAGCTCCCTGTAATTCTGCCTATTCTGGTATGAGTATTGACCTTCCCTTTGAACTGCTGCTGTTGTCGAGGTGGTTGTGGCTGTGGTTGAGGATTCGGTCGTGGTTGATACCTCTGAGGTTGGTGCCTGAGCCTGATTCTGCTGATGCTGTTGATGTCCCTGTGGGGGAGCATATTGATTACCCTGAGTAGTGGTGTTGATGTTGTTTACCTCTGTCGGGCGGGGAGGAGAACCGCTGCGGTTTTTGTTCCCATATTTGATGGGTCTTCCCTCCACCCTGTTCCTCTTGACTGGAGTGGCTTGATGAGGCCATGGGGAGATTGTCCCGGCACGGATTCCTACTTCGACTTGTTCTCCAGCACGGATCAACTATGAGAAATTCGCATATGGATGCGAGATGAGATATCCAGATATGCCCGGATATGTTGAATGAACAATCATGGAGATTTGTTCTTCGTCGTCGATAGGTGTCCATATTCTGGCTACCATAGCTCGCCAACGTCCCACATAAGCTGATAGTGTTTCATCACTCCTTTGCCTAAGAGCTGCGAGGTCGGCTCTTCTGGGTGCCATGTTGAGATTGTACGTGAATCTGTCGATGAAAGCCTGGGAGAGTTGTTCCCATGTCCTGATGCGGTGGCAATCCAATGAGGTGTACCAATCTAGGGCATCGCCCTTTAGAGATTTTTGGAACAAACGAATGAGGGCCCCTTCATTTCCTGAGATTGCACTCAGCTCTCCACAGAAGGCCTTGAGATGTGCTGTGGGATAACCACTGCCATCGTATCTTTTGAATTTTGGTACCTCAAAATTTTGAGGTACTTGAGCATCTGGGAAAGGACATAAGTCTCTGAACTTGGTCGAAGGTAGATCGATTCCTTGTTGTCGCTGAAGCTGGTTTTGTAAGATCTGGAACTGCTCCCGCAACTCGTCCAATCCTGAGTGATCCGTTCGAGCGACTGGTGCCTCTTGAAGTAGGGCATGTTCTTCTTCGGCATAGTGGTCAATGTCTTCAACCCTATGGGTTTGCTGAAAAGCAACCGCGGGTTGCTGCAATTGATTTGATGATTGAACTGGATTCTGATGAACTTGTGCTTGAAATGATTGTAACTGAACTGGAGACTGTACTGAAGGTTGAACTGGAACTTGCTAAAATTGACTGGAGACTGCTGAATTGAAGATTGCTGGAAATTAACTGGAGTTTGCTGAATTGAAGATTGCTGGAAATTAACTGGAATCCCATCGGCGGGGATGTGCTGGAATTGAAAAGTGCTCCTGTTTGCAGGAGGATGAGATGCTGGGAAGTGACCCCCTTGTTGGGTATTCACCACTGTCCGCTGATTGATGTGGGCTTAACATTGACCCCCATTGTGGGCATTCGCCAGTGCTGTCCCTGTTGCTGGAAATTGAATTGAAATCCCATCGGCAGGGATGTGCTGAAATTGAAAAGGGGTCCCATCGGCGGGGACATGCCGAGATCTACTGAGACTGTTGTTTGTAAGATTGATTGGAAGCTGACTGGAAGTTCCTGCGACAGGAGTGCTCTGAGACGGCCTTGTCGTCGCGGGAAGGTATTGAGGAGGATGCCCCGTAGCAAAGGGCTGAGACGGCTGCTGTCGGTAGTCTTGGGCAGACTCCGATGGTTATGCTTGATTTGAACTGGAGGCCGGAGGGACCCGACATGGCTGCTGAGATTGCTGAACTGGGCCAACTTGATTGTTGGCTGCTGCTGGTGGCTTGTGCTTGTATGAATTGCAAGAGCATTTCTTGCAGTTGCTCTCATTCCTTGTGCCAATTCTTAGTATGATTGGCGTATTCTCAATTGGCTATTGCGCTGGAGGTTGCGCTTCGGTCATTTCAAGAGAGGGGAAGAGGTGAGTTTCCTCTTCGTGGTCAGACATGGCTTGCTGAGCCCGAGTGCAGATTATGCTGCGGAAGGGAAGTTGTTTCCGAACATGTTGAGCCCGAGGAGGCGCAATGGTGAGGATTATACTCTTTTTGGGTTTTGGGAATTTTTTTATTTTTTTTGTTTTGGTTTTAGGTAGAATGTTATGCAGATGAGATTGTATGAAAACTAATGACTTTCAAGTATAGGAAGGATTCTGTTTTTCAAGTCGGATCATGACTAGTGGGACTAGCTCATCCCCAGCAGAGTCGCCATTCTCTGGACCCTTGCCGTTCTGCGCTCCCACACGACGTTCTCCCTTTCCTTTCGGAAAAAGAAGAGGATGCGTGTGAGTGCGAATCGCTGTTTGTGCCACTGGCTTGCCTCGTTCTCGAGGGCTTTGTTTGGTTGTCGTGTTAAGCTGGATGTATTTAGATGAGTTTATATAAGATCAGAGTCGCCACTAGCCAGTTACTTCGAATCTACAGTCGGCTAGACCCCGTAGAAACGTTAGAGAAGAGGATCCAAAGATTCCTTCCTCTACAATGACTCCTTTTGATCTGCGGCCAGAGATTCGAGATAAGGGATCACGGTTACAGGGTGGGAAGAGGTTAAGCACCCCACACACTGCCCGTACCGAAGTACGATCTCTACTTCACAGAATCGAACTAATGCTTGAAAGTTTGTTTTAATCCTCGTATATTCTCATAGATGACATGATGCATGGATGCAGGTCTGAATAGTAAGAGTTTCTGATGGGCAGGTTTCCATTAACAGGCAAGCCCAGAGCATACACTCGAACTGACAGGTGCTTTATGCGAGATGCATGCTGTGTGTTTGAATAATCAAAGTGCTCGTAGTGATTATGTATGAATGCAGGTCTGAACAGTAAGAGTTTCTGATGGGCAGGTTTCCATTAATAGGCAAGCCTAGAGCATACGCTCGAACTGACAGGTGCTTTATGCGGGATGCATGTCGTGTGCTTGAATAATCAAAGTGCTTGTAGTGAAGCAGGGGGGTTGGAAGAAAAGTAAATGTTGCACTTATGCTAGATGCAAATGAGATGATGCTAGTAAGCAACAGCTGGATGGACGGAGGTGTCGCAAGGGTTGGCTTCGAGTGGTTGGATCAAGACTTGGATGGCTTGGGAGACTTGGACCAGTGGTTAGGCTGGGTTGGACTAGGGCTAGGCTCTCCTCACTAGGGCTCTCCTTGGTGGAAAGATGGGCTAAAAGGGTGGAGAAGGACTCAGACGGATGGGTCGCTGGACTGGATGGATTGGATGTTGAAATGGAAAGAGGCTAGGGGTATTTGTAGCGTTGGAGAGTGGCAGTTCTCGTAAATATGTTTAGGCGGCCCCCAGGGGGCCGCTCGTATGGACGCTCCTCGGGTTCCAGCGCGTGGTACGGACATGCCTCGGGGCTGCTGTTTGGACTCAATGGGTTGACTCGGTGGGTTGACTCAGCGGGTCGACTCGGCAGGTTGACTCGGCGGGTTGACTCGACGGGTTGACTCAGCGGGTTGACTCGGTGATTTGACTCAGCGGGTTGACCCAGCGGGTTGACTCAGTGGGTTGACTCAGTGAGTTTGACTTTTTATGAATTTTTTGACTGGTTTTTCTTATGGAGGGTTTTTCAGGTTGATGTTTAGGGGCGAGTTGACTGGGTTCGGGCTTGAGTTGGGCTATGGATTGGGGCTTACAAGGGTGAGTTTGGCTGAGTTTGGACTTGGGATTTGGGGGTATGGTCCTCCATTCATCCAGCTATCTTTACCAACAGTATAGCCGAAGGTGGGGTGTCTACAACAAGGTTTAAAGTTTTTAACTAATAAAAAATGAGGCAGATACAAAGCTCAAGTGGACCACACCACAAGAAATAGTGAAGAGAATGATGTCCACCATTGAAACCTTCCTAGGGCCCACAGTCATGTTTATTTGTCATCTAACCTTCTCTCTCTCTCTCTCTCTCTCTCTATATATATATATATATATATATATATATATATATATATATATATATATATATATATATATATATATATGTTCGCTCGTCTCAAGTGCAAGGCTGCGATGTAGTAATAACTCGGTGAGACCAAGGTCAATCCACGGGGAGGGTGATTATCCCAATTCCAACTATCTTAGGCTATTTAGAATTTTTAGGCGAGATTTAAATTTTAATCGAGAATAACAATTGATGAATATTAAATTCAGAAAGGAGAAATGTCCTAGAGCGTTCGAGGATCCACTTTTGGTTCTTCTTAATGGCTTTACTCAACTAGGTCTTTTAGCCACACGACCGAAATCGAAGTCCTATCTCTATTCAGTCGGAAGATAAATCAGTCGAATCACAATAGGGATTAAGACGGATGCTTGCATATTGATTTGGTTCCCACAGTCTTGCTCGGGTATTAGCCACACCCGATTGTATAAGCCAATCCTTTTTTCCAATTTAGTTAAGTTCATAATCATAGCTTTCATCAATTCTTGTCACTAGACTTCGATTAGAACCAATCATTGGATCTTTAATTAAACCAAAATCAATTTGCAAAGCTTGTATCTTAGATCAGTAAGAAAGATTAGAACATCAAATCATCAAAATGCAACCTAGGTTGAATCAATCCATAAAAAACAAACTAAAAGCTTCCCCTTTCAGGTCTAGCTAAGAGGTCTAGATAATCTAATACATGATTGAACTAGAAAATACAAAAAAGACTAAAACAAACATAAAACTACAAAGAAAATCTAAAAGAACCGAGTTGGAGAGCCTCCACGTTAAGCTCCACTTCCTCTAGCCCCTCTAGGGTTCTTCCTTAAAGCCTAAGGACGAGGATGGAGGAGCCTTTTTATAGATAAAATTGGAGAACCGCCTCTGTTATGTGCAAAATGGACTTCGGCGCCCTCAATGTCGGGCGCTCGACCATGTTAAAAACAGTCCAGCAACATGGTCTTTGAATTTTGGGTGCCCGGTCTGCGATGGTCGGGCGCCTGATCATGTAATTGTTTGGCGTCCGACCAGGTCAGAAAGTGTCTAGAGAGTTTTTATTCTTGACTTTTGAATTTCAGGCGCCCGTTCATGTGATCGTCGTGTGCCCGACCAAGTCCAGTTTCCTTTTGTTGAAAATACAAGGTAGGCCGATCGCCCGATCTGAGATTGTCGGGCGCCCGACCACCCTGTTTTTGCACTTTGTCAGGTTCGCTTAAGTTTCTTTCTTTGCCGGTTTTTTCCTCCTTACTTAGGCACATTTAAAATTCGATTCCTCATCATCATAAGTCTTTGAATTTAGTATTGAGTCAAGTGTAATCTCGCCCATTACCTGCAAACACAAATTCATGCATAAGATGGTATCTGTAGCAGTTTAAAACATGGAAATGCATGATGAACTTGGGTCTAATTATGCATAATTTGATGCTCAACACACCCCCAACCAGCATTTTGCTAGTGTCGAGCAAAACATGCGTGAAACCAATCCAACTTCTTAAAACTTAACTCTCTCTTGGAAACTATTTTTCTATAAACTTCAAAGTACGAAATGCAAAAAACTAATGATAAGAATTGAAAGCTTAAACTTCTTAGATATAATAGGTTTTTCATATAGAATTCTCGCTGATTGATTGAAAAATAGAAGAATCTGAACAAGTGCGGTCTAGTGTGCATAGTGAATGTTTATCTTATGAATTTTCAGGATTACCTTCTTCATAAATTAGCAAAAATAAAAGTCTAAAGGTGTAGAAATCAACCATATGCCTATGATAAGAATTTGCCTTACCGTTCCTTCGACGACTTTCACACCACTTCCCATTCCCAGCTTAGGTTACAGATAGACCTTCCCCTAGTTGGTGGTAGGTAGCCCTTTTCGAAATTTTACAACATATTTTTAATGAATAACCATTTTTTTTTTTTTTTTTTTCTTTTCAATATAAGATAAGATTTATAGAAATCCACATCTTCCATTCATTTCTTTTCATTCATGAACATGATGGACAAAGTTCCACGGCTTGGTTCCTTAACACCTTAGATTTTTAGTCTAGCTGATCTACAAATCTACATAACCCCTTCAAGCATGAGAATCGTGTAATGTGAATTAGACTCAAAAGTGTTCAAATATTCTATTAAGCAAATCAGTAGGGGAATTCATATAGAAAGCTATCATATGTAAGATAATTTAAGTGTTTCAAAATCATATCATTTTATTTCTTTGTCTTTCATACTCATAACATCCTAAGTGTATAGAAATAAAGTTTTCTAAAAGAGTTTTGAATTTTTAGAAAAATTAAAAAATTTCCTATAAAATTAGCTCGAAATGTCACAAAATGCTAGATTCAGCAGGAATTTCACCCCTAACCTAAATGCGACATTGTCCTCAATGTAGAAAGATATGCTATGCATGCAACATGAGAGGAATGATATAATACAGGAGAGTGAGAACGAGAGGACTTCAGAGATGATCAAAATTGGAATTCTACTCCAACAACTAATCCTAATAAACGAAAACAGAAAATAAACTAATCCTAATCTGCTTAAAGCAATAAAAGAAACCTAATCCTACTTTTAGAAAGAGAATCTCCATCAGATTAGGCGATCTACATCCTGATAGATAAGATCATTCAGAGGAATGGACATGTCCTCTGAATAAAATTTCTCAACAAACGGTTTCAATCTTTGGCCATTTACCTTGAATAGTTCCCGTTCGTTGCATTTTTTATCTCGATAGCCTCATGAGGAAAGACTTCTTTTACGATTATGGGCTGGTCCATCGAGATCTCAATTTTTCCATAAAAAGATGAAGTCGGGAATTATACAAGAGTACTTTTTGGCTTTCAAGGAAATATTTCCTGAGAATATGTTTATTGTGGAAGGCTTTCATCCTACTTTTGTAAATTCTCGAGCTTTCATATGCATCATTCCAGATCTCGTCAAGCTTGTTCAAATGGAGTTTGCGAAGCGAGCTAGCTTTGTCAACATTGAAGTTTAATGCCATAATTGCCCAGTAGGCTTTGTGTTCAACTCTATAAGCAAGTGACAAGCTTTCCCATAGACAATTTTATAGGGAGACATTCCGATCGGGTTCTTGTAAGCCGTACAGTAAGCCCAAAGTGCATCGATAAGTCGGAGCGACCAATCCTTGCATTCCAAATTCACTGTTTTCTCGAGGATGTGTTTAATTTCCCAATTGAAAATCTCAGCTTACCCACTTGTCTGTGGGTAATAAGGGGTGCTCACTTTATGTGTTATGCCATATTTCTTCATTAGGTTTGCAAAGGGCTTATTGCAAAAGTGAGAGCCACCATCACTTATGATGGCTCTAGGAGTTCCAAATCTGGATCATATGTTTTCTTTGAGAAATCATAGAACCGTGCGATGATCATTGGTTCTACAAGGAATCACCTCTACCCACTTGGACACATAATCCACTGCAAGCAATATATAGACATATCCAAATGATGACGAAAATGGTCCCATAAAATTGATGCCCCAACAGTCGAATATGTCGATATGTTGAATTGGGTTGAGAGGCATCATATTTTTACGAAACAATCCTCCTAGCTTTTGACATTGCTCGTAATCTTCGCAATACTCATTGGTGTCTCTAAACATGGTAGGCCAATAAAAACCACACTACAGAATTTTTACAGTGGTTTTCTTGGCAGAAAAATGACCACCACACGCTTGACTATGGTAAAAGGAGATGATACTTTGTTGCTCATCATCATGTACACATCTCCTTATGATTTGATCTGGGTAATATTTAAAAGTGAAGGTTCATCCTAGAAAAATTTGCGCACTTCCTTTAGAAATTTTCATTTGTCTTGCGCAGTCCATCGAATCGGCATCGCACTTGTAGAAGGATAGTTTTCTATATTAGCGTACCATGATGGATGCATAGTAACAAGGAGTTATTTATCAGGGAATGAGTCCTTAATGGGTGATTTGTCAATGGAATCGGGCAGGACTAGGTGGGATAGATGATCCGTCACCACATTTTCTACTCCCTTTTTATCTTTTATCTCCAAATCGAATTTTTGAAGGAGTAAGATCCATCTCAGCAAACAGGGCTTAGCATCCTTCTTAGAGAGAAGGTACTTCAGCACTGCATGATCCGTGTATATGATGATCTTGGATCTTATCAAGTAGGTCCTGAATTTGTCTAAAGCAAAGATTACGGCTAGGAGCTCTTTCTCCGTAGTCGAGTAATTAACTTGGGCAGGATTCAGAGTCCTACTCTCATAGTAGATAACATGGGGCTTTTTAGTCCTTCTTCTATCCTAACACCCCCCAATAGCATAGTCGCTTGCGTAGCACATCAGTTCAAAAGGAAGAGACCAATCCGGTGGTTGCATGATGTGTGTAGTTGTCAATATGCCTTTTAGCTTTGAAAAAGTTACTTGGCATTCAACATTCTACTCGAATTGGTTGTCCTTTTGAAGGAGATACATAGGGGACGAGAGATGTGGCTAAAGTCCCTAACTAATCTTCTATAAAAGCCAGCATGTCCTAAAAAGGATCGAATATCGCGTATGCTCTTGGGAGGTGGTAGGTTAGCAATGATTTTTATTTTGGCATTGTCCACCTCAATTCAATTGACGATATGATATGTCCAAGGACTAGTCCACTTTTGTACCATGAAATGACACTTTTCCCAGTTCAACACAAGATTTTTCTCTTCACATCGAGTCATGACCAACTTCAAGTGGTCAAGACATTCATCGAACGTACAACCGAAAACAGAGAAGTCATCCATGAAAACCTCAAGAAAATGGCCCACTATGTCAAAAAATATGCCCAACATGCATCTTTGGAAAGTGGCAGGCGCATTATACAGATCGAATGGCATCCTTTGGTAAGCGAAGGTACTAAACGGGCATATAAATGTGATTTTTTACTGGTCTTCCGGGGCGATTTCAATCTGGTTGTACCCGTACTAGCCATCCAAAAAGCAATAGTAGGAATGACTTGCTAACCTCTTCAGAATTTGATCCATGAATGGGAGAGGGAAGTGGTCTTTCTTAGTGACTGAGTTTAGCTTCCTGTAATCAATACATAGGTGCCAACCAGTTGTAATTCTTATCGGTATAAGCTCATTGTTGGCGTTTTCTATGATGGTCACACTGGACTTCTTAGGGACAACCTGGGTTGGACTCACCCATTGGCTATCTGAAATGGGGTAGATGATACCCACATCTAGTAGCTTGAGCACCTCTGCTTTGACAATATCCATCATGTTTGGATTTAACCGCCTTTGGGGTTGTCTAGTAGTTTTAGCATTTTCTTCGAGGTGGATGTGGTGAGTACATACCGAAGGGTCCATCCCTTTGAGGTCCGCTATGGTCCATCCTATGGCTCCCCTATGTTCTTTGAGCGTCTCAATTGACTTGAGCTCTTGATCTTTTCCTAGGTAAGAAGCAATAATAATTGGGATTGTTTCATTTTGACCCAAATAAACATATTTCTGCTCAGATGGTAATGGCTTTAGGTCAAGCTTCGGTGGTTGAATATTAGATAGTAGAGGATTTGATATGGTTAATGACAATTTTTCAAATTGAGGCTTCCACCGGCTAGTATGTACTGCCGGCCTTTTTTCTTCAATTGCTTGCACAATTTCTTATATTATGGAATCATCAGAGTCCTCGAAATGTGCTAAGCATGCCTCCAAGTTTTCAGGTGGTTCTAGTTGGAGGAGCTCATCTTCCTCGAAAGATTCAATCATGTTAAGTTTAGAGGGTTCATCATCCTCATCCTGTTGCTTTCTACACATGTGGGACACATTTACTTCTAGTGTCATGTTCCCAAAAGAGAGTTGCATTACCCCATTCCGGCAATTGATGATTGCGTTTGACATAGCCAAGAATGGGTGACCTAAGATAACCGGTATTTGAGTACTGCTAGTATCCATGACCGGTTGAGTATCTAAGATGATAAATTCTACGGGATAGTAGAATTTATCGACTTGGACCAACACATCCTCCACTATCCCTCTTGGTATACGGATGGATCTATCAGTAAGTTGCAATGTGGTTCTAGTGGGTTTTAGCTCACCAAGACCCATTTGCTCATACACTGAGAATGGGATCAAATTTACATTTACCCTCAAGTCTAACAAAGCACGTTCAATCTGGTAGTCTCCAATGATGCAGGAAATTGTGGGACTACTGGGATCCTTATGCTTTGGGGGAGTTTTATGTGTGAGGATGGCACTCAATTGCTCATTTAGAAAGGCCTTTTGTTGCATATTGTATTTATGTTTGGTTGTGCACAGGTCTTTTAGGAACTTAGCATAAGAATAAATATGATTGATTACATCAAGCAATGAGATTTTGATTTTCACTTGTTTGAAAATTTCTAAAACATTGTGAGAGTTTGTAAGAGTTTTGGGTGTAACCGACCTAGATGAAAATGGTGCAATGGGCTTGTACTCCTGTTCCTTCCTCTGTGGGGTTGAGCTAGATCCATTCTCATTCTCAGAATTTATCGGATCCTTAAGCCTTGTCGTCCTTCACCGGAATAGATTTGTCGATTTGTTTTCCACTTCTAAGGGTGGTACTGGATTTTATTTGCTCCAAATGTTGGTTTGGGAGATTATGGGTGCTTATCTCATTCATTGCTCCGGGGTTCGACTGAGGCTGGGTCAGAAGGGTCACTTCCCTAACATTCAAGCGTCCCTTAATCTCATCAACGAACACTTTAAGTTCTTGGAAGATTTGCTGATTAGATTGATTTATTTGTGTTTACCCTTGCATGAATGCCTTTAAGGTATCCTTTATGCTCATTTGAGGAGGGGTCATGTTTGGCATTGCGTTTTGAATCGGTGGCCCTCTTTAAGTGTTGGTAGGATTGACTATAGGGCCATTCTTCTAATTGAAATTTGGATGATTTCTCCAATGAGGATTGTATGTGTTACCCATCAGTCCATTGAAAGGCCGTTGATAACCAAATGTGGTGTTTGCTTGCTCGTGTAACACTTCCTTGAATGCAGGTATAGTTGGACAATCTTGTGTGGAGTGTTCATTAGTGGCGCATATTCCACATATGCTTTCAACGTTTTCAAGTGGATTTAGAAGGTTCACTTTTCCTGAATTCCATGGCCTCTGTCTTCCTTGTGAGGCTGGCTATCTTGGCATTGACATCCTTGTCTTCCCTAAGGAATGTAGATCCCCCTTTTTCTTTATGTTGTTGAGGGGGCCTGGGATTACTAGACTTGTCGGTAGTGTCCCATGATTGGGTATTATCTGCCAATATATCTAAGTAGCTCTAAGCCTCCTCGGGATCTTTACTCATGAACTCGCCATTGCACATCATTTCTATGAATTGACACATATTAGAATTCAGTCCATCATAGAAGAAACTTTTGAATCGCCACACTTCGTAGCCATGATGCAGACATGTGAGTAGAATGTCTTTAAACCATTCCCAACTTTGAAAGAACATTTCACCCTCCTTTACCGAAAAATTCATGATTGCTCATCTAAGCGTATTTGTTTTATGGGCCGGGAAGAACTTTTTCAAGAACTCCCAGGTCATTTCATTCCATGTAGCAATAAATCATGGCCTTAGAGAGTGAAGTCATGCCTTGACCTTTTCTTTCAAAAAGAATAGAAATTGCTTAAGTTTAATTACATCCTCGATGACATTTGCGTATTGAAGAGTAGCTACCACTTCATCGAATTCTTTCAAATGTAGGTATGGACTTTCGGAATCTAGTCCATGAAATTTAGGCAAAAGTTGGATTACCCTCGGTTTAAAATCGATTGTTCCGGCATTATGGGGAAAAGTTGGATTACCCTCGGTTTAAAATCGATTGTTCCGGCATTATGGGGAAAAGCCATACATGAAGGTGTAGAGGACCTTGCCGGCTGTAGATAATCGCGTAAATTCCTATTTGGAGGTGCATTTTGTACTTCATTCTCTCCTTGTTCCTCATAGATCTAATTTGGGTTAGGAGGAGTGTCGAGAGGGTTCTTTAATAGAGTTTGTTGGTTAGCAGCCATATTGTTCGAACTCACCCTCTAGATTGCTTTTAGATATTTTCGAACTTGTTTATGAACTGAGAAGCCCTCGATAGTCCCTCTTCGGTTTGAAGACGGTTTGTGTGGTCACGTTTCTAACGGGACATAAACCATGCAAACTGCCTCAAATGAAAGAAATGTCAAATTTTAAAAACGAAAATTAGAAAATCTAAGTTAGAAGGATGTTACCCGGATCGATGAACTAAGTTGGGTTCGGTTCCTACAAAACAAAACACAAAAAAAAGTAGAAACAAAAAAATTAAACAAAATTTAAATTTAGAAATTCTAAAAATCTTAACTAATTCTAACACTACAATTGATCGAAATCAAATAAATTACACCGCTCCTCGGCAACGGTGCCAAAAACTTGTTCGTTTGCCTTAAGTACAAGGCTGCGATGTAGTAGTAACTCAGTGAGACCGAGGTCGATCCACAGGGAGGGTGATTATCCCGATTCCAAATATCTTAAGCTATTTAGAATTTTTAGGTGATATTTAAATTTTAATTGAGAACAGCAATTGATGAACGTTAAATTCAGAAATGAGAAATGTATTAAAGCGTTTGAGGATCCACTTTTGGTTCTTCTTAATGGCTTGACTCAACTAGGTCTCTTAGCCACACAGTCGAAATCGAAGTCCTATCTCTATTCAGCTGAAAGATAAATCAGTCGAATCACAATAGGGATTAAGACGGATGCTTGCATATTGATTTGGTTCCCATAGTCTTACTTTGGTATTGGCCACACCCGATTGTATAGGCCAATCCTTTTTTCCAATCTAGTTAAGTTCATAATCATAGCTTTCATAAAATCCTGTTACTAGACTTGACTAAAACCAATGATTTGATCTTCAATCAAACCAAAATCAATTCGCAAAGCTTCTATCTTAGATTAGAGAGAAAGATTAGAACATTAAATCATCAAAATGCAACCTAGGTTGAATCAATCTATAAAAAAACAAACCAAAAGCTTCCCCTCTCAGGTCTAGCTAAGAGGTTTAGCCAATCCAATACATGATTGAACTAGAAAATACAAAAAAGACTAAAATAAACATAAAACGACAAAGAAAATCTAAAAGAACCGATTTGGAGAGCCTCCACGTTAAGTTCCACTACCTCCATTTCCTCTAGGGTTCTTCCTTGATGCTTAAGGACGAGGGTGGAGGAGCCTTTTTATAGAGTCAACTCACTGAGTCGACCAGCGAGTCCAACAGCAGCCCCGAGGGAACGGCCGTACTCGCTGGAAACCGAGGAGCGGCCGTACGGGCGGCCCATGGTAGGCCGCCCGGACAAAATTACGACTTCTGCCACTGCTCGCTGCTATAAATACCCCCCTCCCCTTCTCATTTCAACAGACCACTCAGCCAGAGAGAGCCCGTCCGTCTGAGTCACCCTCCTTCATCCTTTAGCCCATTCCTTCACCAAGGAGAGCCCGAGTGAGGAGAGTCTAGCCCTGGTCCAGCCCAGCCTGACCACTGGTCCAAGCCTCCCAAGCCATCCAAGTCTTGATCCAGCCACTCGAAGCCAACCCCTTGCGACACCTCCGTCCACTCAGCTACTCTTTTCCAGCATCATCTCATTTGCATCTAGCATAAGTGCAACATTTACTTTTCTTCCAACCCCCCTGCTTCACTGCAAACACTTTGATTATTCAAACACACCGCATGCATCTCGCATAAAGCACCTGTCAGTTCGAGCGTATGCTCTGGGCTTGCCCGTTGTTGGAACCTGCCCATCAGAAACTCTTACTGTTCAGACCTGCATTCATGCTTCACCATAAAACACCTTGATTACTCAAGCACACATGCATATGTCTTTATATTAAGCACCTGTCAGTTCGAGCGTATGCTCTGGGCTTGCCCGTTGTTGGAACCTGCCCATCAGAAACTCTTACTGTTCAGACCCGCATTCATGCATCATGTCATCCATGAGAATATACGAGGATTAAACTAGACTTTTAAATATTCGATCGATTCTGTGAAGTAGAGACCGTACTTCGGTACGGGCAGTGTGTGGGGTGCCTAACCTCTTCCCACCCTGTAACCGTGATCCCTTACCTTGAATCTCTGGCCGCAGATCAACAGGAGTCATTTTAGAGGAAAGGATCTTCAGATCCCCTTCTCTAACGTTTCTACGGGGTCTAGCCGACTGTAGATTCGAAGTAACTGGCTAGTGGCGACTCTGGTCAGAAAATTGGAGAACCGCCTCTGTTGCATGTAAAATGGATTTCGGCGCCCGTAATGTCGGGCACACAGTCTGCGGTGGTCTGGTGCCCGATCATGTAATTGCCTAGTGTTCGACCAGGTCAGAAAGTGTCCAGAGAGTTTTTGTTCTTGACTTTTAAATTTTGGGCGCCCGACCAGGTCTAGTTTCCTTCTATTGAAAATATAGGGGAGGTCGGTCGCCCGGTCTGAGACCGTCGGGCGCTTGACCACCCTGTTTCTGCACTTTGTCAGGTCCGCTTAAGTTTCTTTCTTTGCTGGTTCTTTCCTCCTTACTTAGGCATGTTTAAAACTCAATTCCTCATCATCACAAGTCCTTGAATTTAGTGTTGAATCAAGTGCAATCTCGTCCATTACCTGCAAACACAAATTCATGCATAAGACATGATCTGTAGCAGTTTAAAACATGGAAATGCATGATGAAATGGGGTCTAAATATGCATAATTTGATGCTCAACAATATATATATATATATATATATATATATATATATATATATATATATATATATATATATATATATATATATATATATATATATATATAGAATCAAGTCGAGTCGGTCAATATTCGATTCAAGTTCAAGTTCGAGTCGAGTCAAATAGAGCTGCGATTGAAACCGACTCAATTTTTTTGAACAGACCCTATGTGTTCGAAAAAAGTTTGAACACGAAGACTTTATGTTTGAATAGAGTTTTACCGAGTCAATCCGATTCAATCCGAATGATCAAACTTGGTTCGTGTCAGCTCTACGTGATGGGGATGACGATGTTGTTGTTGATGATGATGATGGTAGCGGCAGGGACGATGGGCATGGTGATGGGAATGACGATGATGATGATAAAGATGACAACAGGGATGGTGGCGGTGAGAGCGAGTCTCGTACCGGGAGTTAGTCTCAGAGGCCACTTAGCCCATTCACCAGGGAGAGGGAGTTTGATCATGCCACCTAGGATACCAACCACGATTTTTGTCCAAATGATTCACGTGAGCGGCTTATAATCAACAAAGATGCACAAGAAAGAAGCTGAATGAGAAACAGAAGACCCAACCACTGAAGGATATAGATGAGCGAGTATTGGTTATTTCTATGAGAGACATGTATGGTTGTGCATGCTTACGTGACACTAGGGATCGAGCATGTCATGAATCTGGATCTACATCACAAACAAGGGAGGGGAGCTCGAGTTCCATGCCACAGTATGGATATGGATCGTAGATACAAGAGGGATATGAATACATACCTGGTGGATATGTGGTGAGCGACTATAGTAGCTACAACACATTATTTTTTTACTACGGTCAGGAGTTCAGTTTTGCATATGGGTAGAGATATGGGTCACAATACGGATATGTTGAGCAATATGGATATTCTGGAGTATCATCTACGCCCATCCCAGATCCATATCAGCCACAGACGATGACAATTACACAGTACCCATGAATGCGTGTACTGGTTCAGTTCAGAGAGGATGAGTACCAGTGTTATGTCAGGGAGTATCTTAGTTGGTACCATTCTACTATGACTTGGGCATAGTACTGTTGATTTGTGGAGCAGTAGTACTATTCCCAGCCTTTTCGAGATAGAGACGATGATTATGAACCACCGCACAACTCTATGTGGGTCTAGGCAGCAGCCAGTCGTATCATCCATAGGTATATTTTTCAAGTCTTTTTATTGTTTTACTTTGTCAATGAATTGGTTGTGTTTTCATTAATGTTTTCTTACATTTATATATCTTATGGAATCAATTTAAAGAATAGTTGCATCAGTTCGGTCAGACGACGTATAGCTTAGGATCCTTTACTAAGGAACCCCAATATGTGGACTTTTTTTGACATATTATGATTTAAAAGTGTGTATTAAGGTCCATTATAGCAATCCCTGAAGTTTCATTTTAAAATTTAATCAATTTCCCAATGTTTCTCCAAGTTTCCAAAAAATTATGATACATTACCCAATACAACCGATATTTCCTTAACAATACATGATATGTATCTGTATCCCAAGGATGCGAAATGTAACACAATACCGACATTACGAATATTGATTCTATATATCACTCTTGTACTAAACACATTGATATGTGTCAGCATTTTATCCGACAAGTGCTTGAGGAGGGAGATGTGACTCTGGAGAAGATTCATACTAGTGTGAATTCGGCGGATATGCTAACCAAGGTGGTTCCTACAGAGAAGTTCAAGTTTTACATAGCTTCTGGGATTGACAAGGATGAAATGAAGACGCAGGGTGCATGAGAAGCGATGACACTATGTTAAAGATGAGATGAAGCAAGGAGCAATGAAGAATGATATTCGACATTCAAAGCCTCGGTGGAGCCTTCAAATTGTGCTGAAACAGGGTCTTGCGATCGGCCGCCTGATCTAATTTTGGACCTCGGAGCACTGTGGTCTCTGGACAGTTTTTTGGTCCTAGTGACCGGTCGACTGTTGGCCTGCGACCGATCGTTAGGGGCATGCGATCGATCTGTGACCGGTCAATTATTGAGGCTTGATAGGTCATTTTTTGGCTCAGACTCTCTAGACACTTCCTAACTCAGTGCGATCGATTGACGACGATTTCTTGTTCTGCATGGTTATGCAGCAAGTGTGTAAATTGTTTTTATTTTCGGTGAGAGATCTATTTAAAGGTTCTCTTAACACGTTTAGACGTATGCTTAGAAGTACTTAATCAAGATTAGGGTGTGAGGGAGAGGTTTGGTGAGAGAGGGTGTGTTTTTTTGTTCTTCTCTTGGGGCTTTTTTGTAGGTAGTTCATCTCTGTAATCTTTTTATTCATAGTAATTGTTGTCGCTTTGTGTCTTTTTTTTTTTTTTTTTTTCTTTCTTCTGTAAGGGTTTTCCTCGTAAAAACAGATTGTTCTCTATGTATTTGATTGTATGCATGCTTTGTGTTAACCGTTTGATCCTTTTCTTTGCTTCCGCAAGGTTTTTCAACAAGAGGGGGAATACGTAGGCATCACCGTTGTTACTGTAACAGTCCGTACTGTAACAGTAACCCGGTGATTGTTTCAGGCCAACGTTGCTATTATGGAGCACCTGCCATATGGATGCATGCATCTCAATCTCAACCACTCACAGTATGGTGCCACTTTTTACATGGTATAGCAATAAATTCATACCGATTGGTTTGTCTTAGTTGTTATATGTGGCTGGTTGAAAATGATAGCTCATCCTCTTCTTTTATGGCACTCATCTACTATTTTGTACTGAAAGTCGATGGCCTACCGTCTACGTGGTGTATCTCTAAAATTGTAAGTTGCCAGTCTACAATTGAATGATCCAATTGGTTACTATGAAAGGAAAATAATGAGTGGTCCTATATTTCAAGGGTAAAATCTGAGGGTTTGTGGTTATCCTGTCAATTACAGTTAGAGGAGCCCATCCACACTAGGTGGATGATCAGGTGAAATTTGATTGGTGGGGCCATATGCTATGAGAGATGGCGGGGCCTCTTGAAACATTGATTGTGTACTGAGTGCTCACCACATTTCAGTGTGGTGTGAAGACTGTGGGGGCCACTGTGATATATGTGTTTTATTTATACCATCCATGTTTTTCATCTCATTTTTTAGTACGAGGCCAAAATTGAAGTATATCCGAAGCTCAAGTGATGTTTTTGTTATCGCCTAATCCCAACGTGGGTGAGACCCTGACCGTGGGGCCCACCCCAATGTATGCATTGTATATGGACGCCGTCCTTCTGTTTTTACAGCTTATTTTAGGATGTAGTCTAATGCAAGCTTCAGGTTGACCACATCATTAGGAAACATTGGTCATTAAACTTCCACCATTAAAAGCTTCCTGGTGGGGCCGGCCGGAAAGCAAATTGGCTGGTGTAGAGTACACCAGCCATGTTGATGGTGTGGGTGCATGACGCGTCGAGTACTGTGGATATTAACAAAACAGATGGACGGAGTGGATTTGTCACTGACATCTCTATGGGCCAACACAGCTACGGGCACAGAGATATATATGTGCCTGGGGTCACATCACCGTCCCCACTGTTTTCTTTGGTGGGGTCCACTTGAGCTTTGGATCTGTCTCATTCTTTAGCTCATGCCCTAAAATGATCTCTCTAAATGGATGAACGGTGTGGATACAACACATACATTATGGTGGGGCCCACAGAAGTTGGTGACGTCACTTCAGTAGCTAGATAGCTACTCAACTTGTCAGTAGCTAATCCGCGTCCCTACCCCTCATGATACCGAGATTCTACGGCAATGAATGCAACACTCCCCCTCTCATGATGCCGAGATTCTACGGGAATGAATGCAACGGACGCGGATTAGCTACTGACAGGGTGAGTAGCGAATCTAGCTACCGAAGTGACGTCACCATGTTATGTGGGCCCTAGAATGATGTGTATGTTTTATCCACACCATCCATCCATTTGGAGAGACCATTTTATGGCATGAATAGAAGAATGAGGCAGATCCAAATCTCAAGTGGACCCCACCATAGAAAATCAGTGGGGACAGTGACAGCCACCGTTGAAAACTTCCTAGGCCCACCATGATTTTTATTTGAGATCCAACCAATTCATAAATTCACAAAGACTAGCGTGCGGAGTAAACTCTGTGGGGGCACACAGTGATTTACGTATTTTATCCACTCCGTCCATCCAACTTAACAGAAAATTTTAGATACCGTGCCAAAAAATGAAGCATATCAAAATCTAAAGTGGACCACACCACAAGAAAAGTGTGAACTGAATGTCTACCATTGGAAAATTCTCGGAGGACAGGGAAGTTTTGGATCAAGCTGATATTTGTGTTTTCCCCTTCATCCATATCCATGTGATCTAATGAACAGGTTGGATGACAAATAAACATCACTGTAGGGCCGGGGAAGGTTTCAACGGTGGAAATCATTATTCCCACTGTTTCCCGTGGCATGGTCCACTTAAGATTTGGATATTCTTATATTTTGGGCTCAACTGAGTGATGTTTATATTTTGGGCTCAACTGAGTAACTAAAATGATCTGAAAAAACATATGGTAGGGAAAGATAAAGCACATACATTCTAGGTGGGCCCAACTGAGTTTACTCCGCACGATTCCGTGTGAAGGACGCAATCGTCATTAGTAAAGCACCATCATTTAAAGCTGAACCAACGGGTCCAAGAGCGGATTAGGTGAGACCCCGGCCTCACACAAGACGGTGCGGCCCTTACCATGAGTTACCGTGGGGCCTACCTTGATGTGTGGATTATGTATCCACACCGTCCATACGTTTTTACAGATCATTTTATGGGATTTTTCGAAAAAAGAAGCAGATCAAATCATCAGGCGGACCATAACATAGGAAACAGTGGTGATTGACCATTAATGAGCCACAAAAGTTTTGGATGAAGCTGATATTTGTTTTTTTCCTTTCATCCAGGCTCATGTGACCTTATCAACAGATTGGATGGTAAATAAACAATATGGAAACATAAAGTTACATCCTAAGAAGTTTTTAATGGTAGGATGGTCAATCACCACTGTTTTTTATTGTATGGTCCACCTGATAATTTTATCTGCTCCAGTTTTGAGATAATGCCATAAAATGATCTGAAAAAAGGGATGGACGGAGTGGATATATAATACATACATCAAGGTGGGCCCCACGATAACCCCACCGGTAAGGGCCGCACCGTTGTAGGTGAGGCCGGGGTCTCACCTAATCCGCTCTCAATGGGTCCGGAGTTCTGCTGGTCGATATCACGTGGAAAGTAGCTCTCCACACCATGCATGTGACCGTCGGTTGCGCACGCGGCAGACACGTATCTTTCTGAATTTCTTTTTGGAAGCAGAAACTGAGTTAGGCTTACTCTTTAAAGTTCCTGGGCCCACTGTGGATTTATGTGTCATATACACGCCGTTCATCCATTCATTTTTTTTAAAGATCATTTTGGGTCATGATCCCAAAATTAAAGCATATCCAAAGCTCAAGTGGACCAAACCACAGGAAATGATGGGGAAAATGACTTTTACCGTTGAAACCTTCCTAGGGTGCCCATAGAGATGTTCATTTGCCATCTAAGCTGTCCGTAAGGTCACGCATACATGGCTAAAGTGAAAACATAAATATCAGCTTCAAAATCTCTATAACCCTGGAGAAGTTTTCAACCGAAGACATTCAATTCAATTCACGCCATTTCCTGCAGTGTGGTCCTCATAAACTTTGGACCATGCTTAAATTTTGGGCTCATGCCATAAAATAAGTTCTTAAAATTGGACAAAGTGCCTAAGACTACATAGTTAACTCCAGTTACTCGTTCCACAGAGGTTTTTTTTTTTTCTTTTTTCTCTGTGTAAACCAATTTCCTTTTCCATCTCCCACAGGATGTCGAAGCTATGTGGGGCTTGCCTAGACTTTCATGACAAATCCAATCTGTCCAATATTTTCTCATGCTCACAATAGTATAATGGAGCCAAAACGAATAAAAGATTGATGTGTTTGGATAGTAAGTTACTTAATTATGCCTCAAGTAGCTTCTTTTTCTCCACCCACACCACATTGGCTTTTTATACCACAATGGGTTCTGGAACCCATGACCTCATGTTGAAACTCTTGTGAGTCTACCACTAAAGCATGAGTAAAGACCCAAAAATAGCTTATCTTGATTTCTACTTATTAAATTGAAGTGATTAACTTTAAATAAATTACTTATAAGTGATCATAAACTAAACTTAGTTATCTCATATAAATTACTTATCTATTGCTGTAAGTAGAAAAAGTAACTTATTTAGTGGTATCCAAACGGGCCCGAAGGGACGGGGATCATCGAGAAGCGGATTAACTATTACTAGAGTAACACCTTAGTGGGTGTTACCTTATCCGTGTGGAGCCCCACCTTGATGTATTTGTCGTATATCTATGCCGACCATTTCCATCTCCTTCTAGGATGCTATCCCAAACCTTAAGAAGATCCAAACCTTAGGTGGACCATTTCACTAGAAACAGTGATGAATAACCATTAAAAACTTTTTATGGGCCACAAAAGTTTTGGATCAAGCTGATCTTTATATTTTACCATCATCTAGTTCTTCTTGACATTATCAATAGGTTGGATTGCAAATAAAAATTATGAAAACCTTACAATGGGCCCTTTGGAATTTTTAATGGTGAGGCATATCACCACTATTTCTTGTGGTGTAATCCACCTGGGATTTGGATCTGAATAATTTTTTGGATCATGTTTTAAAATGTGCTGATGAAACGGATGGATGGTGTGGATATACAACACATGCTCAATGTGGGCCCCACATTGAGTGTAACCATAAGTGCATATGTTTGTCAATTGACATGTATAGTGTGTCGTTGAGTCCGATGAGCCCTATAGAAGCTGAAGAATTGAAATCTCGAAGACCTATGACAATCAAAACTTGAAGATTTAAGCCTATGAAGTGGATGCCTCGGTAAACCTTAAACTTATACCTACTAGAACCATGGAAACCCCAAAACATTATCCTCTAGATAACCTAAACTTGATAGAAACACATTAAGCCCCCATAGTCTAGGGAGGAGTCCATTTGAGTTGCATGGACTTGGTAAAAAACTTGAGCAAAGGAGTGAACAATTGTAATATAAAATTTGCTCTGATTGAGTGGATCTCCATTCTATATGCAGTCCCTCGATAAGACTCGATAGGATCGAAGGTCCCCTCAATAGTATCAAAGAATTATAAAAAAAGTCCAACGAGTAAACAAACATAAAATTAAATTTCATGATATTATCGAAGGCCCTTTGATAGGATCGAACTTAGATAGAAAATTGTCCATTGTGTGAACTATTGAAACCTTGATTTTCTCAATCCTATCGAGGGAACCCTTGATTCTATTAAAGAAACTGTTTTTTTTTTCCCCACGTTATTTGACCATTGCAAGACGAATGTATATAACCCCTTTCTAGGGTTTCTTTGCAACTTGATAAGAATCTGATATATCTTTAAGAGAGCATTTTCCCTCTTCATCTTTCCTCCTTGGCTCTATTCTCATGAGGTAATACTTCAATCCTTGTGATTAAGATCTTTAATGATATTCAAAGCTCGGATTGAAAGATGAACTCGAGCATTTATGGCATGACCTGATTGAAATGGGTAACCCCCTTTGTCTTACAGCTATCAAATGCTAGCCTAGGTGAGACTCCTTAAATATCCAGAGTCGTAGAAGTGAAGATGAGTTTCTTATCATTCAATACGCATCTGTATTTCATAGAAATTGGGGGCAATATAATCCTTACGTAGGGCCAACCTATCCAACTTTCAGGCATCAAGATTCGTTTCAGGAGTAGGTGAATCCCTCTCCCACCCTATCGATCCATATCTTTTAGAGTGATTCTCCAAACCCATTTCTCATAAACCCTGACATCTACTGGAAGATTCAAGAAAATGTTGTTTGTAGGAGCTAAAGAGAAGCCGTTTCATGCACGACGAAGCATCTTTAACAAGGTGCTATCATGGGGTTCATCTAGCTAGTTAAGTCTTAGTGTTGGAGTCTGTTGTACACCTTTTTTGGGTTCGGAGTTTGTAACCCAAACTCACATTATAAATCTTCGTGGGAGCCTCCGGCGGGGGCATACGTAACTAGTTCTTGTGTAGGACTAGTGAGCAGTTTGAGAACCAAACTCCGAAAGACCTTACGTAGGCCACCAACAAGTGTGTAAGTATAAAACCTTGTGTAGGTTGTAAAGGTTAATGGTGAACCTGATTTAAAACCATAAGTGATAATGAAATTCGGTACACTCGTGATGGAGTGCGACAGTCAGGAGTGGAGTAGACAAGTAATCGAACCACTATACATCATGTGCAATATCGTGAATGTGATTTATCTATGTTTGTGCTCATTTCTTGAATGACTATGAATGCCTAGATAGTATACAGTATGTATGTTTGATTCAATGCCTACATGAATGTTACTATCTCATGTTATAGACTTTCACTCATATTGGGATATCTTGATTAATCTATAATTTGTGCACATGCTAGAATTTTGTTAAGTGGTTTATTGAGCTTTAAATTCGTAAAATTTAAAAAGTTCCTATTCACCCTATAGGACTTATCCATAGTTTCCAGCTCCATCGTAGCAGTAATTAAACTTAGACTGCAATTTCAGTAGCACCCACTAAGGTGTTACCTAGGTAACACCTATTCCACTCCCAGATTACCCTTCTTTAGGGCCCGTCACGTACACATTAGGTAGCAAAGCCCTCACAAGAAGCAGATTGCCCATCGAGTAGCTAGTAACCTGCATGTAATGAGTAAAATTTGTGGTGCTCGCCTTAAATGTATGCATCTTATCCACACTGTCTATCCGATTCCACATATCATTTTGAGACATGAGACTAAAATGAAGTGTATCCAAACCTCAAATGGACTACACAAGAAATAGTGAGGATATTGGTGCCCAATATTGAAACCTTTTTGGGGCCCACAGTGATGTTTATTTTTCATCCAACTTGTTCATAAGGTCACACAGATATGAATGAAGGGAAAACACAAATATCAGCTTGATTTAAAACTTATGTGGACAACATGCATTCAATTTTCACTGTTTCTTGTGATGTGGTCCACTTTAGCTTTGAACCTTAAAATGATTTGGTAAAAGTGATGGACAGAGTGGATAAGACACATACATCTAGATGGGCCTCACATAGTTTACTCAGTATAATATGGCATAACCAGCACGCAACTCGCTTATGCAGTGATAGCGACATTTGATTTGTGACACCATGCTTTTAAAAATGGTCCACCCTTTTTAGGCTGTATGCTAGGCTTTCATATTATCGCCACTAAGGTGGAGCTTACCTTTCAAATTTGCCTGTGGAATTTAGTGGCTTTAGAAGGCTTATGAACTCATTGTGATCTGGGTTTTAGGTTAGATTGGTAGGCTTCCTAAGGGTTTTAAACTCACAAATTATCTATTTTAGTTCAAGATAGGTTTGTTGGGGTGGGGTATTTACAGTCACACTGACCTAGATGAAGGGAAAGCACAAATATTAGCTTGATCCAAAACTGTAAGAACCCGAAGTCATATAAGTTATTACGTACACTTGTGAGCACATAAACCCATGACTTGCAGAGCATAGACATACCGTAGTATTCGTCTTTTAGCTTAGTGGGCTTGCTTGAATTTCGAGGAAATTCTGTGTAAGGATGGTAGAATGTAATGCCCCGAAAATTCGAACGCACGAGTAAGTACACGAGTGCATGTTCAGACGCGAGAACTTAAATTCTAGGCCGTGTTGTTCACTCGCATACACACACGTATGTATTTTTTTTTACGCGTTCCAACACCTTTTAAGACACTTGAAAACTTAGTATACTTAACTAAGTCAACAAACTGACCGTTAGAAGGACTTATCGTTACTAGACTGGAAGATCTAACCTCCCATTATGATGTCAAATTTCGCGATCAATGTGAACCGCCGTATATCATCCTATACTCACGTTCGTCTATAAATCTAATTCGTACATCGTATCCGTCACCGGACATGTGCTTAAATCAACGAGTTCTCGACCCTATAAATTTGCTCGGGTGTGTTTGTAACACTCTAGGATTTTAGAATAATTCAAATTTTAGATTAGATAGTTATTTAATAAATAAATAACTTTAATTTTGATAAATCAATAATAAATCATCCTTGGGGAATTATTATATGGTTCCTTCTTTTAAATCGCTCAACATGAACTTTAGAATAGCATGGAAGTGCCAGGCTTCGCAAAACTCATAAATCTACAAGTATTATCAAAATATCGTTTGATAAACTTAAGTTATAGGACAATTTTTCAAGTATCAAGATTTCTGGCCATCATTCGCGTGCAAAACTTCATATACTAGTTCTAGGACACGATCCAACCATACATGTCAAATTTCAACCCTCCGATCATCCTACAAACACCCTAAACAGAAATTGGGCCATAAGTGGGCCATCTGGCTTCGAAACTGTCTCATTTTTGGTGTCATAGCCTGAAATTATGTGGCCTATCTAATGAATGGAGTGGATTTATCATATACATCATGGTGGGACCCACGTGCATAATGTGCACGTTGGACGTCCGGTCAACCCGCGTTGACCACGCATTCGTAAGCCGGAAGACAGCTTCTTCCTCGGTTGCTGTTACAGCAAGCGGACGCTGTCCATTCGCACCATCCGCACCGTCCATTGTGGACAATCACGGGTGGACCCCACTTGTTAGGATTGCCTATGTGCATCTCACACGTGCAACGCACGTAATATAAAAAAAAGGGGGAGAGATCGCGTCATCTGCGGACGCTGTTACAGCGTCCGCTGCGACAGCGCTGCCGCTGCCGCCATTACCGGTCCCCACCGTCCATTGTGGTGGATCCCATCAGCCGATCCAAACCATTCATCTGGTACGGAGGGGGATTCCGACCAAGCGTGGGATGTATGCTTCCGGGTGACGCCGTTAAGAACACAAAAGCTCCGGCGCAAGAAAACGTGCGCGGGAAGAAATTTCGGACAAAGGTGTGCTCGACCGCCCGTTTCGACATAGGATTCTTGGGTAGGAATCCTCCTACAAAACCGAGGGTGATCAGGTGTAGATATTCAGATTCCGTGGAGCGCAAGCGTCGGCATATCGCGATTTCGAAAGAAACAGCGTCCGATCGCTGTCAACATTCGACTGGTGTTCGTGCATTAGGGTGGGCCCTATTGGTTGATCCTAACCGTCCATTCGATGGGCCACCCTCATGTTAGTAAACGTATGAAATTATCGGAGGATTAGATAACGTATAGAGTCACAAGGTCAGCTGCAGGTGGGCGTAGGAGTCCTTGCGCGTATCAGACTCGTGCAGATCCGACGCCGTGTCGGCCCTGGCGAAGCTATGAAAACCCCTCTCCCTGGCTGGGAGAGGGCAGACCTTACGCAAGGAGATGGCGGGAGAGAGAGGGAGGGGCAATAGAGAGAGAAGGAGAGCAGCGGTAGAGAGAGAGGGTGTGAGGCAGCATACGTGCTGCTGTTGCCGCTGTTGTAGTTGTTGTTGCTGATTGCTGCGGTTGCTGCCAGTGCTGGGGTTTTAAGAAAGAAGAAGAAGAGGAAGGAAAAAGAAGAAGAGAAGAAACGAGAGAGAGAGAGAGAGAGAGAGAGAGAGAGAGAGAGAGAGAGAGAGAGAGAGAGAGAGGAGAAGTGCACCTGTGAGATCACTCATCTCTCCAAGCACTGTTGGACTTCGGTGTTCCAGCCAAGAAAGATAAAGAAAGCTTCAAGGGAGAAAGAAGAAAGAGGGAGAAAGAAAGAAAGAAAGAAGAAGAAAAAGAAGAGGATTTTTACTGAGTTAACCTAGTAAACTAACTCGCCGAGTCGACTCATTAACAAATTTGAGTTTGTTGGAGCAAGGGAACATTGTATACTGTGAGGGATTCATCGCAGAATTTCTAGTTGATTTTCATTTTCCTAGGTTTGCTTTCCTTTGCATTCAATTTCCAGTTTTCCTTAGTGTTTCACGTAAAGTATCTCAGGTAAAGGTCTATCACTCAATCTCTTCCTTAACTAGAGTTTTAGGGTTGTGTTTGTTATTACGCATAATATGAATTCTAGGTAAGGGATTCATCTCTTGTCTCTATTCTTAAATTTCGTCTTTCAACTGTTATTCTTCTTAGTTGGTTTCTCTTTCTCTTTAGTCACATACATCCAAAATTTTATATGAACCTAACTTGAGTTTAAATCATAGATAAGACACCGTCCTTAAGTCAACCCTAGACATTCATCAAAGCACTGAAACTTTACATCACGACTTTCTCACACTTCCTTATTGACAATAACTTAGGGAAAGAAATACTTTAACAAAGTAAACACATGCATGGTGTGATTGTGCTTGAATTTTGGATATGCATTGTATGCTTGAAGAGTGCTTCCATAACTCATGACATATATACATTTAGACATTACGACAGAACAGGAGCATGGTTGATTTGACTCCTGGCGTGCATGGTTGATTTGCCGCCTCGCTGTACCGGTTAGGTGAGCATGGTTGATTTGCGACAGGTTCCTAATATTCAGTGGCAGCGAGTTCTGGTCGTTTCACTTATTGAGCATGGTTGATTTACTTGGTTGGATCAGTGGTGCATGGTTGATTTGCCCACTGGCGTGCATGGTTGATTTGCCGCATCGCTGTACCGGTTAGGTGAGCGTGGTTGATTTGCGACAGGTTCCTAATGTTTAGTGGCAGCGAGTTCCTAGACGTTTATTGCTCTCACACATATCATGACATACATGACATCATGATAATCATGTTCCATTTATAATAAATCATAAGGTGTGTAATCATAACCTCATCCTTGTTTATTTCATACAATTTTATCCGTTGATGATTCGCATCTCGTCTCTTATTAACTAGAATATTACCTGTGATGGAAATGACCTCACTGGGCTTTTAGCTCACCAAAATCACTACAGTTCTTGCAGGTTTTCAGGAAGAACAAAACATAGCCAATGGAGAGTATTCAGGGGGTCTCATCCTTCTCGAGCGTCAATCGTGCCAGATTTATTTTAGTTTTGTAAAAATTCAATGTAATAAGACATTAGTAGAAAAGAAACTTTATATTTGGGATTTACTTTAGTTATGCGATGTGTGGAATGGAATCTCATGGAATCTATGCTCGAATTTTATATTCACACCCTGGAACTCGGGCTCTGGGTCGTTGTACTCGGGTTCCGAATTTCAGGGCGTGACAAAAACTTCTTTGGCCCTCAGAAATTTTTGATAGTGGGCATTCAATCACCACTCTTTCCTGTGGTGTGGTCCACTTGAGATTTGGATCTACCTCATTTTTGTGCTAATTCCATAAAATGAGCTGAAAAAATGAATGGACGACATGGATAAAACACATACATCCTGGTGGGGCCAACACCACCGACCAATAGGGGTCACTACTGAAATGGAGTCTAGTTGCAAGGGAGAAGTGGGAGAAGAATATTGTTTTGCTACTCTTGAAGAGTCAGATTATTAGTAGACATGCACTCATAGAATTGTGTAAGTTTCACGTATTTAACTAGAAATAAAATCGTCATAGTTGTGAGATCCACTATAGGTATGTCATAAAGCAAAATCAGATTGGTTATACTCCAACCCATGATTTGTGGTGATATGTGTATCAAAGTATCATTCTTTACCATATTGTCAAACATTTTTAGTACTATTTTGGGTTTCTTTTGCCTCAATCGTGAGTTGGGAATAAGGACGTCGGCAGCAGAAGCGGAAGTGAAAGCCGAACAACACCACAGCAGAATATACGATCAAACGAGAAACACAATGTAATCACACCACACAAGCATTCAACCACAAGAGAATTCGATTTTATGTGGAAAAACCCCTTAACGGGTAAAAAATCACGGCACAAAGTGATCCACTATGATTCCAGAAGATTACAGACATTGACAGCCCACAAGCAAGGGAAAATAGATAAAACCCAAGCTCTCTCTCTCTCTCTCTCAAATACACTTTGGAAACCTTGGACACCTTATGATTACTCCTAATCCCGGATTCATGCCATATATATAGCAAGCAACCCGAAATTAGAAACATGTTATGTAAATGTCATGCCCCAAAATTCGGGTACCCGAATAGGGTTATTCAGGACTCGAATTCCGAACTCGTGAGTTTTAATAGATCGATAATAATTACAATCAACATAATTTCATCAAGATTTACTAGATATTCAGAGCAATCTAAAATGAAAATACTACTAAAATAATTTTCATGAATGTAATATTCGCTCCCTTTACTCTCTTAATAGTTTTATTACATTGGGATTTGAAACACAAACTAAACTATATCTAAATTCAAATTTGAATTAAACTTAAATTGCTGGAAAGGCAAAATTAGTAGTAGAGGCCCGCTTGCTCGTAATATTCCAGCTCTGCACCTATGAATGATTGTAATTGTATGAGCATAATAGCCCAGTGGGATCATTTCTTATCCAAATTTTAAAATATGCAGATTATATAAGAATTGATAAATAAAATAGATAATTGAATTATAATAAAAAGAACAAAGGGATATGCAGTACCGAAATCTTAAATATGCCATGAATGCCACACCTCTCATGAATTTTTATAAATAATCAATTAAATATAAATCATCTCTTACAACACCGTACCCAAGTGGATGGTTACATTGCATTAACGCCCAAGCACTGGTACCTCGAGGTGAGGGACCCATTCGTATGTTAGCTGGTCAGACTACTGCTCCAGTTGTACTTATGACGTATGTTCGCGAACACAATTGTACTTATACACCGTACATAAAGGAGACTCCAAAGGATCCAATGAGTTCTAGGGTCTTTTACCCAAGGGTCACGATTGCCCTACTTACTTGCTTTAGGGTCTTCCACCCAAGGGACACAATCGCCCTACTTACTGGCTTTAGGGTCTCTCACCCAAAGGACACAATCGCCCTACTTGCTTAAACCTTTCTCTCTTTCCTCTTTTTTTTTTCCACAATTCAATAACCAATAAAGATGCATGTCATATCATGAATGATTCAAAATCAACAATAAAATAATTTAATAAATCGAATTTTCATACAATGTTTCATAATTAACAAATATTATTAAATTTAGCGAGATATATAATTAATTTATAAATTTATTATTATTATTATTATTATTATTTAATTTTCTAAATTTTAAAACAAAATAGGAAAATATAATTTTATGATAATTAGGGATTAAAAATGAATAAATAAATAAAATAACGCTAGAATTACAAGTTTTACATTATAGTCCAGGAGTTTTTGAAACAAGTACAAAATAGTGCCTATAATTTCTGAAAATTACATAGAAGTTCTTGAAATTGTAGAAAATTACAAAATAGTTCAGGAAGTACGAATTTTATAAAATAAACATGTAATAGCTCAAAAAAATTAAGAATTAAATAAAAAATGAATTAAGAATTTTCAATTCAATTAAATATAATTTTTAAATTAAAAATGAATTTTTAATTTAATTTCATAAATAAAATCATAGAAAGTGAATCTTTCTAGATCATGTTTGGAAAAAAAATTAAAATATTAAATATTTTATATTAGACTTTAGATTAATTTAATTAGTTAATAAATAAATACTATTATTTTAATTTATTCAAAACAAGAAGTTTAGTAATAATTAAATCAACATAAATAATAAATAAATAGCTAAGCAGAAAATATACAATTCTAATAATCTGAAAATTTCAACAGGGATAAAATCATTCACCATGCAAAAGCTTTAGGAAGCTTCTTCCTCTTTTTTTTTCAGCTCTTTTTTTTATAAGTATTCTTTTTTTTTCTTTTCTTTTTCTTTTTCTATTCTCACGCTCTCTCCTTCATGCCCACACCCTGGGCCCTATTTATAATAGAGATGTCCCACCGCATGATAAAAAGAATTAAATAAATAAAACTCATCTCTTTAATGCACTTTTAACTCATCTTCTCTCGTAACCAACACACACACACACACACATTATGGGTCTTATTTATGATGTCAAAACCTCACGTACGTGTATAAAGTGAGGTTGTTGTGCATGGTGGTGCGGTGCATGGTGCTCATATGGGGGCAACATGTACATGGATGTGCATGCGATCATGGATGACGATGGACGGTTGATCGGTGAGTGGATTGATGGTCGAATAGATGGATGGATTTAGGTGGCAAATGAATTTTGAGGGTCAATTGGTGATAGTTTGTTGTATGAATCTAACGATTTCCTGTTTTTGGTCTAAGTCAATAAACGAGTGGTCAGTTGATCTTGTAATTTGGATATTTTGTAGTATTTGAGTTGTTAAGTATAATAGACGGTCTAGATCACTGACCCTCCGATCATAACCATGTGCTTTTTGTTTCCTAAAATCTCATACTCACGTAAAACTAATTTTACTAATTAATAATATTTAAAACATGTCATTAATTCTTTAACATTTTGGAACTTAAATCGTCATGCAACATGTTACGTCATGCAACACATGTTTAAGACGTGCTGCATGATGAGTTATATCGTAAATGGATGGATGGTCAAGTGGATTGACGGATAAGATTGTAGTGATCAAGTAGAGATGAAATGGATGGATGAATGGATGAATGGATGATCACATAGTTGATCATGTGTGTGGCATATGATCAAGTGGGAGAAATGAGCGAGCGAACAGTCAGATGGTCGCACGTGTACCAAAAATTTGGGTTATGACAGCAAAACTGTGTAACCATGCACAATACCACCATTATTCGCACATGGCGCAAAACAATCCAAAGAAAAATCACATAGAAATCGCACATCTGCCTCACCTTAGACCTGTCGCCCGACTGGATCTAAGCCTTTTATAGACCTGTTGCCCGACAAGTCTAGGGTAAGAGAAAACAGTCCAGCAGCCTCTTGTGCATCTGGGCCAAACGGCCAGACCGGTCGCCCGACCAGTCTGAGCACGCAACTTGTGCATAGTTTGAAGGCTCTCCAACAATCTCCACCGAGGCTTCAAACGTCAAATCAAACCATCATCGCTTCGTTATCTCATCTTCATCATAGCTCCATCGCTTCTCATGCCTCCATCAACCCTAACTTTGCACTTTCATGCCCTTTTCCGCTATTCTCATGTGGCCCTTGGGCACTTGCCACATACGAGCAACCGTGGATGTCGCTGTCGATCACGTAGCTCCACTACGAATTGTGCTCCTGAGAAACTTGTAAAGATGGCCACACCTCTGTGCCTTTATACACACGAGTGCCTCCTTCATCACTTTACAACAACGATCGCGACCGATGAACACGCACCCTTTTGCTTCGAGTGCGCTAAGAGAAATCACATTCATCTTCATCTTGGGGACATGCTTCACATCTTCCAAAACTCGTTCGATCCCATCGAACATCCTAATATGCACCGTACCAATACCCACCACCTTATGAGCATAGCCATCGTCCATAAGCACCGATTCACCACCATACTCCCTGTATGTCGTGAATGAACTCCAGTCAGGAGAAACGTGCCATGAAGCCTCTGAATCAAGGATCCACTCTCTACCGTGAGATCCCTTGCTATATACAGTCAGAACTTCACAAAGTTCGCCACTGTCTTCTATGATATTAGCTCCTTATTCAGAAGAATTTTTATACCTCTTTTGCTTCAACTTGGGATTCTGACAATCCCCTCTCATGTGGCCTTCCTGACCACAACTCCAGCACTTCACCTTATCTTTCCTTTTGCCATTGGCCTTAGATCCCGATTTTGAATATCCTCCACCATACTTAAAATTTCTTCCCCTCATAATTAATGTTACTGAGGAAGAACGAGAACCCACGTCATCATTTTTCTTTCTCATCGCCTTCGACTAGAGGGCTGAGATAACTGTCTCGACGTTGATGGTCTCCATCCTTGTTCACACAAAGTCCCTGAATGACTCATATGAACCTGGAAAAGAATTCAACAATATGCATGCTTGATATTCATCCTTCATCGGTTCATTTATCTCCACCAACTTGTAACTTAGCCGATTGAATTTTTTTAAGTGGTCCTCCACATCCGTCCCCTCAGTCATCCTCAAGGTGAACAACTACATCAATAGATACATGCGATTCTCTAGAGACTTTTTGGCATAAACCTTCTTTAACTTCACCATTGTATCAGCCGTTGTCTTCTCCTTCATAACGTGATAGAGGACATCATCCGTAAAGCATAACAGGATCGAGGTTCTAGCCTTCTTGTCGATCTTCGTCCACTCATCCTCTTTCATAGCCTCAGGTTGCTTTCCAAGAGCTTCATTAAGCCCTTGCTGAACTAGGAGGAATTCAATCTTCACCTTCCATAGTTCAAAGTTATTTTTGCTGGAGAACTTCTCTATGTTAACCTTGTGCTTGAACCTATCTTCTTGTCTTAAATTTTAATTCTACCACACCCCAACTGTATCTCTGATACCACTTTTTGAGAATAAGGACACTGGTAGCAGAAGCGGAAGCTGAACAACACCATAACAGAATATACGATCAAACGAGAAACACAATGTAATCACACCAAATAAGTATTTAACCACAAGAGACAATCCAATTTTACATGGAAAAACCCCTTAACAGGTAAACAACCACGGCACAAATCAATCCACTATGATTCCAGAAGATTACAAAGATTGACAGCCCACAATTAAGGAAAAACAGAGAAAACCCAAGCTCTCTCTCTTAAAACACTCTTCCCTCTTCCAAATACACTTTGGAAACCTTGGACACCTTAGGATTACTCTTAATCTCGGATTCATGCCATATATATAACAAACAACCCGGAATTAGAAACATGTTACTCAAAATTGCGTAACCATGCACAACACTGCCATTGCGCACGACCGGTCGCACATGGCACAAAATAGTCCAGAGGAAAATCACACAGAAATCGCACATCTATCTCACCTTAGACCTGTCGACCGACCGGTCTAAGCCCCCTATAGACCTGTCACCCAATAGGTCTAGGGTGAGAGAAAACAGTCCAGCAGCCTCCTGTGCATCTGGGCCAAACGGCTAGACTGGTCGCCCAACCGGTCTGAGCACGTAACTTGTGCACAGTTTGAAGGCTCTCCAACATCGTGACCAAGGATCCAACTTTTTCGGTACCCACTAGGGCCCACATTCTGATTGAACAGTTAGATGATTTTTGAACTGTCCATACTTTCTACTGATGTTGATGGCCAAAATCGTCTTCTCAGTGTCAGTTTCTTCATGTAGCCCCTACAAAATATGTTAAACAACTTTGACGGTTCATATTATCATAAAAACTTGATCATATGAGACCCAATGAGCCACGACACACAATAGTTCATTGAACAAGACTGAGTTAAAACGAAATATAAAATATAAAGGTTTTATTTGATACTTTCGTAGTCTATTAAATGGGGAATGGAATTGGAGGTAAATGAATTAGTAGTAAATGACTTAGTTGTGTTTGGATGTAAGTAAATGAAATGCATTTGAAGTCTAAATATTCTGTTTGGATGGGAGTAAATGGGAGGAGTTGGAACACATGAAGATTTATAAATATATTCGCAGGAAACATATGTGACATCCCAAACCAGCTTTAATATCCTAAATTAGGGCTCTTTTGGGAGCTTGTAAATGGAAGTAGATGGGAAATGGATTTGGAGGTAAATGAATTGTTAGTAAATGGCTTTGCATAGTTGTATTTGGAAGTGAGTAAATGAAATACAATTGAAATAAAAAAATTTCATTTGGATGGGAGTAAATGGAAGGAATTAGAATGCCTTTGAAAATTTCAATATATTCACATGAATATATGTTATATCCCAAATCGACTTTTATATCCTTAGTGTACATATGTGATATTTAATAGAATGATTGTAATAAGCCCTTTGAAATGTATACTACAACAAAAAATGAGGATATTTCAAGCCTCGGGTAAGCCACAAATGTAAGGATAAAAAAACAAGCAACTTACGAACGTTTTTCAACCGTCCATTTAGATGGCCATCCTTTGGATGGTTTGGATCATTCTTTTGGTGTGATTTTAGCGATGTAGCCAATATTTGGATTGTCGGGGAGTATCATTAGTGTGATATGTGTATACGTGGACATGTGCATAGTGGCACATTTGTTTACACGTGTGACTCTATGAGGGAGCTCAAAGAGGTATGTCACCCCCATTTACTTCCAAATCCGCTCGGGTAGAGAGGATTTCATTTACATGCACATTTACTCCCTATTCATTTCATTTGCTCCCATTTACTTCCATCCAAATATCATTTACCTCCATTTACTTCTAATTCTACCCATTTACCTCCATTTACTCCTATCCAAACGGCCCCTTAGTATATGCATCTAATATTTAATATAATGATTATATAAGCCCATTGAAATATATACTTTTGCCAAAATTGAGGAAAAAATCGAGCCATGGGTGGGCCACAAATGTAAGGATCACAAAGAATCAACTTGCCAACATTTTTTTAACCATCCACTTAGATGACCAACCTTTAGACGGTTTGGATCATTCTTATGGCATGATTTTAATGATGTAGCTAATAATTGAATTGTTTCGGATGATCATCAACGTGCTTGGTGTTTGGTAGACATGTGGGTAGCGGTGATCGTCAACGTGCTTGGTGTATGGTAGACATGTGTGTAGTGGCACCCTTGTTTACTCATGCAACTCTACAAGGGAGCTCAAAAAGGCATTTCACCCATTTACTCCCAAATCCTCCCTCAAAGAGAGATGGATTTCAATTACATGCCCATTTACTACCATTTTATTTCATTTTCATGCATGTACTCCCATCCAAACACACCTCAAATGCCATTTACCATGATTTACTCCCATTTCCCCTGTTACCTCCATTTGCTTGAGTTTAAAAAATATTTTTTTCCTAAAATGATGAAAAAGCCCACCATCTATATGTATTATTATAAAAGGAAATTAAGGAGGGGAAAAAAGAATCTCTATAAACCAATTATACAGTAACATAGTGGTGGTTACTGTCCACGCAGTCCATCCATTTTTCTAGATCATTTTAGGGCATGAGCTCAAAAAAATGAGGTAGATCCAAATCTCAGGTGGACCCCGATATAGGAATCAGTGGTGATTGAATATCCACCACTAAAAACATTCCCAAGGGCCTACATTGATGCCCATAGGAATGTTTATTTTCCATGATTAAGTCACATAGACCTGGATGAAGGGAAAAAACAAATGTCAACTTACCCAAAACTTTTGTAGCCCACAAGAAGTTTTTAATGATGGGCATTTATCATCACTGTTTCATGTGGTGTGGTCCACCTAAGACTTGGATTTGCCTCAATTTTTGGTTCGGGCCCTAAAATAATCTACCAAAATGGATGGACGGTGTAGCTTAAATACATACATCATGGTGGGGCCCACGGAGCACCGTATGCAAGTGTCTTTGCCCAACCGGCAGGAAGTTCATGTTGTCGAAGCCGATGTGGGCCCACAGAGATACCCATCATAAATCCACTCCATCCATCAATTTTGCAACACCACAATAGGACAGGCTCCTAAGATCAGGCAGATCGAAAACTCATGTGGGCCACACCACATTAAACAGTGGGAATGCAAACGTCCACCATTGAAACCTTCCTGGAGCCTACAAGAAGTTTTTAATGGTGGGCGTTCATCATCACTATTTCATGCGTGTGGTCCACCTAAGACTTGGATCTGCCTCATTTTTTTTGCACATGCCCTAAAATATTCTGGCAAAATGGATAGACAGTGTGGATTAAAAGTATACATCATGATGGGGCCCACAGAACACCGCATGCAAGTGTCTTTGCCCAAGGCGGATAGCCTATGCCACATATACAGGAAATTCATGTAGTCGAAACGATGTGGGGCCCACAGATATTCCTGTCACAAATCAACTCTGTCCATGTGGGCAGAATGCAAACATCCACCGTTGAAACCTCGCTAGAGCCGACCATGATGTCTATAAGCTATCCAAATCGTTCATGGGTTACTACCACTCAGATAAAATGTAGGCAGTACAAATGTCTCGTACAAAACTTTTGTAGCCTTCACAGAATATCCATTGGTGGGGCATTCAATCCCCACTGTTTCGTGTGTTGTGGCCCACATGACTTTTGGATCTACTTTTTATTTTTTTATTTTTTTATTATTCATGTCTTTTCGTTTTCTTGCAAAACTGATGAATGGAGCGGATTTATTGTGGAATCTATGTAGGACCCACACAGCTTTGTGACTACAGGAATTCTCGAGAGCACAGGCAATCTGCCTCCGCTTCAACCACACAGTGAGGCCTTGATTGTGAGGCCCACCTTGATATATGTATCGTATATCTATGTTGTCCTTCTATTTTTCCGGCTCCTTGTAGGCCATGAACCCAAAAATTAAGCAGATCCAAATCTCAGCTGGACCATGCCGCAGGAAACGGTGCTGATTGAAGGTCCACCATTAAAAACTTTCCAGGCCCACCGTAATGTCCACTATAATGTTTGTTCACCATCCAACCTGTTCATAAGTACACATTGGCATGGATGAAGGTAAAAAGCAAATATCAGCTTAATCCAAAACTTTTGTAGCCCCCTAAAAGTTTGTAATGGTAGGCGTTCATCAACACTGTTTCCCGTGGTGTGGTCCACTTGAGATTTGGATCTGCCTTATTTTTAAGCTTGTACCCAAAAATGATTTGGAAAATTCGATGGACGGTATCGATTAAACACATACATTATAATGCGGCCAAAAGAAACAGTGTGATATCCGTGTCCAGCTTAAGGCTTTTGCGTTGGCGGGCATCATTTTAAGAAAATCATACTTTAAACAGATGAACTTGATTAATGAGGTCGCTTAATAAAAACTTAGACTAAAAATGGTACCAAAATGTAATTACCATGTTAATAATGTACTATTTTATAAAATTCATTTTATTTTTTAACCTTACAGTTCACGTGAATATAATGTGTACGAATGAAGCTTCACCGCTGCTTTTAAAGCAGCTTTAAAAGTCACTGTCCACTTGCCCTCGTGTCCATGTAGATCCCAGCCATGAGTGAACTTCACATTTCGAGGAGATTTTAATGTGGAGAGGGCAACTCTCTTTCCTTTCTTCTCTCTCACTTTGCTCATGTGGAGAAAAAATTCTCTTACGAAATGGGTATTACTTGGCCAGTCCCTCACTCGGAACGGTCAATGGCTGTGAGTGACATTGTGATATATGAGTTACATGAGTTTCACATTATTCATCCATTTTGCCACGTCATTTTAATGTATAAGTAAAAAAAATGAAGCAGATCTAAGACTCAAGTGGACCACACAACATCAAGCAATAGTGATAATGACACCCATCATAGAAACCTTCCTAGGTCTCATCGCGAATCCAACCCGGTCATTAGGTCACATATACCTGGACGAAGGGAAAACATAAATATCAGCTCCATCCAAAGCTTCCTTGACACCCAAAAGGTTTTCAACTGAAAGTGTTCAATCCACACGATGTGGTCCACTTGAGGCTTGAAACTTCCAGCGACGGGAAGCTAGTTGGGGCACATTGTGACGTCTATCAGAAATCCACCTCAAACTTCCAACGATGGGAAGCTAATTAGGGCACAATATGATGTCTATTAAAAATCCACCCCATTCATCCGTTTTGTCAAATCAATCTAAGACACGGGCCAAAAAAGAGCCAATCCAAATCCGTCTCACTTTTGGGCTCATTCACTACAATGCTCTAAAAATGAACGGATGGCATGAACAAATCCCATACATCAAAGTGGGCCCCATGGAGCTTGTGCTTTACCGAGTCCGTCCAGATGTGGGCAAGACACAATCAGTTTCCTTAAGGGCAGCCGTATCTCAAGGGATGAAATGGTATTAGATGGGACCGATGTCATTTATTGCTCATTAATTGCATGTCTACCAATACCATGATAGTAGATGGGATTAGCATCATCCTTTTCTACGTTTGGGATCAAGTGCTTTTCTTACCAAATACATTGAATTACGTGAATTCTGTGTTTGGTGGGCCATGGAATTGTAATCAACGGACCACATTTCACAACTAATTTTGGTCACCTATGTGCGTGTGCACAATGAATGGAATGCGTAGAAGGCACATATGAATGGATAACGTTGATAAAACACACGCATCAACCTGGGGCCCACAATTGTAAAAGATATCGGGATCCACAAGAAATCCACCAAAATCTATTAGTGCACTTTTCTGTGACATACTAGTGCACCTTATTTGTCAATTACTTAGGTTAGTGAATCTAGTGTCGGTTGAGCTTAATGGAGATGAAGACCGAAGACTCAAGCAGACCTGCTGCATCAAGGAAGAAGAAACAGGCAAAAGAGATGCCTTGGTGAGCGTTAACCTTGAACCTAACAAAAATCATAACCTCTAGATGACCTTGACCCAATAGGCATACTCTTAGTCATCTTAGAATGACCTTAGGTGTCCTAAAAGATCACAAAACAAATGGCCAAAGAGGTTGCATGTGCTGCTAAAAAACACGAAACAAAATCGGCAAAAAACATAATAAGACCGATCGTTCGACCGATCGCCCGACCGGTCGGTAGAAGGCCTAAAGAGGACAATGAGCTAACATAATTTTTCTGTCTCTGGGTTCTAAATACAACCGGTCAGCGATTGACATGTTTGAGACAACAAGATTTTTCACGTCTTGACCATTATACGACCAGTCGCCCGACCGATCAAGGACCTCAGTTTGACCGTCGGTCAATCGGTCGGACATAGTCGTTTATAGCCGTTGGGGACTTTTCTATATAAAGGCTTGACTCGATTTAAGGGGTAAGGAGATGATTTTTTAGAGGATTGAAGCCACTATTGTTGGAGATCATTAGAGGCTCAATTCTTAATCTTTATAAGACATCTTCATTGTAATTTAACACAATGATGAAGCATTCCAAGCTTAAAGAAGAAGATGATCTTGCCCCTCTTTGATCTCTAGAGTTTGAATATTTCTTGATAGTCATATCCTTATCCAAAGCTCTAAGATGAGATCTTTGTAGGTGAGCAACTTTAGGCAACCTATTCTTATTAGTTGTAGAGTTCTCAAACCTACCTTCCTATCACCTTGGGCATCTCAAAGACATCACAAACAAGTTGATCGATCAAGTGTAGCTGAGGCATTAGCGACGCAGCGGATAACACGATCGGGGGAGCAAATGAGAGCTGATTGAAGCACGGGATAGTGAAGATCAAGCAACTCGAAGCGGCGATGAACAAGGGGCTTATTCGACAAGTAAGATTGTCTTTATTGAGAGTCCTTTCACTCAATTCCCTGTGAGGATTAAGTGTAGAGTTTGTTTGTCAAACTTGAACTAGGGTCGATTGCGGATCCTTGACACGTTTGTCGGGCTTAAAACATCCAGGGACGTTTGCTGTTCCTTGGCACGTTTGTCGGGCATAAATTAGTCTCCAAAGGAGCCTCCGACACGGGAGTGAATGTCCGTCGGGTTGAGAGTTAGCCTTGTCCAAAAACTCCATTTATGGTTGAGAGGTGAACCAATAAAACCTTCGTGTAAAGGTTGAGAGATGAACTTCTTAAAACCTCCGATAGTGAATGTTGGTGTGCTCAATAGGGTTGAGTACTTGAACCGGAAGTCAAGTAGACCCAAAGTTGAACCACTATACATGCTTGTGTTTGTGATTGGATTGAGCATTTTATATTAGCATTGTATGTTTAATAGTTAATTATGAATGCTTGATAGGAATGTATGCTAGACGCTAAATAGGCACATCCACACACAAGATGTACTTTCACTAAGTAGTGTAGACTTGAGCTCATTGATCCATTCTCATAAGTCTGTATAGGTTTCATAGATTAGGAGCTTAATTTGTTTAATTATTTGATTATCTATGCATGCTTAGGTTTGGTTGTTTAATTGTTAATTATATGCTAGCCTTGTGATTGGACCCACTTAGGCTTGGAAATCGAAGTGTTCTTTCTTACTTAGTTTAATTTGATCAAACTGTTAAGTAGGCGAAAAGAATTTAAAAATGTTCTTATCACGCCCCCTCTAGGACTTAGCCATAATAGTAGTTGCTCTCTAAGCTTTCGCACTAATACGCCTTTAATCTGAAAGGTGTAATTTCAAAATCCACCCTTGGCATTGGAATACGCGATACTGGATTAATCCAAACCTTTTTTGTATTATCAAACATCGGATGAAATTGGCACAAGACCCAATGTTATACCGTACCACTTAATACTATCTAATATGGCTACCTAAACAAGCCCTGAGGGGCAGGGAGCAGATTAGGTGAGACCCCGACTCATGCCAGATGGTGCAGCCCTTACTATGGGGCACACCTTGATTAATTTATTCTGTATTTATGCTGTCCATCCATTTTTTTCAGATCATTTTAGGTGGACCATTCCATAGGAAGTGGTAGTGATTGAACGCCTACCATTAAAAACTTCTTAGGGCGCACCTTAATGTTTTCATAATGTTTATTGGTCATCCAATGTATTTATAAAGTCACATAAACCCAACACCTCAGAACCCCTGCTCATCTGTCTTCTCTAGTAGGTTTCTCCTTCTCTATCTATACTTGGCCCTTAACCCATGCCTCGCACAATGCCTTCGCCTCACCACCGCTCATAGTCGCGGCTCAACCGCCGCTTACAGCCGCCACTCCCAGCCACTTCCTTGTCCCTACCTTGTCGTCCCTGCCGCCGTGCGCCAACATTTTCTTGCTCTCGTCGTGTAACGCCCTGATTTTTTTTGCAACCCGAGTTTTAGACTTGTGTTTCGAAGCCCTAGGCGTTAGCTTATGAAGAAAACCCATATTTCAGTCCATTTCCAAGTGTCATTCTAAGAAAGGTATTTACCGCAGAAGAAAACAAATCATGCATATTGAAAAGATACAACAAACTTCTCAGAGTGGTGCTCATAGGGCTTATACAAACCGAATATCTCAAATTTAAATTAGAATACAATAATGCACCAATTACAAAATTTAAAGTAGCAATCAATAGACATGACTCTTTAATTCATAACATCAGCATAACCTGAGCATCCTGCTCCATTCTAGTTCTAGTATAACATGTACATTATTTAAATCACCTGCACCAACTGTACGGTGGAAATTTAACAGCATGAGTAGCCAACTTAGTGTAAGGTCCTCTCAAGATTGCACACCAACATATTAATCAAGAATAAAAAAATGTACAAAACATCCATGATGCAGTTTTTTTTAAATGCATGAATGCATGCACATATCCCTCAGCCTGGGGATGCACATCCAGCTAGAAAATATAATCTGGAAGTCACTAAGGATACACATCAGCCCCACAATGCAAATCCATCAATTGATGATACAGACGTCAGTAAGGACACACATCAGCTTCATCCAGTGGTCTGGAAGTCACTAAGGACACACATCGGTCTCACAATACAAATACATCATAAGTGGTTATCACTAGCAAAAATACCAAAGGTACGTGCTCTCAGTGAATGGCGCACTCTATGGTGGTCTGGAGCCACCGAAAATATCTCAAGGGTACGTGCTCTCAGCAACCAGACCACTCGACGGTAATATAACTTGTCACCACACGTCCCGTCTGTGCCACGATATACATGATTAAACCAACCGTTATCATTTCAATTTACAACCAAACCAATTATGACAGTACCTTACAACTAGTGGCCTTTCATCACAATAATTCTCCAAAACATTTTCACACAAGTCCAACCAGGGACATAATCAATAACTTATCTCATAGGACCCTTGGTCCATCAAGTCCATCAAGAATCTCAATAACTCATCTCAACAGCACATTCAATCTAACGAGTCCATATAAGGACATCATAAAAAATATTTCCATACCAGTCCAGCTAGGGACATAATCAAGATCTCATCTCATTTAACATTTAGTTTAACAAGTCCATCTAAGGACACCATCAGGGATCTTTCCAATATTTCTCTTTTAAAGGCCACTAGTTTAAGGTCCCATCAAATATAGGTGATCACAACTATCCAAATTCACATTCCACTTTTAGATTCCAAACATAAAGAGTGAAAATGACAATTTTAAAATTCGTAAATAAGTCACAGTTATCAGGAGATTCATGTATAGCAAAATTAAACATATGATTATATGGCAAAATCAAATAATAGAAATAATCATGAGACAGTAAAATTATCAGTTATAGATGAATAAAACTATTACTTAATTAACATGAAGACGGAAAGCTCAAGGGGAGGAATCATCACCTTAAGAATCAAAACGTCTCCCAATGTCACGCCCCAAACTCGGGGACCGGGCTCACTAAATTCCCTGATCGCCGACCTTGGTGCCAACAGCCTCCGTAGTACCCCATTCTCGGCTCCTAGCTCTCATGTGCCAGGTTCCGATCCTGGGATCCTACCAGGAGGATTTCCAGGGTAAATTTTTTTTTGAGTATAATCAAAACCATAAACGTCATCAAATATCCACTAAAAGTTTGTTGAGTACAATATTGGAAAGGGAAATACAACATAAAGTAGAAGTCCAAAATATCAGGTACATGAACCGCCCTCAATGCTGCTGATAGGCTCTAGTACCTGCAGTGTAAACAAACACGCATGAGCTTCCTACGAAGCCCAGTAGAGTGCGTGCGTGCGCGTGTGATGCATATGACAAGTATGCAGATATCAGAGTAAGCGAAAGCAGTAGAGGGCTAAGTTAACAAGTTCATGAATGCTATCAGCCATCCCAAGGCTATGCGATGCAAGGGCCTACATGGCCGAGTGTTACATGCTAGAGATGCAATGCAAACATGTCAATCCTCAACTGATCCACATATCAAAATAGTTCTCATCTGGGACATCACCGGGGTCTAGTATACTCTAATATTGGCCGCCGCACATCGCGCTCGTAACCAAGCGAGTAGAAAAGACCTCACTATCCGCCTCGTCAGTGGTATGCCAATGCCCACCCGGCTCGCCGATAGCGGACCCATTCCATGAGCTGGTCAGACTCGACCTAGCTTACAGCCCACTTCACCCGGGCGGATAAGGTCACACCCCTTTCCAACCGACCTCGACACAGTGGGAGACGCGGCCTACTGGTATTTGGCACACGGGCGCTCATGTTATCCACTCGGTCTCGACGTTGGAGCATCCTACTGGTACCACAGGGTTTAGGGACTTTCACCCAAGGACATCCATAGCGCCCACGTACTAGAACAAGTTTCCAGTGTCCAATACCGCCAACCATGATGTGACTATGGTGGCCACCACCCTGATGCTGCTAGGGTGTGAAAGCGATCGTGACATACATAATGCGAAATGCATGAGTCATACAATCCAAATCATGCACCAACTTACGCATACTGCGCAATCATGTGGGGCGACCCTGTCTCACACGGGTCCCCTAAGTATAACAAGCCAACTAGCATATGCTATGGTTAATCATGATCCATAACAGGCATACAAATGATGCGTATGGGCATATGAATGAGCATGGTATTCATTATACTAAGCATGTTATCAGTGTGACATATCAAGCTAATCATACTAGCATGTTACCAAACATATCATGTAACTTTGGCCTTAAAAGGCCCAATATATATCTAAAGAGAGTGGGACCCGACTTTGGGTCCCATTGGAAATGTAAAGGTCTTCGTGGCATAGCCCACTTGAGACCACATCGGACCCATACTTGGGCCTGCACATACAAGATAGGCCGCCAAAATATGTGTACGGCATGGATAAAACATATACATCAAGAAGAAACCATGGTGGACATCAATGACCACTATTCCCTACGAGTGTGGTCCATCTAACATCTGAATTTGCCTCATTTTTGGGGCCGTATCCAAAATAATATAGAAAAATAGATAGGCATCATGAATAAAACCGATATTTGTGTTTTCTCTTTCGTCCATGTCCATGTGATCTTATGAACAGATTGGATGGCAAATAAACATCACTGTAGAACCTAGAAAGGTATCAATGTTGGAAATCATTATCCCCACTATAGCATGGTCCACTTGACATTAGGATATGCTTAAATTTTGGGCCCAGCCACTTATGGATAGGTTGGGTGACAAATAAACATCATTTTGGGTCTAGGAAGGTTTCAGTGGTGGAGATTATTATTCCCACTGTTGTCTCATGGCATGGCCCACTTGTCATTTGGATATGCTAAGATTTTTGGGCTCGGCCACTTATGAAATAGGTTGGATGACAATTAAACATCACTGTAGGGCTGGGAAGGTTTCAACGGTAGAGATCATTATTCCCACTGTTGACCCGTGGCATAGCCCACTAAAATGAGCTGGAAAAACATATGGACGGGATAGGTACAGCACATACATTCTAGGTGGGCCCAACGAGTGGGGCCCATTGCCAATGCCCATATAGACAAGCTGCTGGGCAGCAGCGTCCCCTGGATGCTGTCTGTCCAACAGCAGCATTCTTTTATATTATATATATATATATATATATATATATATATATATATATATATATATATTATTATTTATTTAATAAGTGGGGCCCACAGGAGTTCCCGATCAAGCTGATATTTTCGTTGTCCCTTCCTTCATGTATGTGTGAACTTATGAACAGGTTGGATCTCAAATAAACAATCATGGTGGGCCATAAGAAGGTTTCAATGGTAGGGCCACTGTCCCTACTGATTTCTGTGGTGGGGCCCCCTCGGGACTTGGATCTGACTCATTCTTGGGGTCATGCCCTAAAATGATCTCCCCAACTGGATGGACGGTGTGGATACAGCATATGCATCATGGTGGGACCCACAAGTGGGCCACCTGCTGGCCGAGCCAGCGTGCCAGGACGCTGGTACGCCCAGCGTCAGCGACGCTGACTCTTCTTCTTATTTTCTTTCCTTTTTTTGTGTTCATATCAAGTGGGGCCCACATGGGTCTGATCCACTCTGTTCATCAGGTTCCCCATCTCGTGGGGGACCCAACAAGCCCCATATTGGATATGCAAATCCATCTAGAAACGTTAAGGTGGGCCAAAAGATTCTGACAGTAGGAATCATTGTTCCCATTGTTTGAAGCGGTGCGGTCCACTGAAGATTTGGATCTGGCTCATCTTTGGGCCCTGGCCCTAAAATGATCTGGGAAAACCGATGGACGGCGTGGATGGAACACAAACATCAAGGTGGGTCCCACGAGTGGGACCCCATTGCAGCGTCCAAGTGAGGCTGGACGTTCCAGCGTCAGGACGTCCAGACGCTGGACGTCCAGCACATGTATTTTTTTTTCTTTTTTTTTTTTGTTTTCTTGTGGTCATTTCATGTGGGGCCCACTTATGGACAATCCACCCCATTCATTATGTTTCCCTGGTCGTTGGGGTTCTAACAAGCCCAATATTGGGCAGGTAATGTGGTCTACAAACATCACAGTGGGTCCAAGAAGTCTCAACAGTCGTTTCCACTGTTTTCTATGGTGTGGTCCACCTGAGATCTGGATCTTCTTCATTTTTGGCGCCCAGCCATAAAGTGGGCTGAAGAAACAGCTGGACGGTGTGGATTGGGTGCATACATCAAGGTGGGTCCCACGTGTGGGGCCTGCTCATCTCCCAAAAGGGGTTTGCCCTGCTGGGCAGCAGCGTCCTCTGGACTGCTGTCTGTCCAGCGGGCTAACTTCTTCTCTCTCTCTCTCTCTTTTTTATTTTTATTTTTTTTATAATAATAATAATAATTATTATAATAATAGGAAGGTGAGGCCCATTCATGGATGATCCAATCCATCCATCAGGTTGTCCACCACCAGGTGGGCCCAAAAGAAAAGGAAAAATGAAAGGAAAGAAGAAAATGGGGGATTTATGTACCCCTTGCACTCACCTCGATGGATGGACGGTAGGATCGAATCGGGTTGATGATCGGACGATCCGGATAGTCCGGATGATGGTTGGGGTCCTCCAAGCAAGGATCTACACCCTCAATCTCTCTAATCTCTCTCTACTTCTCTTAAATCTCTCAAATCTCTCTCTTTCTCTCTCCTTTCTCAAATCTCTTTCTCTCTTTCTCTCTCCTCTCTCTCTTGTGCAAGGAGCTCTCCTCTCCCCCGACGTATGCACTTGTATGGGGGGAGAGAGAGAAAAGGAATTATGGGTAATGATGGCTAGTATGGGAGAGAGGTATGGGGGTATGGGCCTTGGTTGACTTTGGAGGAGAGAGAGGGATGGGGGGTATGATGTATGTAGAGTAGGGGTATGGGATAGGTATAGGTGAGAATGATGGTGATAGATTTGATTGATGTGACATATCTTGGAATTTGTGCAAGTGGAGCCCACGACACACGCACGTTGCGCGGCCCACCTCGAATTACGCAATCGATCATAACTTTCACACCGGGTATCGCAATGGGGCGTGCCGCGCGACGTTGGAATCGCAGCGCCTACGCGGTCGCCGAGGTATAGGTCTTGGGTCGATGCGGTACTAAAACAGGGTCGCGGTCAAGGCTCGCTAATCTGATCTGTCCGGGACGTACCGGCACCAGAAATTAAGCGTACGGAGGGCAAACAAGGGTATGGGTCTTACACCCAATGTTGCTTGAAACATGCTCACGCACACTAGAATTTGTCCCTACCACGATTTTAGACCATTTATACGGTTAGATTGTCATATCACAAAATTTATACGATTAGAATCAACTCTAGGGTGGTGGTTCTAGAATTTTAGGGATTTGGTTTATACAATTTAGATTTAGGGTTTGAATGATTCATTTAATACTTTACGAAGATGGTGTATCTCATGGATGCGCCCCCACGTAGATTTCTAATTAATAAGAATTTCTATGTAGAAATGGTTTTGAGCTAAGTTTAGGTCCAATTCGTGATAAGAAGGGGCCGGCTTTTGGAGAAATAAAATGGCCACTTCGCAGACCAATGTGTGGTTTCAAAACTCATAAGACGGATCCCTTTGTTTGCATGTTTACAATTTTTAACAAAGGCCCAAACAAGGGTACCCGAAGTTGTGCATAAATGGTAGTGCAGAAATGATTTTAGCCTAACTTTGGACACGTATCGCCATCAAATGGGACCTCCTTTTGGTTTGCTGTCAAGTCCCCCTGGTAGATCCATGCATGGTCTCCAAAACCCACAAGGTACGTCATGCTGGATAAATATAGATACTTTTTTTGGTGAAAGGCCAAACATGAGCATTTGGAATTTCTATGCAGAAATTCCTGCACAACTTTGCCCGGCCTCATTTTGGAACTTAATTTTCGATCACGTGGGGTCCGGTTTGGCCTAGGAAAAATGTCACTCGTGTTGCCACACATACTGTATAAAAGGTCCAAATGGTGGCCCCACATTGCTGTACATGGGATCCACCAAGGACACCCAAATATGGCTTGAAATACCAAAATTCAACGTAGATTTCTAAAGCAGGAAAGCTTTGCAACCATCATGAGCAGCGAGCACCAATTAAAATGTGCACAAAACATAGATCACAAGTTGGTCCCACTTGCTGGATGTACCCATTACATGGGCTAAGAAAAGGATGGATGGTAAAGATAAGATAAATTCATCACAGTAGGCCCTATAGGAGTTGCAATGGTAAGAGTTTAATCCCCAATGTTTCTATGTGGTGTGGTCTACATTAGCTTTGTTTCTGCCTGATTTTTGGGGTCATGCCATAAAATGGTCCGTTGAAATGGATGAACGGGGTAGATGTCATACTTACATCATGGTGTGGCCTATTGTGGGCTCACAACCCATTGGAAGAAAAGACAAAAGAGGATATTAGTCTCTGGACATCCTCGTCCAGAAAGTTCATCCCCTATTCCATGCTTATCTTTCACATATATATATATATATATATATATATATATATATATATATATATATATATATATATATATATATATGTGTGTGTGTGTGTGTGTGTGTGTGTGTGTGTGTGTGCACCCGTGCAAATGTGTGTACATGAGGGTGCGGGTCCACACACACCACTATAGGTATGGTCCATGATTTGGGTGGTTCGGATCGCACATAAAACGTCACAGTGGACCCTAAGAAATTTTCAATGGTATGGACGGTTTTAGTAAGATATGCCCCACCAGAGATCATATTAGCCTGATTTTTGGAACCATGCAATAATAGAGGCTGGTACGAAGAATGGACGGTTCGGGTCTCACACATACATCATGGTGGGGTCATAGTGGGCCACACAGTCCTTTGGTCCAAAAGAGGGCAGGGACGTCCCTCTGGATGTTTTCCAGAGAGGACGTCACCTACATAATAGCGGTAGTAGTGGTGTATGCCAAGGGTTTGCACCCAGTGATCGATGTTCGCACTTGGGACGGTTGGAATGGAATACAAACGTTACAGTGTGCCCACGGTGGGGCCCACCAGGTTTCTCATCAAGCTGATATTTGAGTTTTCCCTTCACCAAGGCCTGTGTGGCCGTATGAACAGGTTGGATGTCCATAAACATCTCTGTGGGTCAAATGGACAGTGTGTCCCACAGATGGCATGGATCGTAGCAATATATGTATGTTACCCTTCATCCGAACCGTTGGATGTTGTGAATGGTCCAAATGGTTTGGGATCTCCCCCGTGGGTCATCATGGGTCCACTATTAGTGGGTCCCACACCTAAATCTCTAAGAAACAAGACAAGGAGGCAAAGAAAAGGATAAGTGAGGGGTTGTACTCACATCGACCTTTTGATCAGCTGTTGATATCAATGGTTTAAGTGAATGGATGGTTGAGATGAATGAGGGTTGATGAAGATGGTCAAGTAAAAATCACACGGTCACTCTTTTGATGTGAATGGATGAAAGGGGGAAGAAGGGGTGAGGGTGGGTATGTTTCTCTCCCTCACCTCCCTCTCTCTCAGCTCCCTCTCTCTCTCTCTAATTAATGAAGCAAGGACGTGGGAAGGTACGGGGTGAGATGCTAGTCATCATTACTCCTATTTTTCTTTTATTATTTTATTAATTTTTTTCATTATTTTATTATTTATTTATTTATTTTTATGTAATATTTGCAAAGGAGGGGAAATGACTGCTAGGGAGACTGTGCAGTGGCCCCACATTAGGTGGGCCCCACGCACTTGTGTAAAAATTGCATTTATTTTTAACTGCATTAAAAGACCATAAATTTGTACTCGGGTATTAGATTGGCGTGCGGTTTTCACTGACACGACCGTAGTGACGGCGCGGTCGACATGACAGAGGTTTCAAGATCATCCGATGTGAGTCACTAGGTTCCGATCCTAAGTGGTCAAGGGCACTGTGTATGGGACATTGAATGTGTTGATCAAGAAGCGTGTGTGCTTCGACTGTGTTGCAGAGGACTGGGGTCTCGGGGCTTCGGTCATCTGGGTGCGAACTATGCACGGCCACTCCCGAGCCCTGCTAGGGGCACCAGACGTCACGCACACATTGACGAATGGGGTATGAAATGGTCAGGGCATTACATATACACATATACTTTGGATTCTCGCGGTAACACCTGAGTAGAGAAAAGTACGGGGTGTTACATGCCGTCAAAGTCCAGTCGTGCCCCGCGCCCTCCGGCTTGCGAACCCATCACCCTCTATCTAGGGCCCCCAACCACGTGTGCAATGCCTTCTTCTGCCGCAGCCGCCATTTACTCCGATGACTACCCAACTCCCCTGCTCTTGAGGGGCCTACTGTCAGGCGTTCTTCTTATTCAAGTTCCCAGATTCACTTGGTTGTGCATCATCAACTGATATTCATCCATTGTTTGCACCGAGGTTCGACTTTCTTTTCGTCTGTTTAGTCATGTGCACGTCTTCAGTTACTTGTATATTTTTACCGTCATGAATAGCACCGGCACCAACGTCAAGTCTGATGTAAAATTTGAAGTTCACCAAATAACTTCAATTACATTAAAAGGGGTATCTAATTTCCTTCCATGGGCACAGTCTATGAAGCTTTTCTTAAAATGCAAATGGAAAATTAAACACTTGACAGAAGACTAGTCCACAAGAGGATTCATCGTCTTATATTCAGGAGTGAAGATGATGCACAAGTCATGAATTGGATATATAGAAGCATGGATGAGACCGTCTATACCACTTGTAATGTGCCAAGAGACTGCTAAAGAGGTATGGGAGAGCCTACACTAGTTATATTTGACTGAGAAGAACATACATAGTTTATATGATATTTTTCAAAAAATTCGTAGTCTGAAACAAGGTGATAATCTTCATGAGCATTGTACTCAGTTCAAAGGTTTATTGGATGAGTGGACTACTGATATTGCCCAGTAGAGACAGTTTAGACCGGAGATTGGTGGTATTTTGTTTCTTGGTACCTTACGAACTATATCTTGAGCCGGTCAAATCTCACATGCTAGGGAGTTTGTTCCTTCGTTAACAGACATCTTTGCTCATGTACTTTGCGTTTCTCCGCCCTCTTCTACTTCCTCTCATGCAACTAATGACACTCGGGCTTTTATGATGGCTTCTGGAGGCCACAAACACCTAGATGAAGAGACCACACAAATATCATCTTGATCCAAGCCTTTTGTGGCCCACGTTAAGTTTTTAGTGGTCAATCACCATTGTTTCCTGTAAGATGGTCCATCTAGGATTTTGAGCTGCTTCATTTTTTTAGACCGATCATGCCCTAAAATGAGCTTTCAATACAAATGGACGGCATGGATGTAGTCACATACATCACAGTGGATCCTTGACTGTGGGGCCCACCTGTTTATAAGGTCACCAGCCAGTGGCCGACTGTTAAGTGGCTGTCCTTTTGGACAAAAACTAGCCCGGGGGCTCTTGCCTGTAGTAGGTGGCATTGCCTGCCATCCGTCAGCTGCCCAGCGTTAACATTTACAACTATTAGGTGGGTCATACCACAATAAACAGTGGTGCTTAACCATTAATGGGACCACAAAAGGTTTTGAATCAAGATGATATTTGCTTTTACCCTTCATCCATACTTATGTGACCTTATCAACAGATTGGATGGTAAGTCAATACTACATAAACATTAAAAGGCGCTCTAATAAGTTTTTAATGGTAGGATGGTCAATCACCACTGTTTCTTATGGTATGGTCCACTTGATAATTGAATTTGATTCATTTTTTGGCATAATGCCATAAAATTATATGAAAAAACGGATGGACAGAGTAGATACATATAACATAAGTCAAGGTGAGCCCCACGATAACTCTACAGTAGGGGCCAGCACCGTCTTGGGTGAGGCGGGGTCTCACCAAATCCGCTCTCTCATGCAGCTATCGTCTTACTTCTGTGGGTCCAGGCATTATGTCCAAAGCACCGTCAGATCATCCATCATTCTCTCAGGAAAATTGAATGGACGGTACTGATTAAACACATACATTATAGTAGGGCTAAAATGAACAGGATGATATCTGCGTCCAGCTTTAAGGCTTCGTGTTGGTGGGCATTTTCATTATTTTAAGAAAAACATTACTTTAAACAGAGGAACCTAATTAATGAGGTAGTTTAATGAAAACTTAATTAATATTAATTAAGTACCATATTAAAGATGTACTATTTTGTAAGATTCTCTTTATAACCATACGATCTTATGTCTCACGTGAAGACAAAATGTGTCAGAATGAGGCTGCACCGCTGCTTTTAAAGCAGCTTTAAAAGTCACTGTCGACTTGCCCTTGCGTACGTTACATGATAGGCCTAAATCCGATCTGTGGGTGAACTCGGTCTCTTCAGGAAATTTTAATACGAAGAGAGCTCTCTCCCCTGCTTATAAAGGGAACAAAATTCTCTCACGAAATGAGTACTACTTGGCCAGTCCCTCACTCGGAATCGACAATGGCTGTGAGTGACACTGTGATATATGAGTTTTATTTGTATCATTCATCCATTTTGGCACGTCAATTTAGCCTATAAGTAAAAAAATGAAGCAGATTCAAGATTTAAGTTGACCACACCACATCAAGCAAAGGTGATAATGACACCCACCATAGAAACCTTCCTAGGGCCCAATGTGAATCCAATCTGTTCATTAGGTCACTTGTACCTGGACAAAGGGAAAACATAAATATCAGTTTGATCCAAAACTTCCTTGACACCTAAATGGTTTTCAACTGTAAGTGTTCAATCCGCATGGTGTGGCCCACTTGAGGCTTGAAACTAAATTAGTTAGGGCACACTATGATGTCTATAAAAAAAAATTCACCTCAAACTTCCAATTCCAAATTTGTTTCAATTTTGGGCTCATTCACTGCAATGTTCTAAAAATGAATGGATGGCATAACAAATCCCATACACCAAAGTAGGGCCCACGAAGCCTGTGCCTTACTGAGTCCGTCCAGGTGTAAGGAGGACACAATCAGCTTCCTTAATGGACAGGGAGCGGATTAAGTGCGACCCGACTCACCCTAGATGGTGCAGCCCTTACTGTGGGGCACGCCTTGATTAATGTATTCTGTATCCATGCTGTCCATCCGTTTTTTCAGATCATTTTGCGGTATTAACCCAAAATCGAAGCAGTTCCAATTATAAGGTGGACCATACCATAGGAAACAGTAGTGATTGAACGCCTACCATTAAAAACCTCTTAGGGCACACCTTAATGTTTCCGCGGTGTTTATTAGCCATCCAATTTATTTATAACATCACATAAGCCTAGATGAAGGGGAAAAAAACCAAATATAAGCTTGATCGAAAACTTTTGTGGCCCATTAATGTTCAATCACCACTATTTCCTTTGGTATGGTTCACATAATAATTGAATGTGCTTCATTTTTGGGATGTCCTAAAACTATCTGAAAAAACGTTTATAAGGCGTGGATATAGAATACATATACCAAGGTGGGCCCACCACATCGTTTTGATTGAGTCCAGGGTCTCACTTAATCCACTACGGCAGGTACAACCATATCACGTGGAAGGTAGCTCTCCACACCTATGTATGCGACCGACGGTTGCGCACGCGGCAGGCACGATACAAGTCGTACATTCCTTTTTTTTTTCTGGATCAGTTTAGGGCATCAGAACCAAATTGAAGCATATCCACAGCTCAAGTGGACCAAACTAGGAAACAGTACTGGAGATAATGACATCCAACGGTTGAAACCTTCCTAGGGTCATAGTGACGTTTATTTGTCATCCAACCTGTTTGGAAGGTCACATGGACATGGACGGTGGGAAATCATAAATATAGGCTTGATTCAAAATTTTATGGCTTCTGATAGGTTTTCAACGGTATAGACGTTCAATTCATATTGTTTTCTGTGGTGTGGTCCATCTGAGCTTTGGATTTTCTTCAATTTTGGGCTCTCGCTACAAAATGAGCTGTTAAAACAGATGGATAGCGTGGATAAGACACATGCATCACAGTAGACCCACGGAGTTTACTCAGCACGTTGAGTTACTTAACGGGTAATTGGGGTGGGGAGCGGATTAGGTGAGACCCCGGATCCGCCGAGGTTGGTGGGACGCCTGACTGTGGGGCTCACGGTGATGTATATTCCTTAAATCCACACCGTCCAACCATTTAGAAAGCTCATTTTTGGGTTATGATACCAGAAATGAAGATGACTCGAATCTTGTATGGACCATACCACAGGAACAGTCTTGATTGAATCCCCACCATTAAAAACTTCATAGATTCACACTGGAATGTCTATTTTCCATCCTAACCTGTTCATGAGGTAACAAACACCTAGATGAAGAGACCACACAAATATCATCTTGATCCAAGGCTTTTGTGGCCCACAATAAGTTTTTAATGGTCGATCACCACTATTTCCTGTACTATGGTCCATCTAGGATTTTGAACTGCTTCATTTTTTAGACCATGGCCTAAAATGAGCTTTCAATACAGATGGAACGGCATGGATGTATTCACATCCATCCCAGTGGACCCTTGACAGTGGGGCCCACCTGTTTATAAGGGCACCGGTCAGTGGCGTCGACTGTTACGTGGCTGTCCTTTGGCACAATTGCCTGGAGAAAATTTTTGCTACACCCACGTGTGAGCTACTCTAGCTACGCCGGGTGTAGCAATGAGCCCACCATGATGTATGTGTTGTATACACGCAGTCCATCCATTTTGAGGGGGCAGTTGAGGTTCGAATATTCCTCATTTTTGGTGTCATGCCCTAAAATGATATCTCAAAATAGATGGATGGCGTGGATATAACACATACATCATGGTGGGGTCATTGCTACACCCAGTGCAGTAGCTAACGCATGGGTGTAGCAAAAATTTTCTCCATTGCCTGTCATACGCTAGCTGCCCAGCGTTAACATTTACAGCGAGTTATTTGTTAAATCATGTCACCTAGATGTTCATCAGGGACTAACTTGAATCTCAGCTGTCTGATTGAGGATCGAAGATGAATGGATTGGGTTGATGGAGCCTACAAACACTACCAAGGGTCAGAATGGCCGTCGGGAGTGCCAGCTGCTGGCCCTCCGATGCTTAAGTCAGTGATGGTGGGAAAACTTATAGAAGCTAAGTAGATGACTGTATTGCGTAATGTGTACCTTACTTCATGACATGAAAGGCTTTTTATAATATACATCCTTGCTGTATTGGGTTAGGATTCTAGTCGTATAAGGATATGATATTTTTGTTAGTGAGCTATAATAACAGCTAAGTGCGTGATTGCCTTTAAGGTGGTAAGCGAGATTCTCTGCGCAAGGTGGATATCTCGACTGAAATCAAATCCCATAACTTGTGGAGGACGTTACCCGAGCCTTGATTGTAATAACCCTGATTTTACAGTAGTTAAAACATGACTTTAGTTGCTTTAGATTTCAGAGATAATTTAATTAATAGTTTAATTTAATAGTTAAGTAATTAAATAACTTAAATAATGAATAAATTAATATTAAACGATCCGTAAAGATTATAGTATGATTCTTTTATTAGAAGTGCTCAACATGAACACTAGAATAATGTAGAAGTGTCAGGTTTCACATAATCTACAATAAATAAGAAATATATGTTATTAATTAAACTTAAGTTACAAGACATTTTCAAAGATCATGGTTTCTAGAGATCACTTTTGTACAAAACCTTATATACTAGTTCTAGGATACGATCCAACCATACATGTTAAATTTCAACCCTCCGATCATCCTACAAACGCCCTAATCAGAAATCGGGCCATAAGTGGGCCATCTGACTTCGGAACCGTCTCATTTTTGGTGTTATAGCCTAAAATCATGTGGCCTACCTAACTATTGGAGTGGATTTTGCATATACATCATGGTGGGACCCACATGCACCGCGTGCACCACACATGCCCGGTCAACCCGCGTTGACCAGCGAGTTTGAAGAAATATTCTTCTTCTTCTTCTTTCGCAGTGTACAGCAAGCGGACGCTGTCCGCCTGCTAAATCCACGCTGTCCGTTGTTGGACCGTCTCGGGTGGACCCCACTGGTCAAGACAGCGTACGCACGTCCTATACGTGCAACGCACGTAAATAAAAAAAAAGAAAAAAAAAGAGAGAGAAGGGACGCGTCCTCTTCGGACGCTGTTACAGCGTCCGCCCGACCTGCTGGCCATTTGCACCATCCCTCATAGTGGCCCCATCAGACGATCTAAATCGTCCATCATGTTAGTACGCCACATGTACGTCGTCCGGTGGAGATCTTTTGATCGTCCGTTGACCGTACGGACCTCCTCAGATCACCGTTTAAAGCTCGAAGAATCAAGATCTATCGATCCGTGCTGCATGGACGGACCGTATTCCTCCCGGACCTTCGTGTGGACCCCACTTAGGACGCCAACGGTTTATTTTGTTCAAGAACAGCAAGAAGGAAGTTTCCTTCTTCATCTCGGATACGCATCCGAGAAATCCGTCCGCAACGTGTCGACTGTCCATCCGTCTTTGAGTGTATATATAGGCCATGATAGGCTTCCCTTGTCACTCGAAGAAAACACTAGAGATATAGCGAGAGTGAGAGAGGAGCGATAGAGAGAGAAAGAGAGCAGCGGTAGAGAGAGACAGTGAGAGGCAGCGTACGTGCTGCTGTTGCGGCTGTTGCTGTTGTTGCTGCTCTTGCTGGGGCAGCAAGAAAGAGAAAGAAGAAGAAGGAAAAGAAGAAGAAAAGAAGAAGAAGAGAAGAAACGAGAGAGAGAGAAAGAGAAACGAGAAAGAGAGAGAGAAGTGGTGAGAGAGAGAGAGAGAGGGAGAGAGAGGGAGGTAGCTGAGCTGTTGCTGCTGTTGCTGTGGGGACAACACCCCAGTCAGCAAGAAACAGAGAAGAAGAAAGAAAGAAGAAGGAAGAAGAAAGAAGAAAGGAAGAGTTTTTCTTATAACTGAGTTAACTCATTGAGTCGACTCAGCTCGTCACTTTTCGAGTTTAGGGAGGCTGCATGTGAGTGATTCGTCTCACGTAACTTTCTTTGTTAATGTTCTTTAGTATTCTTCATTATTTATGTTCAAGTTATAAAGACTACTTCTCTAGTTAGGATTTTAGGCGTACTTTAATACTCTCTCCCTTATCATGGCATCATAGGTACAGGATTCATCTAAATTTCTCTTTTAACTAGGTTCTTAGGGTTTTACTTTATTATTTCATGTAATTATGGCATCCTAGGTAGTAGAGTTATCTCTCCCAGTTTCTCCACAAATTTTCTTGAATTTCATCTTGTTCTTGAATGTAGAATGGGTCCTAGGTAAGGGATTAATCTCTTGTCTCTATTCTTCAAATTCATCTATGAATTATCCTTTCTTAGGGAATTTACTTTCCCAAAATTTTATTCTTAAATACCTATGTTAAAATTCGAAAACAACTTATGTAGGTTTAGGTGGGTATGATGCTACCGTTGTGTAACCCTAGATACGTGTAGTAGTCCTAGAATCCCACATAAGATTTCTCTCATGTTTCTCAGTAAACAGTAAATTAGGATTTATAGACAAAGAATTGCTTAAATGAAAATAACTCATGCATGGGGTGATTGGATGTGAGTTCTGATATGCATTGTATGCTTGAAGGAGTGCTTCCATAACTCATGACATGAACATACATTTATACACTACTGACAGAACAGGAACATGGTTGATTTGACTCTTGGCGTGCATGGTTGATTTGCCGCCTCGCTATACCGGTTAGGTGAGCATGGTTGATTTGCGACAGGTTCCTAATGTTCAGTGGCAGCGAGTTCTGGTCGTTTCACTTATTGAGCATGGTTGATTTGTTCGGTTGGATCAGTGGTGCATGGTTGATTTGCCCACTGGCGTGCATGGTTGATTTGCCGCCTCGTTGTACCGATTAGGTAAGCATGGTTGATTTGCGACAGGTTCTTAATGTTCAGTGGCAACGAGTTCTTAGACGTTTGTTGCTCTCACACGTATCATAACATACATGACATCATGATAATCATGTTTCATTCATAATAAAACATAAAGTGTGTTAATCATCACCATAGCCTTGTATATTCGTATAATTCTAGCTGTCGGTATTTTACATCTAGTATCTCATTAATTGGAATATTACCTGTGATGGAAATGACCTCACTGGGCTTTAGCTCACCAAAATCATCACAGTTCCTGCAGGATATCAGGAGGAGCGACTGAAGCAGAATATCTGGACGACTATTTTTATTAGAAGACTTATCCTAGCTTAAGTGTTGAATTTATTTCTTTTAGAAGATGATTGAAAACAGACTTTAGTAGATTTGAATATTTTTCAGAGTAGATGTAGTTGTTTGATTTAATTTCCATTTGAGATTTAAGTTATGGTTAATAAAGTACTTTAGTTTGGTATTATTGTGGTATGTGGAATGGAATTTTTCTAAAGGTTATATTTGGATTAAATTCGCACTCTGAAACTCGGGCCTTGAGTTATTGTACTCGAGTCTCGGATTTCAGGGCGTGACAGCTTGGTATCAGAGAGAATTTCGAGATTCCAGTGCCTAGGGTTATGGGTTAGGTTTAGATGAAGGTGAATAATCTAGTCATTTGATGACACCAACCCTGTTAAGTATTAACTTATGATTCTACTTGACTCGTAGATTTACCATGACGGGACGTAGCGAGCAAAACGGGACGCCCTCCACCCCACCCGCTACTAACAATACAACGACGGCAATTCCTGGGTTGGTCGAACAAAACCAGCTGCTGCAAGAAATGATGAAAGTGTTGGGGACTGTGGTCAACGTAATTGGACTTCAGAATAATCAGCATAATCCGATACCCCCTCCAACCACTCACGGAAATTCAGGTGGGTTACTGGAAAGATTCAAGCGGTTACGACCCCCCTCATTCAACGGATCGCCCGACTCGAACGAAGCTGAACACTGGCGAAACGAAATGGAGAAACTCTCCGAGTGAATGGGATGCAGAGACGAGGAGAAAGTTACTTTAGCCACCTTTGTACTCGAAGGAGAAGCGTACCATTGGCGGAAATCCATGGTGAGATCAGTTGCCCCAGGCACTGTGTGGACCTGGGACTCCTTTTGCGACAAATTTAATAAACAATACTTCCCAAAGACTATGCGAGATCAGAAGATAGTGGAATTCATGAGATTGGAGCAAGGAAAACTTTCCGTCAGACAGTATGAAGCCAAGTTTACGGAGTTAACAAGGTACGCCACTTCTATGGTACGAGAAGAAGAGGATAAAGCCCGAAAATTTGAGAACGGCCTCAAACCACAGATACGCAGCAGAGTGCGGGCCTTCAAACTGACGACTTACATGGAGGTCTTTAATAAGGCCTTGGTGGTGGAGAGAGACTTTGAGGAGTTTTGGAAGGATCGGGATCAGAAAAAGTCCGACACGGGGTCGAAAAACAAGGCGTTAGCTACTGCACTACCCCAACATTCAGATAAGAGACAGAGAATGATGGGAAGTTCTGCACCCCCACCTCCATCGAGGTTGAAGGAAGGAAAGCGACGTTGAAGGAGGTGGGGAGGAAACTTGAAGATGAAGACATGTTTGAAGATGAAGGCATGGCTCGGCTTGATCTTCTTTCTATCTCTTTTGATCTTCTATTTCCTTCTTGTGGTCTTCAGTGCCTTGTGACAATTTCACTGAATTTTTAGAATGTAACTTACCCGTTGTGTCTTCTGTAATGTAATTTACCCCGTTGGGTCTTTTGTAATATAATTTTGATGATGAATAAACATATGATTTATCTTTCTTTTAGTGATTACGAGCCTCAGTATTGACTTCATTAGAACCGAGCGTTATGGATCAGTTATCAATCAAACGCTCTCGAATACTTTGTTATGGCAGTAATACTGACCAATGACTATGCCCCGAACAATGGGTCAGATGGGTCATGCAAGTTTTCCCGACTGATGACCTTCCTTATGTTGCATGATTAAAGAAGGTAAGCATAAGATTCAAATAACTGCTTAACTGTCAAGCACGGAAAATGAAAAGTTGTCGTCATACGAAAAGGGAGGAAAAGATATATCCCTCTTCATATGAAGCGTCAAATCATAAATGCGACATGCCGTTTGCTATTCTTGGGTGAACGTGAAGATGACGCGTATATATATATATATATATATATATATATATATATATATATATATATATATATCCAAATCTTGGGTTTCTTTGCTGCCACGCCATCTCTAAAATCGTAATCGCCGAGCTTACTTCCTCTTCCTCATTCGTCTTCTTCCTTTGCCTGTAAGTCTTTCTTCTTTTTTCTATGTCATCTTCATCGATTTCTGCCCCGGTACTCATTGGGGAGGATCCTCCTCTTGAATCTTCATCTTCAAATGGCCTTCGCCGAAAAAGGAGAAGGTGGCAAACCTCTTCTTCTTCTTCATCTAGACCCACACCCAAAGATTATCCTTCCACTCTCACAATAGTAGAGTTGGATAGGATTCGATGGGATTACAGTGTCCCAGAAGATGTTATTTTCTAGTTACTAGAAATAGAGGCAAAGGCCGATAACCCCCGAATGGGCGAGGTGGCAGTTTATGATTTTTTGTCCTCCCTTGGGTTTCGTCTACCATTGCTTCCATATATGGTCAGGGTATTGAATAGATATAACATTTCCCTGGTCTAACTAATGTCAAATGGGTGGCAAGTGCTCTTTGGGGCATATGTCCTCTGGAAGGAAATAGGGAATAGAGACCTAACCCCCGAAGAGTTCTAGAGACTATACACCTTGAGGAGAAGGGACGAATCCTTAGGATGGTATTATATGACGTTCCTCCATGGGGATAATTTCATTCTTGGAAGTCCATCATCTAATAAGGACCGTCGGGACAGATGATTTTTTGTGTCTGAGAACTGGTTTTCCCTATAATTGGGTTTGGGACTCCATGTCTCTAGGGCCTTTAGCATGGGGAAGGCACCAGATAGGTCTCATTTAAGGGGCGGCCTTAATGAAAGAATTGTGGCAGCGAGGAAGGTGTCCGATGAGGTTCGGCACTAAGAAATATTTACTTTATCTTTCGTCACTCTTCAGAGAAGGACTTATGCCTTACCCCCTGGTAATTGTCGTATATTGTCATTTATAGTTGTAGTCGCCTTCCAATTCGTTTGAGTATTGCTGATATTCCCTTTGTCTTTACAGATATGGACCTTGTGGAGCTGGCCCAAATGAGGGTCCTTTTGGGTCGAAAAGGAGGATCCCAGAAGAGATAGAAAATGAGTGAATCCTCATCCATCGTTGCTCAATCCCGACCGTCCCCTTCTATCGTGCCCTCTCAATCCCGAGGGATGTCCTCAGTGACAGTAGCTCTCTAGAGGGCAAGTGCCTTTGGAAACGTGACTTCTCATCCTCCGACCATATCTGACCGACCTCTGTCCGTGCCAACTGATGTCGGTTGACCTCCTGTTGTTCCAACCGGGGCCGCGCCGAGTGCGCTTGTTTAGTCCACTGTAGTGTTAAGTCCTCGCTTAAGTGGTGAGTCCTCCTGATAGGGCTCGATTGTTATCGATCCTGCCCCTAGTGGCACAGATCCTTATGTAGTTCCTGAGCACTTATTTCAGATATGTTCTTACCTTTTTGAAAAGATCGGGTCTAGCGTGCTAGACCCTTTTGACTGATCGTCTCCCGAAGATTTCGTGGAGCGTTCGGTAACGAGCATAGTTCAGGGATTGGACGGTAACGAGGGGGGACTCGAAGTATCCAGTGGAGTCCCTGTTTCTAACGTCTCAGCACTAACTACCCAATGCATGTTGCCCCTATTCTTGCTACCGATCCTGTTGTTGTTACCCACCTCTGTGAGGTCGACTAGTTTTTATTTTTGATAAATTTGTAAAGTTTTTTCAAAAAGTAATGAATATCATGATGTTTTGCCGAAGTTGTACTTGTAATGATTTATTGTGATTAATAATACTCAGTTAGGGGATGCACTGGCCGACATTGTCCCTTACTTAGGCAGCATCGGCTACCAACTAAATAATTATAAGTATAGTTGCATAGGCGAATATTGAAAATGATATTTATTAATTTTTAGATTCAAGAAGCTTTATTACATTATTCTTATTTGGGTCTCCTGCTTGTAATACTTGCGCAGTTTGACGGTGTTCCATAGTCAACAGAACGTCTTTCCTTCCATGTTCTCTAAATTATAAGTTGTAGGCCTGATCATCCGTGTGATCTTGTAAGGCCCTTACCAATTGGGGCTGAATACTTGGGAGCCTGGACACAAACAACTTATTTTGGTGGGACTTGATCTTTCTCCTCTTTTTGTCAGCAATTGACAAACTAATCTTTCCCCCTTAATGGTACACCAATTAAGTAAAGGGAAGTAGAGATTAGAGTAATCAATTATAACTATAATCATATGCTAACTAGAAGAGTATAAGAGTGTATAAACATTAAAACATGGAGAATGGATGGAACATGATCAACAAGAAAATTTTCTTATCTACGCATAGGTGATCATGCATAATTGGTCATTCTAAGATAAACATGAATTTAAATGATCAAGGCATTGATTAGCAGGCATTAAACATACAATATATAAGATTATGTTAATCTAAGTAAGATGACAGTTTAGTTATTAAGATACCAAAATTAAACATAAGCTAAACTATCAAAGATGGGCTAATGGGGCTTGAATCCTCCGATATACCCTAATGCATAAAATGAGGTTAAAATCCTCAGATTTACTTATAGTATTCAGATTCTAGCTACCCTTACTAAGTTCTCCTATTGTTCAATCTAAGGGTAACTAATTTTCTCAATGCCCTCATAAACTTCAGCATATAGAGAGGGGTTAGGAACTCCTTCTCCTAGAAGGGATAATGGTCGAGATCCTTTCTTAGATTAGGGGGAAGAGAGGTAGTGGTCGAGATCCTTTCTCATTGATTTTTTGTCCCCATCACTATTAGAGTCATTGGATTCACTTTTAGACTCTTTTGTATGATTCCATATTGCTATCATAGCCTTCTTGCCTTTTCTCTTAGGCTTTTTCGAGCAATCCGTGGCAACATGACCATAATTGTCACAGTTGTAACATTGGACTTTCTTTTTGGTAGATTTTTCTTTATATTTTTTCACATTCTTGTTCTTCTTATTACAACTCTTCCCTCTATTCATTTTGAGGAATTTCTTGAATTGTCTATTGAATTTTTCTTCCTCATCCTCATCACTGCTATCTTCTTCTTCTTCTTCTTCTACTATTTTCCTATGTAGGGGCCTATAAGAAGATTTTAGGACAACGTTCTTCTTCCTGGAGGCCGCCTTAAAGTGTAATTCATGAGTTTGTAGGGAACCTACGAGTTCTTCTCTTTTATTGAATCTATATCTCTACACTCTTCTAAGGCAATGACTTTGGAGCTAAATCTCTCTGTGAGGGACATAAGTATCTTTCTACATATTCACCCATCCGGAACCCATTCTCCTAAACCAAATATAGAGTTACAAATATCAGACAATTGGGTGTAGAACTCCGTAAAAGTTTCAGACTCTTCCATTTTAATATTTTCAAATTTTGTAGTTAAGAGTTAAAGCTTAGAGTACTTTATTGTGCTAGTTTTCTCGTGGGTAACCTTAAAAATCTCCCATGCTTCTTTTGTGATTAAGCATGTGAGTATGCGTTGAAATTCATCTAGGGAAACTGCACAACAAATCACATTGTGAGCTTTGACATTTGCCGTATATCGAGCTCTCTCATTATCACTCCATGTTACATCATCTTTTGGAGTGCTCATTTTTCTACCATCAACCTTCACTTAATCTATAGGTAAAGTATATCCATGATTAACACTAATCCATACCGAACGGTCCAATGATTATAAGAAAATCCTTATCCTAGCCAATTTTCAAGGCTCAACCTGATATGACAACACATAGACGCATGTGATTGACAAATAATGTGCACTGATATGCCATAAAAAAGTGCACTAACACTAATCAAAGCACGACAGAAAACAGAAAATCGTGAAATTTCATACAAGTCCATTGGTCATGGTCATGCAATCGAAATACTTGAAAAGTGTCCAGAGATCAAACTAGGATTTTTGGGATGGTTTTGGTCGACCGACATGATTGGTTGGGCGATAGAATGGGATGTTGGGTGACCGACTGAACCCGGTCGAGTGATTGAACTAAACCAAAAGTCTCCAGTAAGCTTTTGGATTTCCTGGCTCAACTTTGGGCGACCGATTGGATTCGGTCGGTCGACCAAACTATGCTGATTACTGGGGCCTTATCTTAGTCTCCTTCCTCCGGTTCATCCAAGCCATGAATGTGTTTATGACTCATTGTATATCAGTCCCCTCCACTTTAAAAGAACTTGTCCACGAGTTATCTTATGGAGTCGGCTCATGATACTCGAACAAGTCCACAACATTTAACGTACGTGAGATCTCCATGTTGTCTAGAAGATCAACAATGTAGGCGTTGTCATTGATCTTGTGGAGAATAGGCACCCATGCAATCTTCTTATTCTTCAGCTTATTATATGTCCCAGTCGGAAACATTTCCTTGCACAGATGAACCATCACGTTATCGCATACTTCAAATACTTTTCAGACGGTGATATTTGTCAGCATGCTCCTGTATTGATCATTGGAAGTTTGTAGCTTGGCATGGACTTCGGCGTGAATACCCATGATTCTATCTGCCATATGCTCCACTGCAACACTAATGCCCGAAAGCTTGGGCAAGGGAACTAGATCTAGTGTGTGATGAGGCATTCAACCATAAACAATCTGAAATGTAGACTTCCCTGTCAAACGGTTCATCATATTGTTAAATGTAAACTTTTTCTGAGTCAAGGCTAAGTCCCACTGCTTCAGCTTGTCACCAGAGATACATCGAATTAGATTCCCAAGCGTGTGGTTTACCACTTCAGTCTACCCATCTATTTGCAGGTGGTAGGCATTACTGAACTAAAGTTGGGTGTCAAATCATTTCCACGGAGTTGTCCAAAAATGAATGAGAAAATTTGCGTCACGATCAAATGTAATGGACTTAAGGACACCATACAACTACATGACCTCTTGAAAAAATAATTTTGCAACATGTGTCGTCGAGAGTCTCCTTGCAGGGGATAAAAAGCGCCATATTCGAAAATTGATCTACCACCACGAACACCGAATCCACATCGTGTTATGTTCGTGGGAGACTAAACACAAAGTCCATAGACAAGTCCTCCCAAAAGCCATTCGGTATGGGCAACGGAGTGTAGAGACCCGTGTTCTGTGACTGCCCCTTGGATGAGTGGCACGTGTGGCACCGTTGTACTGCTTTTCCCACATCTCACTTCAACTGTGGCCAATAGTATCACTCTTCCACAAGAGCTCTCATCTTGTCTCGCCCTAGGTGACCACCGAGGCTACTCCATGTAACTCTTGTATGATTTGTTCTCGTAAGATGCTCCGTGGGATGCACAGTTGATTCCCCTTGAAGAGAAAACCATCTTGGACATGAAAGCCACTGACTGCACCTTCCAAGCAACGAGACCACACATCTTTAAAGTCTTCATCCTCAGCATACAACTCCTTGAGGTAGTCAAACCCGACAACCTCATTGCTCATAGTGGTTAGCATTAAAGCACAACAACAAAGTGCATCGGCCACCATATTTTGTTGCCCTGACTTGTGCTTCAGTACAAAAGTGAATTCCTACAAAATTGTGATCCATCTAGCATGCACACGGTTCACGTTACTCTGACTATTAATAAACTTTAGGGTTTGATGATTGATCAAGAGAACTGAACTCTCGCTGAATTGGATAATGCCGCCATTGTTGTAATGCTTAAACCATGGAGTACAATTCGAGCTTATACGTGAACCATTTCTTATAGGCTTCGCTGAGCTTCTCACTATAGAAAGCCACTGGTCTCCTTTCCTGGGATAATACTCCGCCAATTTCGACATAGGATGCATCATATTTGACCTCGAATTATTTTTTAAGCTGTGAATCACCAACACTGGAGTAGTAAACAACTTATGCTTGATTTCGATGAAACTTCTATCAGCTTCGTCAGTCCACTTGAATGGCTCATTTTTCATATAATCGGTAATCAGAGCTATGATTGTGTTGAAATTCCACATGAATTGACGATAGAATGTCGCTAGCCTGTGGAAACTCCACACCTCGTGTATGTTGGGCAGTACTGACCATTCCTTGATGACACACACCTTCTCCTCATCCACCTGAATACCTATGGATGTCACAACAAAGCTTAGGAACAAAAGGCTCTTAATTAAGAAGTTTCATTTCTTCAAATTTAAGTACAGCTTGTTTTCTGCTAGGACCTACAAAATCTGTCTAAGATGGTCCATATGGTCCACCGTGCTCTAATTGTAAATCAGAATGTTGTCGAAGTAAACCACGTGAATCACCCAATAAAAGGTTTTAACACTTGGTTCATCAACCTCATGAATGTGCTTGGCGTGTTTGAAAGACCGAAGGGCATGACCAGTCATTCGTATAACCCTTGGTCTTAACGGCCGTCTTCCATTCATTGCCTGGCCATATTTGAATTTGTGGTAGCCGCATCTCAAATCTAACTTAGAGAACAACTTCACACCTTTCAACACATCTAATATGTCATCCAACGAGGAATGGGGAACCGGTATTTGATAATTATTTTATTGATCACCCGACTGTCGACACACATAGGTCAACTCCCGTCTTTCTTAGGAGTCAATAGGGTTGAAACCGCGCATGGACTCATGCTCTCCCCAACAAGACCCTTACAGATCAGTTCCTCCACTTATCCTTGAAGAATCTCACACTCCTTTGAACTCATTCGATAGTGTGTATGATTGGACAAGATAGCCCTTGGGACAAGGTCTATGTGGTGTTGAATCTCCCGCATGGGGGGCAACCCATCAAGAAGGTCATCGGTCCAGATGTCTTAAAAGTCATTACACAACAGTGTTAATTGCTCAGGTATGTTTGTGGGCTCTGCCTTTTTGCCTTTTACAATTAACGCATACACCTCTCCTATTTCCTTCAATCTTCCATGAAGTCCTGAATGGCTAAAAGGTAATGCCCCTCTACTTTAAAAGCTTTGGGTTGTTCTTCTGGTCCCATAGGGGCGAGAATCAGTCTTGCGGCTGTCCTTAACGAAGATATACACGTTATCTCTTCCTCTATGGACCGTATCACGGTCTGATTGCCACAACGCCCAAGTAACAAGTGGCATGCCTTCGCATTGACCATATCACAAATTACTTGCTCCTTATAATACTTGCCAATTGAAAATGAGATTGTGCACTATTTGATTACCTTAGTTTCGTTCACTTTCTTGATCCAACCGATGGAGTAAGGGGAATGGTGTTTCTCCATCTTCAGTTATAACTTTTTGGCCATCACTTAGGAATGATGTTTTCGCTGCTACCACTGACTATGATCACATCATAGACCTTGCGTTTACTATGCATCGCATTTAGAAAATATTATGCCACTTCGGCTGCACCTTCTTTGGGGTGTATAATAGCCTCTGCACCATGAGAGACTCGCTGTTATCTTGTGTCATCCAATCTTCTTTATCTGGCTCGGCGTCAACTTCTAGTTCATCTTCACCCACTTCCGGGTTCTCCTTGATGTCTTCTGCACCCCTATCATTGATGATTAGGTTAGTAGCAGGCCATTAGAAGCAGGCGTTCAATAGATAACCCGGATGGCTACATTTGTAACAATGGTTAGGCATCAGCCGATCAACCATATAGATTCAGTATCCGACTTGGGCCTAGGGTAGTCATCGTCGCATGTTGATGCCTAGATGGACCGCTTCCTGAACATTGGTTCGCGACCGTAAGAGGTTGAGCACGCCCTCCTACTGGCTATTTTCCCTTGGCCAGCGTTTGAGACAAACCCGCATTAGACACCCTAAATGCGGGGTAGGGGCGGGTGTTGGCTCGCTCCAGCTGATATTCTGCCCTGTTGGCCAGTTTCACCACCTCATCCATGGTCCAAACGGAATGCATCTGAACTCCGTCATAGATCATCTATCGTAGGCTACCAAAAAATCGCATGACCTTTTACGACTCGATTTCTACAAGTTATTACACGCTATCAAGCGTTGGAGCTCTTCGGTATACTCGTGCACCGGTCAGCTCCCTTACTGACAATTCTGGTATTACTAAAATAATACCTGTTCGTAGTCGCTTGGGAGGAATCACGAGCGTAGTGGACACTTCATCCGTGGCCATGAATGGATAAGTGTCTTTTCCTGTCGCGTCCACACAAGTTGTAATTGATCCCACCATGCCGACGCGCCACTCTTCAGCCAATAAGCAACCAATTTTACCTTCTTCTCTTTTGGAACCTCCATGTACTCTAAGAAGCGCTCCACTTTTGATAGCCAATCGAGGAATTCCTTGATATTGAGTTGGTCATTGAAACTTGGGAGGTCCACCTTAATTCTTAAATTTCAATCATTGCGGTCTACCTGATCGTCTCCACGATTCTCTTGATGGAGAACAACATCGTTGCCTTCTCGATCGCTGGAAATAGTATCGTTAGGCATGGCCTTGAAATCTATAGCTGACAATGCTTCATGTACCTCATGATCGCACCGTCTAACGATCACTGGTGGTGGATTTTTACCACAAACATACTGAAGCATTAAAGCCTTTGTGATACGATCGAGGGTAGCCTACAACCCTTACAAGGCTAATCGATTCTCCCGTTGCGTTGCCTCAAAACTGTGTTGTTAGATATTCCCCTATAGTGTCGTCCACATGATGATCATTCGATTAGTCGTTAGTTTCCATTGACCCAAGGGAAAGTCCTCACTTTGATACCACTCGACGCAAGGAGGGGATTGATGAGGTAGATTACTAGTGCCAAGATTTTTTAGGAAGAAATCTGTCTTTAAATTATTGGTTCTAATTTATAGAGTTATAGCATAAATTTTTAAAAAATAATAAACCAGAAACAATAACAGAAAAAACTAGAGAGCTGAGGCACGTTATAGTCATTGTTTTAAAGATAGACTTTACCCCACAAGAAGACAATCCCTGATGCACTAGGTCCTACCAGGTTTGTCTCCGAGAAAAAAAATTGCTCTCCTCAAAGATGAACGACTTAGACCTGTTGCACTCCCGATTATAACCAACGAACTCAAGAAACTCGAATTGATTTACCCAAATGAAAGTTACAGAATAAACCAGAGAGGAGAAGATAGATTTTCATATTGATTTTTAAGATAGATGAGATCCCTTTATAAAGGAAAAGCAGGTAATCGTTCAGACTCGAGGCGCATGTGACTGCTTAATGAATGCATGTTGGCAGTATGTGGATCAATAATTATTAGGTAGGCGTGCAATGGTTCTCTTATCTTTACGTGAAGAAAAAGAACTAATATGTGTATAGAAAACCAAAAGTGTCTGATCATAGACACATCGCACTGCGCTACACCACGTCCACGTGCGATGTTGCTCCCATAGGGTACCTTTGTTTTCCAATACAAAAGATTAGTGAGGGGTCTTAATATAAAGGCTAGGGGTATCAATGGGCGAGGCCTAGGGTAGGTCTTGACCCGGATTTTGCACTATATTGAGCCGACCTTGTGTAAAATTTTGATTTTTCAGGCTTGAGCTTGGCCCATTCACACCCCTAATAAATGCTTAGTTTTTCAAACACCTTTCCAATGTGGTACTCAATTAAACCCAGCTAAGGAAAGTGAATTAACAAAGGCAAAAAAATCAAATTTTCATATTTTTCAAATCTTTCTTTTTAAAACCATTTTAACCAACAGGTCACACCAAATGGAGCAAAGGGAAAGAAATGGGGAGGGTTACAACTGCAGTAGCAGCTTTCAGATGAAATGCTGGGTCCCCCCTTCTGCATACTTCATCTAACCCAATCATTCATCACGTGTGCTTCGCCAAGACAAATGAACCCAGAAAAGCTAAAGCCATTTCAAAACCTAGTTGGGACACACCACGGCCTTGATTTACATTTGCTCCCCGTGGTGTGTCCTACGTGGTATGTAGAGTGAACGTAAGAAGGCTCACCCAATGCACGGTGCAGATTCCACATAACTCTAACGCACGTAATTCCCAAATGCATGTGATGATGGCCCGACTACAATGTAGGCACACGGAAACCTGATTGACTAATGAGTAAATCATTACGCCAAACTCTTAAACTCTGTGGGGCCCACTGTGATATATGTGTCTTATCCATGCCGTCAATCCGTTTTACCAGATCATTTTTTGAGAAGAGCCTAAAATTGAAGCATATCCAAAGCTCAAGTGGACCACACCACAGGAAAGAGTGGGGATAATGACATCCACGGTTGAAATCTTCCCAAGGCCCGCCGTGATGTTTATTTATTGTTCAAGTTGTTCATAGGATCACAAAGACATGGATGAATGGAAAACACAAATATCAGCTTAACTTCTGTGGACCTTAGGAAGTTTTCAACAGTATGCGTTCAATTCACACTAGTTATTTCCTGTAGTGTGGTCCACTTGAGCTTTGAGTATGCTTCAATTTTGGGATCATACCCTAAGATGAGCTGGTAAAATGAATGGACGGCCTGGATAAGACACATGCATCACGGTCCTCAGCAGGCAATCCGCTTCCACGCACCATAGGATAGGTGGCCCAGGTGGTTGGACAAAAGGAGAGCACCCACCTAGCGGACGCAGATTAGCTACTTACAGCTATAGCGTGATCAAGTTCCGTGGGCCCCACCTTGATGTATGTGTTGTATCACACCGTCCATCCATTTGGAGTGATCACTTCAGGGCATGTGCCAAAGAATGAGGCAGATCCAAATATCAAGTAAACCCCACCATTGAAAAGAGTGGGGACAATGATGGCCGCCTTTGAAACCTTCCTAAGGCCCACCATGATTTTTTTTTTTTTTTTTGGGAATTTTACTTAATAGTACCTCATTAATGCCTATATTTAAATCTAAGTACCTTTTTTATATAATGTTTTGATCCTAATACCTCATTAATCCACATATTGTCAAAAGGGTATTTTCTAGTTCAGGGCTGTAAATGTTAGCCAAAACTAGACCCGCCCATTTAGTAGAAGGGTAAGGGTTTGGGTCTAATTAGACCCAGACCCTTTTACTAAATGGGTGGGTCTGGGTCTGAGTTGGGTCCAAGTCAACCCACCAGACCCATTTATAAATGGGTCTGTGTCTGGTAGAGGGAGATCCACCCAAACTCATTTATGAATGGGTCTGGGTCTAGATCTAGTATGCAAGCATTTTACCAAGGCTTAAAATTGAGTCTGAACGGGTCCCTTGAAACATAGACCAAACCCACCCATTTACTAAATGGGTTCGGGTCAGGCCTAATATAAAGGAAACGAGACTCAGACCTGTTTAGCAAATGGGTCTATTCTTGGGCCCAGACCCGTACCATTTAACAAATGGGTCGAGTCTGGGTCGGGTCTAAATGGGTTGGGTCTGGGTACCCCCATCGGGTCCGCTGACCCATTTACAGCCCTACTTCTGTAAATTATTGTTTAACTTCCGTTACATTTTTTTCAAATGACTAAAATGCCCACCTACCTAATGAAGATGCATATGAAAATTAAAAAGATTGTTGGATATCTTAATGAGCTATAATTCTGTATAAAAAATTGTAGAATTTTCGTAACGCATCTTGTGTAGATACATGGATAACAGTGGGTACTATGTGGGTCCCATCAGGATGTATGTGTTTATCCATGCCGTCCATCCATTTTTTGAGATCATTTTAGGACATGAGCCCATAAATAAGGTTGGTACAAATCTTAGGTGTTCTACACTATAAGAAATGATGGTGATTGAATGCCTACCACTAAAACCAAACTATGGCCCACTGTAATGTTTATTTTCCATCCAACATGTTGATTAGGCCATAGAGACCTGAATGAAGGGAAAATACAAATATCAGGTTGATCCAAAACTTCTATAGCTCCTAAGAAGTTTTTAATGTTGGCCATTGAATCACCATTGTTTCTTATGTGTGGTCTAATTGAGATTTAGATCTACATCACTTTTAGTTAATGAAATAAGATGATTTGGAAAAATGAATGGACGGTGTGGATAAATCATATATATCATGGTGGGGTCCAGAGAACACTGCATCAAACCGCATCCAAGTTACATGCTCGCTAAGGATCACACATTTCTAGATAAAGTAAGCCCTAGCCTCGACCAAAATGGCCGTGTTATGCAGACTTGCTGCAAAAGCCTTATGCAGTGCTTGGATGCTAGGTGGGGCCCTTGTGAGAAATCCACCCTATCCATCTATTTTGTGAGCTCAATTTAAGACATGCCACAAAAAATGAAGAGGATCTAAAACTCAAGTGGCCCATGCGAGAGGGAATAATGAGAATTCAATGACAATGGTTGAAACATTCATAATGCTACAAAAATTTTGTATTAGGCTAAGAATTTTTTGTATTTTCATTTCATCCCTATGAAATGGCCTCTTGAAGGGTTTAGATGGCATATAAACATCAAGGTGGAGTTCAGGAAGGTTTGAACCGAAGGCATTTTTTTCCATAATTTTTCCTCTTGTGTGGCCCACTTAAAATTTGGATCCACATCACATTTGGTCCCATGTCCTAAAATGAGCTTACAAAACATATGGTCAGAGTAGATTTCTAAAATATATAATGGTGAGCCCCACCTAACATCCCAGCATGGGGACTTCTTCCAAAAGCCTTACGCAGAAATCGAGTCCTACAAATTGCAGATGCTAAGCATACTGAGTAAACTCTATAGGGTCCACCATGATTTATGTATTTTATCCACTCCGTCATCCAGTTTACCCAATAATTTTAGGATTGACTAAAAAAAATTAAGGATATCCAAGTCTAAAACCTTCTTAAGTGGCCGCAAAAGTTTTGGATGAAGCTGTACTTTTGTTTTCCCTTCATCCAGGTCTGCGTGACCTAATCAACATGTTGGATGGAAAATAAACATTATAGTGGGCCCTAGTTAGTTTTTAATGGTAGATAATCAATCACCACCGTTTCTTATGGGCAGAACACCTAAGATTTATACCAACTTTATTTCTAGGCTCATGTCCTAAAATGATCTAAAAAAATAGAAGGATGTCTTGGATAAAACACATACATAATGATGGGACCCACATAGCACCCACCATTAGTCATGTATTTATGCAAGATGTGTTCGAAAATTTTATAATTTTTTTTTTCTTTTTTTAAGAGAATAATGGATCCAGCAACCTTTTCAATTTCCAAATTAGGTGTGTATTTATTCATTTGAAGAAAATTATGACCGAAGTTAAACCAGAATTAACAAAAGGTATGCATGTAAACACCAAATTCCTACGGTTTTCTGTGGTGGGGTTCACTTGAGCTTTGGATCTGTCTCAGTCTTTGTCTCATTCCGTAAAATGATCTCTATGAAAATATGGACGGTGTGGATACAATACGTAAATCATGGTGGGCCGAGGGAAATTGATGACGTCATTTCAGGAGCGAATCTCGCTCCTCACGTTGTCAGCGACCCCTCTCCCAAAAGCCAACTACCTAGCGTGCGGCTTTGGTGGTCCCCGGATCCACAGAAATGGTTGGGACCCCTGACTTTGGAGCTCACAGGGATGTATGTGTCTTAAATCCAATTTTTAAAGATTATTTTATGTCATGATACGAAAATTAAAACTGACATAAATCTTAGGTGGACCACACCATAAGAAACAGTCGATCTTGAATCGACACCATTAGAAACTTCTTAGATTCCACCGGAATGTTTATTTTCAATCCAACCTGTTGATAAGGTCAAAAATACCTAAATGAAGAGATAACACAAACATCATCTTGATCTAAGGCTTTTGTAGCCCACAAGAAGCTTTTAATGGTCGATTACCAATCTGCTTCATTTTTTGGATCATGCCTAAAATGAGTTTTCAATATGGATGGACGGCTTGGATGTAGTCACACATATCACGGTGGGCCCAACAGTTAGGGGTCTGATCCACCGAAGCCTCGCCCCAACTACCTCAAGCAGAACAATGTCCAAGTCAATGTTTAGACAAGTAGCTACGTTCAAACTCCCAGGGTCACCCGGCGCACGTTAAGAGGCGGTGTTAGGTAGCAATCGCCACTCGCTATATAACTCCCGCCACCACGACCGTCCCTCACACCATCCACGCCACAAGGAAAGATGGCCCTTCTCGTACTCGTGCTTTCCACGCTTCTCTTAGCCTCCCTCGTCTACCTCCTACTTAACCTACGCACCCACTTCCTTAACCGTCACCGGCTCCCTCTCCCGCCGGGTCCCAAAGGGTGGCCCATCCTAGGCAACCTCCCCCAGCTGGGCCTCGTTCCCCACCACTCCCTTGCCGCCCTCGCCCGCACGTACGGCCCGCTCTTCCACCTACGGATGGGATCGGTCCACGTGGTCGTCGCTGCGTCATCATCGGTGGCGGCCCAGTTCCTCAAGCACCACGACGCCAATTTCTCGAGCCGGCCGCCGAACTCGGGCGCGAAGCACATCGCCTACAACTACAACGACCTGGTTTTTGCGCCGTATGGGCCGCGGTGGCGCGCGCTTA